>JAAWVA010000039.1:1512704-1737495 GCA_015227895.2 Colaptes auratus | reverse complement strand
CATTATGTTCATTGCTGTGTATTTCTGTATATATTGTAAATATTGTATATTTGTGTATATATTCATTGCATTCCATTTCTGCCTGTAAATATAGCTTTCAATCTGCTTTTCCGACTGAGCTAGCTGTGGTTTCTTTCTTTGTGTGTGGGGGGAGGGAACTTTCTCACCCCACCACATATTTTTAATTGGCGGCCAATGCACGGCTTGTGGATAGTTGCTGTCCAGAAGCAGAGCAAAAGTTGCTTGATTTATTGTCTGCTCAGGTCGGAGTTGCAAGGATGAAAGTGTTTTGGCTTTTAGAGCGTCTGTTTTTTTCAATTTTTGGGGTCCTTATCTATAAGCATGTCCTAGGATTGATTTTCGATTGCTTAGGCAGATACTTGATGTATAAACTGTAAGGCTGCTCTGAACGGTGCTGTTGGTGGTTCTGGCAATCAGCCAGCCGCAGCGGCAGCGCCTAACATGGTGGCTCCCACGTCCTCGACAGCCATTAGCGAGGCAAAGCCATTTCCTCCTTCTTCTTCAGCAGGACCGGAAGTGTCCTCCACAGCAGCTGATCCGTCTCAAAACCTGTCAGCTTCTGTTAAGCCAGCTGTACATTCAAATACAGTGGGAGACAAGTCAGCAGCTCAACTAGGAACTCTCTCAAAGGATAAATGGAATAGACAACATGTAGGCAGGACCCTCGGTAAGGTTACTCTGTGGATACGCCTTTTAATGGCAACCCTCATGAGATATCCTTCCCGAGATGATCTTCCATGGAATCCTAAGCCCTGGACTACCATAGAGGAAGGAATTAAGCATCTGAGAGAATTTGCTGTCAGAGAGGTACTCTATGGTGGCCATGAGACTCTGAATCCTGATGAAATTCCTGTAGGAACTAGTCTGGCTAAAAAGCTCATCAAACTTGCTCCTCCTAATTATGCAAATATTCTGGCAAGCAGAATTGTGGCAAGAAATTATGGCGGAGCTTCTCCTACGGTTGGCCAATTCACTGATCAAATGAGACAGCTGGAGGATAGCATGACACGTGTTTCTTTGGTTTCAGCCATTGAAACTCTGTCTGGTGAAATGAAGAATTGCATGAAAGAGATGAAGGATGAGATTATAAATTCCATCTCCCAGCTGACACAAAGAGATAATTCAAATTCTTCCTCTAGATGGATACAGGTTTCCTCTGTGAGGAATAGGCGTCCTCCAAGGATGTCATTCCAAAACAGGTCATTCCAAAACAGATCCAACCAAAGCAGACCACCAAGACAATCACGTGGAAGTATTTGAATAACTCTGCATGATCAGTTTGATGAGAACATGAACAGATGGGATGGTCAACCAAAAACTAATCTTTTCAGGAGACTGAGGGAACTGCAAAGTGGCAGAACCCGTGGTAGCAATACCAGAAGGGTAGCTGAATTATCTACACCGGAGGATAGCCGGAATGGACTATGAACTTTACTTGCAAATTGTAGATATTGTTTTAGATTGGATGGTCAGTATGAACAGCCAATGAAATGGTTTAGAAGAGGTGGATTGTGACCGGTTGAGGCTATGCCTTTAAGAAAGAGACAGTCTCTGAACACTCTGGCTGAATGTTTTTGATATTTAAACAAAAACAAGATAGTCTAAACTAATTTCATTGGTGGATTGTAGAATGCAATTTTAAGTTTGGGTTCTGTTAGTTCAGGCTGGGTGCAGTCTGTGCTTCGCTATCCTGTGGGCTGGACGGCTTCTCTCTTTCTGAAGCAGGAACAGCCTTGAGTTAACAGCTAACCAGATAAGAAAACTAATTCTTGCATGCACTTTTGAGCTAAAAGAATTTTTTCCTCCTTAATTGCCTTTCTCTCTAACTCTTTTTGGGAAAAAGGGGAGGTAGGGAGGGAGAGAGGGGGGTTCGGGGAACCCGCCTGGCCAGCTGGAGGGAAAAGGATTTTCTGCATTACGTTCATTGCTGTGTATTTCTGTATATATTGTAAATATTGTATATTTGTGTACATATTCATTGCATTCCATTTATGCCTGTAAATATAGCTTTCATCTGCTTTTCCGACTGAGCTAGCTGTGGTTTCTTTCCTTGTGTGTGGGAACTTTCTCACCCCACCACAGCTACAGAAAGTAGAAACAGGACAACTCGAATAGCTCCAGCAGTGGCTCCAGTTCTAACACTGCACACTGTGCTCATTGCACATGTGGGCATGTTCCCCATAACTAGGGGTGCCCTGCCTCCCGCCAGGGGGGAGGAGAGGGGTAACAGAGATAACCGAATCTGTTGGGATATGTACATCCAGTGGCCTGGCACTTCACAATTTCAGAAGTACAGGGCCTTGGTTGACACAGGGGCTCAGTGCACCATAATGCCATCAAATTATCAGGGATCAGAGGCTATAACTATTCTGGGAGTCACTGGTGGATCTCAAGAGTTAAGCAATGTGGAGGTTGATATAAGTTTAACTGGTAAACAGTGGAGGAAGCATACAGTTGCGACCGGACCTGACGCACCTTGTATTTTGGGAATTGATTTTCTGAGAGAAGGGCGTTTCAAAGACCCTAGAGATTACAAATGGGCTTTTGGAGTAGGATCTGTAGAAGTTGATGGACAAAAACTGAAGCTTTCTGTTAGACCTGAGCTTTCTGATGAATCTGCAGTTGTGGGACAACACGAGATACACGACATTAAATTGCCAGTTGCATCTCAGACTGTGCATCACAGACAATACAGAACCAACCGTGACTCTTTGTTGCCCATTCAGAATCTGATTCATCAGTTGGGAGAGTCAGAAAGTCATCAGCAAAACTCATTCCCCTTTCAACAGTCCAGTGTAGCCTGTGCGAAAGCAGAATGGAGACTGGCGTCTGACAGTCGACTACTGAGCCCTGAATGAAGTAACTCCACCTATGAGTGCAGCAGTACCAGACATGATGGAACTCCAGTATGAGCTGGAATCCAAAGAGGCCAAATGGTATGCTACCATAGACATTGCTAATGCCTTCTTCTCTATTCCCATAGTAAAGGAATGCAGGCCTCAGTTTGCTTTCACCTGGAGAGGAATCCAGTACACTTTCAACAGATTGCCAATGGGCTGGATCCACAGCTCCAGCATCTGTCATGCAGTGATCCACGATGCTCTGGAGAGAGGTGGTGCTCCAGAACACATCCAGTTCATCGATGATATCATCGTCTGGGGTAAAACTGCTGAGGAAGTCTTCGAGAAAGGTAAACAAAATCATTGACAGTCTTCTGAATGCAGGTTTCACCATCAAGCGAGACAAGGTGAAAGGACCTACCAGAGAGATCCAGATTCTGGGAGTGCGGTGGCAGGATGGATGCCGACATATTTCAGTGGATGTGGTAAACAGAGTCTCTACCATGGCAAATCCCATGAACAAGCAAGAAACTCTAAGTTTCTTCGGGATAGTGGGATTTTGGAGGCTGCACATTCCTGGATACAGTCAGATTGTGAAATCTCTGTATGATGTGACTCGAAAGAGAAACAATTTCCACTGGGGACCTGAACAACAAGCAGCTTTTGACCTGATAAAGAGGTGGTTCAAGCAATGGGTCTGGGACCTGTCCGAGGTGGTCCAGACATTAAGAACAGTTTGTGCACGGCTGCAAGTGACAATGGTCCAACCTGGTGCTTGTGGCAAAGAGCTCCAGGTGAGACACGTGGACGACCTCTTGGTTTTTGGAGTGGAGGTTACAGAGGTTCAGAGGCTAATTATACTCCAACAGAGAAAGAGATTCTAGCTGTCTATGAAGGAGTAAAAGCAGCTTCTGAAGTGATTGGAACTGAATCACAACTTCTCCTAGCTCCCAGATTACCAGTTTTGAATTGGATGTTCAAAGGCAAGGGTTCCACACCACATCATGCAACGGATTCCACCTGGTCTAAGTGGATGGCTCTGATAACACAGAGAGCTCGAATGGGAAATCTTGAAAGACCTGGTCTTGTGGAGGTGATCTCAAGTTGGCCTGACGGTAACAACTGTACTAAACCTCCAGAGGAGAGAGTAATTCGTGCTGAGGAAGCTGATCCTTGTAATGACCTTTCTGATGATGAAAAGAAATATGCTTTTTTCACAGACGGTTCCTGTCGGCTGGTCGGGAACAAGCGAAGGTGGAAGTCTGCAGTGTGGAGTCCAACAGGCCCAGTTGCAGAGGCAAAGGATGGAGAAGGAGAATCCAGTCAATTCGCAGAGGTAAAAGCTGTCCAGCTAGCTCTCGACGTAGCTGAACCTGAGAGGTGGCCAAAGCTTTATCTCTACACCGACTCATGGATGGTAGCCAATGCTCTGTGGGGTTGGCTAAAGAACTGGAAAAAGATTGGTTGGCAGAGAAAAGGAAAGCCCATTTGGGCAGCTGACCTGTGGCAGGACATTGCTGATCGAATTGAGAGAATTCCAGTGAAGGTGAGCCTCATTGATGGTCATATCCCTAAGAGCAAAGCTACTGAGGAACAGCAACACAGCCATCAGGCAGATCTAGCTGCAAGAGTTTCTCAAGTAGACATGGACTCTGATCTTGAACTCAACTGGAAACATCGAGGTGAGATATTCTTAGCTCGGTGGGCACACGATTCGTCAGGACATCAAGGCAGAGATGCAACCTACCAGTGGGCACGTGACAGATCCATAGACATTTCCATGGATGCTATCACACAAGTCATCCATGACTGTGACATTTGTGCTGCTATTAAGCAAGCAAAAAGAATTAAGCCCTTATGGTATGGTGACAGATGGTCCAAGTACAAGTATGGCAAGTTGACTACATCACTCTACCACGTTCTCGTTCTGGTATGCAGTATGTGCTTACTATGGTAGAGGCAAACACTGGATGGTTGGAAACTTATCCAGTTCCACATGCAACACCATTCTCGGTCTGGAGAGACAAATCCTGTGGAGACACGGAACTCCAGAGAGGATTGAGTCAGATAACGGAACTCATTTCAAAAACAACCTTGTAAAGAGCTGGGCCAAAGAGCACGGCATTGAGTGGATATTCCACATTCCCTACTATGCACCAGCTGCAGGGAAGATTGAACACTACAACGGTTTGCTGAAGACCACTCTTAAAGCCATGGGGGATGGATCTTTGAAAACCTGGGAGAAACATCTAGCACAAGGAACCTGGCTGGTAAATAGTAGAGGTTCAGTGAACCGAGCTGGACCGGCACACTCAGATCTGCTACAGAAAATAGAAGGTGATAGAGTTCCTGTTGTTAGAGAAAAGAACCTGTTAGGTAAAACTGTTTGGGTGTTTTCTCCCTCAGGAGAGGCTATACCTGTCCGAGGGGTGGTTTCAGCTGAAGGACCGGGTCACACTTATTGGGTAATGCAAGAGAATGGTGAAATTCAGTGTATTCCACAAAGAAATCTTACTTTAGCTGAAAGAGTTTAATTTCAGAGTGTTGTACAGCTACATCGCGCCCAAAGGAAGAATCCGTGAGGAATCCACGATGCACGAACCCTGAGAGCCCTGAGTCAACTGAGAGTCCCTGTTTCCACTTTCTTCACTTTGTCTGCGAAGAGACAAACTGTTTTGCATTTTTTTTTCTTGTTTCTTGGACTTCTGAATTATCTACAACTGAGGATAGCAGGAATGGACTATGAACTTTGCTTGCAAACTGTAGATATTGTTTTAGATTGGATGGACAGTATGAACAACCAATGAAATTATTTAGAAGAAGTGGATTTTGACCGGTTTAGGCTGTGCCCTTAAGAAAGAGACAGTTGCTGAACACTCTGGCTGAATGTTTTTGATATTTAAACCAAAACAAGATAGTCACAACTAATTTCATTGGTAGGTTTAGGTTTTGCCAGTTCTGTCTGGGTTCTGGCTATGTTCATTCTGTACCTTTCCCTCTGTTCGTGTAGGCTGATCGGCTTCTCTCTTGCTGAAGCAAGAGCTTTGCTGGGCAGGAGTGGCCTTGAATTAACAGAGCTAACCAGATAAGAAAACTAATTCTTGCATACGCTTTGAGCTAACAGAATTTTTCTCCTTAATTGCCTTTCTCTCTGTTAGTTCACTCTGTTCTGTTAGTTCAGTCTGGTCTGGTCTGGGTTCAGGCTGGGTGCAGTCTGTGCTTCTCTGTCCTGTGGGCTGGACGGCTTCTCTCTTTCTGAAGCAGGAACAGCCTTGAGTTAACAGCTAACCAGATAAGAAAACTAATTCTTGCATGTGCTTTTGAGCTAACAGAATTTTTCTTCCTTAATTGCCTTTCTCTCTCTCTCTAACACTTTTTGGGAAAAAGGGGAGGTAGGGAGGGAGAGAGGGGGTTCAGGGAACCCCCCTGGCCGGCTGGAGGGAAAAGGTTTTTCTGCATTACTTCATTGCTGTGTATTTCTGTATATATTGTAAATATTGTATATTTGGTACATATTCATTGCATTCCATTTATGCCTGTAAATATAGCTTTCATCTGTTTTTCCAACTGAGCTAGCTGTGGTTTCTTTCCCTGTGTGTGGGGGGAGGGAACTTTCTCACCCCACCACAAAGGCAGAGCCTAAACCGGTTACAGGCTATTTACCATACATTTACATTTAGCATTACTTAGCTTTTCAAGTGTAGGATGTACTCTTTTCTGTAGTTGTTTACTTGAATTCAGAATATTTGAATCCTTTGAATCCTTTACTTTTGGAGTGGCTTTGACAGATCATTTCTTTTTCAGGTGACATAACAAAATTTGGTTGTGGGGATTCTGCCTCCCCTGCTCCTGCTACCACAATTGCCCAGCCACAGCAGAACCAGGCTTAGACTCACCATACAACACAGCAGCCCTTCCTCAACCCAAGCCCCTGCCCCCAGGGTACAGCTACACTGGGTTACCTTATTACGCTAGTGTGCCCGGTGTACCAGTGCATTCCAGTATGGGCCAACTATGTTTGTAAGTGTGACAGTGTGTAGTGAATGATGCTTATGGCCAGGATTGTGCCTCACATATTTCTAGGACATACTTCTCTGCGTTAACCCTCCTTCGTTTCCCCCCCCATTCTGGAGGCGGCAGGGGGGATCCTGGCGCCACTGAGTCCAGGTAAAAAGTCTACCTGGGCATGGTCTCACCCCGTGGTACACAAGGACCAGGCTATGTGTTTGTTTCCCTGTTTATAGCATAAGCTTATGCCATATTTGGTACATGCCAGTTCATTGGTTAACCTTTGTGTTAGCAACAGATGCTCACTGGACCAGTATTCACTGGGGCAAATGGTAAATATGGGTTGTTTGGTGATGAGCCCCCCCCCCCCATTTGTGTTTGAGCCTGTATCTGTGTGTACCAGTGCTGTTGTGGTCCACCTTGCCCTGGACTAAAGCCAGTGCTCCAGTGGTGTTTTGCCAACGTCACTCAGCTGCGTACAGTGCCATGGACAGTACCCCGTGGGATCAACCGCTGCATGATCCATCGCCGCAGGAGAAAACCTGGTAACCCGTGTGAACCAGCGTAACTGAACTGCCACAGTGTCCCCCCCGAGCGGGGAACCTCTGTATCCTGGGAGAAGCAGCAGCCACGCAGCACAGCCACGTGGTAGGCACCATTTCCTGTGTCCTTATTACAGCATATCTGACCCACGTTCTGCGGACTGTAAACATTATTAAGGGAAGACTTCACGAAGTTCTCAGCTTGTGAGTAAGCCAAGCCTTTTTTCATAGAGTTTCAGTTGGGGTAGCGTGCAAATTGCTCCGGGTGGAGGATCACCGGTCGCTGACCAACCCCTCCCCCGCTTTTTTGACTCGAACAGTCAACCATGGTTGTCACTCAGACAAAGGGTAGAAAAACAGCATCTACCCAGACAGACTTGCTATATCAGCATGCAGGAGTCCAGGCTGCCAGCTGCAGTGAATGCTTGAGCCTGGCACTTGGATAGAGGGGGAAGGAGAGAACACCTGTGTCAGGTGTGACCAGGTGAACTTTCTGCTTATTCTGGTGGCCAAGCTGAAGGAGGAGGTTTCTAGGCTTAGGTCAATAAGGGATAGCGAGAAGGAATTAGATATGTGAGAGAAGGCTCTGCAGATCTCCCCTGCTGAAGGAAGGGTCCCTGGAAACAGGGAGACATGGATACAGGTCCCTGCCAGAGGTGGCAAGGGAAATCCTTCCCGGCCCTCTCCTCCTCCTCCGCTGCCCTTGCATAATAAGTACGAGGCCCTGCAGGCCGAGGGTAGTGGGGATGAGAGGGCTGAGAAGCAGCCATCTGGGCGGGAGCCTAAGGCCAAGGCCAAGCGGTCCCCACCAACTATAACGACCAGCTCCACAAAAAAAAGGAGAAGGGTTATAGTTGTTGGGGACTCTCTCCTGAGGGGTACTGAGGGACCTATATGTCGTCACGACCCATCCCACAGGGAGGTCTGCTCCCTACCTGGGGCACAGGTCAGGGGCATTGAGAGGAGACTCCCCAAGTTAATACACCCCTCTGACTATTACCCTCTGCTGGTAATACAAGCTGGGAGTGATGAAATTGACAAGAAGGGCACTAGGGCAATTAAAAAGGAGTTCAAGGCCCTTGGACAATTGATTGAAGGGGCAGGAGCTCAATTGGTGTTCTGCTCAGTTCCCTCAGTGGCAGGGGAGTACACTGAGAGGAACAGGAGAACCCACACCATCAACAATTGGCTCAGGGGATGGTGCCAACAGCGAAATTTTTGTTTCTTCGATCATGGGGCAACTTTTACTGCACCCGACCTGCTGGGACCTGATGGGGTGACATTATCCAGAAAAGGTAAGAGAGTCCTAGCACTAGAGTTGGCAGGGCTCATTAAGAGGGCTTTAAACTAGGTCTGAAGGGGGTGGGGAAGGAAAACAGTCCCTCTGTAGATGAAGGAGTGGGGCGCAGATTAGGGTCAATAGAGAAGTTGAGAGCCCAGCTGAAGTGCATGTACACCAGTGCATGCAGCATGGGCAATAAGCAAGAGGAGCTGGAAGTCCTGGTCCACCAGGGTGACTATGATATAGTCGCCATGTCAGAAACATGGTGGGATGACACGCACGATTGGAGTGCTACACTGGGGGGTTACAGGCTCTTCAGGAGAGAAAGGCAAGGGAGAAGAAGAGGAGGGGTGGCTCTGTATATTAGGGAGTCACTCTCTGCCACAGAACTTGAGGTAGAAAATTAAGGGATTGAGAGTCTGTGGGTTAAAATCAGGGGGCAGCCTAACAAATCTGACATCCAGGTTGGAGTCTGTTATAGACCACCCAACCAGGATGAGGAGGCGGACAAATTATTCTATAAGCAACTGGAGGCTGTGTCAAGATCATCAGATCTTGTCCTTTTGGGTGACTTTAACCTGCCAGATATCTGATGGGAACTTAATTCAGCAGAGAGGAGGCAGTCCAGAAGATTCCTGGAGCACATGGAGGACAACTTCCTGATGCAGCTGTTAAGTGAGCCTATCAGGGGTCAGATTCTGCTTGACCTGCTGTTATCCAATAGAGAAGGGCTAGTGGGAGACGTGACTGTGGGAGGCTGCCTGGGGTGCAGCGACCATGAGATGGTGAAGTTTTCAATATGCAGGGAGATAGGGAGGAGCACCAACAGAACCTTCACCTTGGACTTCCGGAGGGCAAACTTCAGCCTGTTTAAGAAACTTATTTGCCAAGTTCCCTGGGTATCAGCCCTCAAGAACCAAGGGGTCCAGGATGTTTGGACCTATTTCAAACAGGAGCTCTTGAAGGCACAGGAACTGGCAGTTCCCATCTGCCGAAAGATGAGCTAGCGGGGAAGGCGACCAGCCTGGATGAGCAAGCAGCTCCTGGGAGAATTAAGGGAAAAAAAGAGGCTGTATCACCTCTGGAAGGAGGAGAAGGCTTCTCGAGGTATGTTTAAGGAAGTTGTTAGATTACATAGGACAAAAATTAGAGAGGCAAAGGCCCAGTTGGAACTGAAGCTGGCCACCTTTGTGAAAGATAATAAAATACAAATATGTTAATGCTAAAAAGAAGGGCAAGAAGAACCTGCAGTCCTTATTGGAGCTGGGAAGGAACACGGTGACTGAAGATGAGGAAAAGGCTGAGGTCCTGAACAACTTCTTTGCCACAATTTTGAACAGCAAGGCAGGGGGAGTTCAGGACGAGTGGCCTCCTGAGCTGGATGATGGCGTCAGGGACAGTGTAATGCCCTGGATATCCATAAGGAATTAGTTCGGGACCTGCTGAGCCACGTGGACACTCACTAGTCCATGGGGCCAGATGGGATCCACCCTAGGGTGCTGAGAGAGCTGGCAGATGAGCTGGCCAAGCTGCTCTCCATCATTTTCCTCCAGTCCTGGCTCACCAGTGAGGTTCCAGATGACTGAAAACTGGCCAGTGTGGTCCCCATCCACAAGAAGGGTCGGATAGAGGAACCCGGAAACTATAGGCCAGTCGGCCTGACCTCAGTGCCAGGGAAAATGATGGAGCAGATGATCCTGGCGACAATAACTGCGCACCTGCAGGATGGCCAAGGGCTCAGGTCCAGCCAACATGGATATAGGAAGGGCAGGTCCTGACTCTCCAACCTGATTTCCTTCTATGATCAGGTGACCAGCCTGGTGGATGTGGGGAGGCCTGTGGATGTGACCTGCCTGGACTTCAGCAAGGCCTTTGACACCGTCCTCCACAGCAAACTGCTGGCTAAGCTGTCAGCTCGTGGCTTGGACAGCAACACTCTGCACTGGGTTAGGAACTGGCTGGAGGGACGGGCCCAGAGAGTGGTGGTGAATGGTCCCACCTCCAGCTGGAGGCCAGTCACCAGGGGCATCCCCCAGGGATCAGTGCAGGGCCCCATCCTCTTCAATGTCTTCATTGACGATCTGGATGAGGGGATTGAGACAGTCATCAGCAAATTTGCAGATGACACCAAGTTGGGAGCAGATGTTGGTCAGTTAGATGGCAGAAGGGCCCTGCAGAGGGACCTCGACCTACTGGACAGATGGGAGGAGTCCAATGGGATGGCATTCAACAAGTCCAAGTGCCGGGTGCTGCACTTTGGCCACAACAACCCCATGCAGAGCTACAGGCTGGGGTCGGAGTGGCTGGAGAGCTCCCAAACAGAGAGGGACCTGGGGGTGCTGATCGACAGCCGCCTGAACATGAGCCAGCAGTGTGCCCAGGTGGCCAAGAAGGCCAACGGCATCCTGGCCGGCATTAGGAATAGTGTGGCCAGCAAGAGCAGGGAGGTCGTGCATTGTACTCTGCATTGGTTAGGCCACACCTTGAGTACTGTGTCCAGTTCTGGGCCCTCAGTTTAAGAAGGACATCGAGACACTTGAACGTGTCCAGAGAAGGGCAACGAGGCTGGTGAGAGGCCTTGAGCACAAGCCCTATGAGGAGAGGCTGAGGGAGCTGGGGTTGTTTAGCCTGGAGAAGAGGAGGCTCAGGGGCGACCTCATTGCTCTCTACAACTACCTGAAGGGTGGTTGTAGCCAGGAAGGGGTTGGCCTCTTCTCTCTAGCAACCAGCACCAGAACAAGGGGACACAGTCTCAAGCTGCGCCAGGAGAAGTTTATGCTCGAGGTGAGGAGAAAGTTCTTCACCAAGAGAGTCATTCGCCATTGGAATGGTCTGCCCAGGGAGATGGTGGAGTCACCGTCCCTGGAGGTGTTCAAGAGGTGTGGGAGGGTGAGAAAGTTCCCCCCCACACACAAAGAAACCACAGCTAACTCAGTCGGAAAAGCAGATGAAAGCTACATTTACAGGCATAAATGGAATGCAATGAATATGTACACAAATATACAATATTTACAATATATACCGAAATACACAGCAATGAATGTAATGCAGAACAGCCTTTTCCCTCCAGCCGGCCGGGGTGTTCCCCGAACCCCCCTCTCTCCCTCCCTACCTCCCCTTTTTCCCAAAAAGAGTTAGAGAGAGAGAGAAAGGCAATTAAGGAGAAAAATTCTGTTAGCTCAAAGCGGATGCAAGAATTAGTTTTTCTTATCTGGTTAGTCTTGTTAATTCAAGGTTGCTCCTGTCCGGCAAAGCTGTTGCTTCAGAGAGAGAAAAAGTACAGAACTGAACACAGCCTGAACTCAGACCAGACTGACAAAATTTAAACCTACCAATGAAATTACTTTAAACTATCTTGTTGCCATTTAAATATCAAAAACATTCAGCCAGAGTGTTCAGCAACTGTCTCTTTCTTAAAGGCACAGCCTAAACCGGGTCACATCCCCTCTTCTAAAAAATTTCCATTGGCTTTTCATACTGTCCATCCAATCTAAAACAATATCTACAGTTTGCAAGTAAAGATCATAGTCCATTCCGGCTATCCTCAGGTGTAGATAATTCAGAAGTCCAAGAAAAAAGAAAAATGGAAAACAGTTTGTCTTTTCACCGACGAAGTGAAGAAAAGGGAAAAAGGGAAACAAGGAGTCTCAGTTGACACAGGGCTCTCAGGGTTCATGCACCGTAGATTCCTCACAGAGTATTCCTTTGGGCGCGATGTAGCTGTACAACACTCTGAAATTAAACTCTTTCAGATAAAGTTAAATTTCTTTGTGGAATACACGGACAGGTATAGCCTCTCCTGAGGGAGAAAATACCCAAACAGTTTTACCTAACAGATTCTTTTCTCTAACAACAGGAACTCTATCACCTTCTACTTTCTATAGCAGATCTGAGTGTGCCGGTCCCCAGCTCGGTTCACTGAACCTCTACTATTTACCAGCCAGGTTCCTGTGCTAGATGTTTCTCTCAGGTTTTCAAAGATCCACCCCCCATGGCTTTAAGAGTGGTCTTCAGCAAACCATTGTAGTGTTCAATCTTCCCTGCAGCTGGTGCATAGTAGGGAATGTGGAATATCCACTCAATGCGGTGCTCTTTGGCCCAGCTCTTTACAAGGTTATTTTTGAAGTGAGTTCTGTTGTCTGACTCAATCCTCTCTGGAGTTCTGTGTCTCCACAGGAATGTCTCTCCAGACCAAGAATGGTGTTGCGTGCAGTCGCATGTGGAACTGGATAAGCCTCCAACCATCCAGTGTTTGCCTCTACCATAGTAAGCACATACTGCATACCAGAACGAGAACGTGGTAGAGTGATGTAGTCAACTTGCCAGGCTTCACCATACTTGTACTTGGACCATCTGTCACCATACCATAAGGGCTTAAGTCTCTTTGCCTGCTTAATCGCAGCACAAATGTCACAGTCATGGATGACTTGTGTGATAGCATCCATGGAAATGTCTATGGATCTGTCACATGCCCACTGGTAGGTTGCATCTCTGCCTTCATGTCCTGAGGAATCATGAGACCACTGAGCTAAGAATATCTCACCTCGGTGCTTCCAGTCGAGATCAAGATCAGAGTCCATGTCTACTGAGAACTCTTGCAGCTAAATCTGCCTGATGGTTGTGTTGCTGTTCCTCAGTAGTTTTGCTCTTAGGGATGTGAGCATCAACGTGTCTCACCTTCACTGGAATTCTCTCAATTCGATCAGCAATGTCCTGCCACAGGTCAGCTGCCCAATACGCTTCCTTTTTCTCTGCCAACCATTCTTCTTCCAGTTCTTTAGCCACCCCACAGAGCATTGGCTACCATCCATGAGTCGGTGTAGAGATAAAGCTTTGGCCACCTCTCACGTTCAGCTACGTCGAGAGCTAGCTGGACAGCTTTTACCTCTGCCATCTGACTAGATTCTCCTTCGCCATCCTTTGCCTCTGCAACTGGGCCTGTTGGACTCCACACTGCAGACTTCCACCTTCGCTTGTTCCCGACCAGCCGACAGGAACCGACTGTGAACAAAGCGTATTTCTTTTCATCACCAGAAAGGTCATTATAAGGATCAGCTTCCTCAGCACGAATTACTCTCTCCTCTGGAGGTTTAGTACAGTTGTTACCGTCAGGCCAACTTGAGATCACCTCCACCAGACCAGGTCTTTCAAGACTGGTTGAGGCTGTGTCTTTAAGAAACAGACAGTTGCTGAACACTCTGGCTGAATGTTTTTGATATTTGAACAAAAACAAGATAGTCTAAACTAATTCATTGTAGATAGTAAAAACGCAATTTTTAGTTTGGATTCTGTTAGTTCAGTCTGTGTCTGGTCTGGGTGCAGGCTGGGTGCAGTCTGTGCTTCTCTGTCCTGTGGGCTGGACAGTTTCTCTCTTTCTGAAGCAGGAACGGCCTTGAGTTAAGAGCTAACCAGATAAGAACACTAATTCTAGCATGCACGTTCTGAGCTAACAGAATTTTCCTTCCTTAATTGGCCTTTCTCTCTCTCTCTAACCCTTTGGGAAAAGGGGAGGTGGGGAGGGAGAGAGAGGGGTTCAGGAACCCCCCTGGCCGCTAGAGGGAAAAAGGTTTTTCTGCATTGTGTTCATTGCTGTATTTTCCTGTATATATTGTAAATATTGTATATTTGTGTATATATTCATTGCATTCCATTTCTGCCTGGAAATATAGCTTTCATCTGCTTTTCCGACTGAGCTAGCTGTGGTTTCTTTCCTTGTGTGTGGGGAGGGAACTTTCTCACCCCAACCACATAGCTCTCTGTGTTATCAGAGCCATCCACTTAGACCAGGTGGAATCCGTTGCATGATGTGGTGTGGAACCTTTGCCTTTGAACATCCAATTCAAAACTGGTTATCTGGGAGCTAGGAGAAGTTGTGATTCAGTCACAATCACATCAGAAGCTGCTTTTACTCCTTCATAGGCAGCTAGATTCTCTTTCTCTTTTGGAGTGTAATTATCCTCTGAACCTCTGTAACCTCGACTCCAGAAACCAAGAGGTTGTCCACGTTTCTCACCTGGAGCTCTTTGCCACAAGCACCAGGTTGGACCATTGTCACTTGCAGCCGTGTACAAAATGTTCTTAATGTCTGGACCATCTCAGACAGGTCCGAGACCCATTGCTTGAACTACCTCTTGCTTTATCAGGTCAAAAGCTGCTTGTTGTTCAGGTCCCCAGTGGAAATTGTTTCTCTTTCGAGTCACATCATACAGAGGTTTTCACAATCTGTCTGTATCCAGGAATGTGCAGTCTCCAAAATCCCACTATCCCAAAGAAACGTAGAGTTTCTTGCTTGTTCATGGGATTGGCCATGGTAGAGACTCTATTTACCACATCCACTGGAATGTGTCGGCGTCCATTCTGCCACCGCCGCACTCCCAGAAACTGGATCTCTCTGGTAGGTCCTTTCACCTTGTCTCGCTTGATGGCGAAACCTGCATTCAGAAGACTGTCAATGATTTTGTTACCTTTCTCGAAGACTTCCTCAGCAGTTTTACCCCAGACGATGATATCATCGATGAACTGGATGTGTTCTGGAGCACCACCTCTCTCCAGAGCATCGTGGATCACTGCATGACAGATGCTGGAGCTCTGGATCCAGCCCATTGGCAATCTGTTGAAAGTGTACTGGATTCCTCTCCAGGTGAAAGCAAACTGAGGCCTGCATTCCTCTGCTATGGGAATAGAGAAGAAGGCATTAGCAATGTCTATGGTAGCATACCATTTGGCCTCTTTGGATTCCAGCTCATATTGCAGTTCTATCATGTCTGGTACTGCTGAACTCATAGGTGGAGTTCATTCAGGGCTCGGTAGTCGACTGTCAGACGCCAGTCTCCATTCTGCTTTCGCACAGGCCACACTGGACTGTTGAAAGGGGAATGAGTTTTGCTGATGACTTTCTGACTCTCCACTGACGAATCAGATTCTGAATGGGCAACAAAGAGTCACGGTTGTTCTGTATTGTCTGTGATGCACAGTCGAGAAGCAACCGGCAATTTAATGTCCTGAATCTTGGTTGTCCCACAACTGCAGATTCATCAGAAAGCTCAGGTCTAACGACATCATTTTTTGTCCATCAATTTCTACAGATGCTACTCCAAAAGCCCATTTGTAACCTCTTGGGTCTTTGAAACGCCCTTCTCTCAGAAAATCTATTCCCAAAATACAAGGTGCGTCAGGTCCGGTCACAACTGTATGCTTCCTCCACTGTTTACCAGTTAAACTTATATCAACCTCCACCTTAGTTAACTCTTGAGATCCACCAGTGACTCCCAGAATAGTTATAGCCTCTGATCCCTGATAATTTGATGGCATTATGGTGCACTGAGCCCCTCTGTCATCCAAGGCCCTGTACTTCTGAAATTGTGAAGTGTCAGGCCACTGGATGTACACATCCCAATGGATTCTGTTATCTCTGTTACCCCTCTCCTCCCCCTGGCGGGAGGCAGGGCACCCCTAGTTATGGGGAACATCCCCTCATGTGCAAATGAGCACAGTGTGCAGTGTTAACTTGAGCCATTGTTGGAGCTATTCGAGTTTTCAATGGCTGAAAACAAAGAAACACGTGTCATGCTATCTTCCAATTGTCTCATTTGATCAGTGAATTGGCCAACCGTAGGAGGAACTCCACCATAATTTCTTGCCACAATTCTGCTTACCAGAATATTTGCATAATTAGGAGGAGCAAGTTTGTTGAGCTTTTTAGCAAGACCAGTTCCTACAGGAATTTCATCAGGATTCAGAGTCTCATGGCCACCACAGAGTACCTCTCTGACAGGAAATTCTCTCAGACGCTTAATTCCCTCCTCTATGGTAGTCCAGGGCATAGGATTCCATGGGAGATCATCTCAGGAAGGATATCTCATGAGAATTGCCATTAAAAGGCGTATCCACAGAGTAACCTTGCCAAGAGTCCTGCCTAGATATCTATCTATTCCATTATCCTTTGAGAGATTTCCTAGTTGAGCTGCTGACTTGTCTCCAACCATTAGAGCTGGAGCACCTGTATCATAACATCTACCAAGCCAAGCTAGGATTGGCTCCTTATCTGCTCTGATGTAATCTCTACGCACATTTCGCAGCTCTTCCCTTGGTGACGAACAGTCCTGATTATCATCCTCTTCCTCCTCTGCCTCCTCTCCCTGAACTTCTTGTCCCACTAATCTTATTGTCACTCTCCTAAGAATCTCTTTAAGTTCAGGAGTACCACCTCTAGTTGTTCTGCTATCAGCAATTTGCCCTGCATCTCCATCCAGTGATGATCTCAATAACTCAGCTATATCTTTAAGACAAACCTTCTCCTCCTCCTCCTCATCAGGGTCTCTTTCAGCAGAAATTCCCTCACCAGCATCAGCTCCTGGGTCAGCTTTGGCCTTTCCACCTCTCGTACAGCTACCTGCTTAACTGGAGCTGTATTTGAATGTACAGCTGGCTTAACAGAAGCTGACAGGTTTTGAGACGGATCAGCTGCTGTGGAGGATACTTCCGGTCCTGCTGAAGAAGAAGAAGGAAATGGCTTTGCCTCGCTAATGGCTGCCGAGGATGTGGGAGCCGCCATGTTAGGTGCAGCCGCTGCCGCTGCAGCTGGCTAATTGCCAGAACCACCAACAGCACCGTTCAGAGCAGCCTTTCCGATGGACTTTTTAGCTTTATCTTTAACTGATACAGATTCTCCATTCTCCTCATCACTAGATATTTCTGGGGTCGAGTTAGAGACGTTCTTTCTTCTCTTGGGTCTACGCCTAATTACACAGCAGGCTTTAGACACTTTCCTCTCCCGGTACAGAGCATATAACAAATACGCATTGCTTATCACCAACAGCAGGATTGCACACATAAAATAAATCACCTTTGGATCCCAGCCATCACTTAAAACGACCCTTTCCCCTACTGAGATCTTAAACTCCTTTATCTCTATGGGCAGAGTGGTTGATGTCACATTCTGTATCTATTAGCCAAAGAATCCCAGGCACCGGTCATAGAGAAGCTGAATCTTATACTTAAACCATAAGTATAATTTATACATCAAGTATCTGCTTAAGCGATCGCAAATCAATCTCAGGAAGTACTGTAGACCAGTACCGAACAAATTGAAAAGACCAAACGCTCTAAAATCCAAAACACTTTCATCCTTGCAACTCCGACTTGAGCAGACAATAAATCAAGCAAATTTTGCTCTGCTTCTGGACAGCAACTATCCACTAGCCGCGTGTTGGGCCGCCAAGTAAAATATGTGGTAGGTTAAGAAAGTTCCCCCCCACTGTGGTGGGTTAACACCCTTTTCTGAGAACAAAAGAACAAAGCAGGGTGGAGGGCTTGCAGGTATTTTTCACTCTCTACAGGGCATTTTTCCCCTGGGAAGCTGAGTCTGTTCCACTCCCCCCTCCCTGCCCAGCTAGGGTATAAAAAGCAGGACATCGTAGCTGTTGGCCCCGGCTTTTCTAGCTTCTGCCTCTGCTGGATGAGAGCTACTGCAGCTGTCCTCCTGCTCCTCTGCCACGTGGTCTGACCTGCTGCCTCCATGCTTCCTCAGAGAAAGGCTGGTTTTGTATTATTCTCTTGTTTTTGTCCCCCTCCCATTCATCCTTGTTCCTTGTCCTTGTGAACCTTTTTCCTGTGATTGTTATATATATATATATATATATACTGCTTAAAGACAACTCTTTACCTCTCTACTTCCAAGCCGACTCCAAATTGTTTTTTGGTGGATTTGCTCCTTCCTTTTCTCCCCTCTTTGTTGGGAGGGAGGAGGGGGGGAGTGGGGGAGAGATTCTCAGCCTTGCCCCCCACCTGAGCTCTTAACTTCCAGTTAAGGCTCAAACCACTACACCCACACACAAAGAAACCACAGCTAGCTCAGTCGGAAAAGCAGATGAAAGCTACATTTACAGGCATAAATGGAATGCAATGAATATGTACACAAATATACAATATTTACAATATATACAGAAATACACAGCAATGAACGTAATGCAGAAAAGCCTTTTCCCTCCAGCCAGACAGGGGGGTTCCCTGAACCCCCCTCTCTCCCTCCCTACCTCCCCTTTTTCCCAAAAAGGGTTAGAGAGAGAGAAAGGCAATTAAGGAGAAAAATTCTGTTAGCTCAAAGCGTATGCAAGAATTAGTTTTCTTATCTGGTTAGCTTTGTTAATTCAAGGTCGCTCCTGTCCGGCAAAGCTGTTGCTTCAGAGAGAGAAAAAGTACAGAACTGAACACAGCCTGAACCCAGACCAGACTGACAAAACTTAAACCTACCAATGAAATTAGTTTAGACTATCTTGTTGTCATTTAAATATAAAAAACATTCAGCCAGAGTGTTCAGCAACAAGAGGGGATTGGATGTGGCACGTGGTACCATGGTCTAGTCATGGGGTCTGTGGTGACAGGTTAGACTCAATGATCTTCGAGGTCTCTTCCAACCTTAGCGATATTGTGATACTGTGGTACTGTGAAAGGTACAACCTTAGAGCAGTGCACACTCTCTGAGTCCAGTCCTCTTGATTCACTGGTCAAATGGACTGCTACTTTTATTCCAGTCCAAGTGAAATTATTAGAACCAATCTTTATGAGACCCTAAGTGGACGGTTTGAGAGTGACCTTGCTGGCAAGTCAGTGTTTCTGAGGCTGTTGTGGCAACAACTAGTTCAAGTGTAAGCTAGCCTTAATCAGTGATATTGCAGACCTCACCCTTATGCAGGATGTCTCATGTCTCCTCTCTTTGACAAGAGTTCAAATGTATAGCAGATGCTGAATCTCATCATCCAGTGCACTACTGGAAAGCTCTTGAATGCTGCAATAGAGCCAAATGCATCTCTAATCCTAGGGATGACATAAATGAGCATTTGCTGCAGTCAACTGCTGTCTGGTAAAGTGCATTTGAATCTGTAGTGGGTTGAGGCAGCCCCCCTCCCCACCATGGGCAAAAAAAAATAACAACTCAGACAAACGGATTGCAAAAGTGATGGAAAGTTTAAATGAAAAAGCAGTGAATGTTTACAGAGAGCCAGAAAGCAGTGACGAAAGAAATCCCAAAAGAGATCCAGAAGCTATACAGATGTACCTTGGCTCTTGGATGTACCCACCTGAGGGTACATCCAAGAGCCCAAGGGCTCCTTCTTCCCCCCTCCCCACTGCTAGGCTAGTCTCAGCTGGCCAGATCTGAGACTGCCCGTCCCCCCGTGGCCTTGGGCCTAGCCAGGCCCATGGCCGGGAGACGACATCTCCCCCAGTTACCGGGCGACGGCGAGGAAGAAAGAGGAGGTGCTAGACCTCGCACTGGATCTTATAGTGGTGGTGCAGAGAATTATGGTAGAAATACCTAGTTTCCTGTGTCCACCCACTGGGCTGGACCTCTGGACACAGGAAGCACCTCATGTAGCAGAGGGCACCCAGCCCAAACTGCAACATGCCACCCCTTATTTCATACCATAATCTCTGCACCCCAAACATATCATCACATCAGAAATCTTCTGATGACATGTCCAGCAAAGTCCTTATCTTCATCTGGGCATCCACCCAAACAGTCTCTCATTCAGGCTCAAGTACCAGTCCAGTCCAATTCTTCTTCTCTCATCTAATGGAACCTCCCAGCGATGCAGAGGTCACTCTTTTGCGGTGCAAGTTCTTCATTCATCCAGTGGACATCCTGGTCACCTGGAAAAGCCTCACAACTTCTCAACCAAACCTTTATTTCCATCTCTATTTACTCAGCGGCATATTTCCACCCCTGGGGCAAGCCAGTCAGAACAATCAGGCTCTAACTGCTTCTCCACCCCTCCAGGAAAATAGCACGCTGAGCCTTCCACAACCCTGCACGGACCTATCCCAAGCCCAGTGCTGACCGCTTCCAGCCGCGGTCCGAGGCTATACAGATGCATGTCACAGTACACCACCCCACCCCCCCACTGGGCGTTCGCGTACCAAGGCGTGACAGCATCAGATTACACGACCCTCCCCCAAAAGAGGGAGGGGCTACACCACAACCTACTGAGAAGAAGGGAGGTAGTGCCAGGTGCTCGGCGCCATTTTCGGAACTCGTCCGAAAGAATCGGGGAAGAGACTAGGGCCGGCCCCGCTACAGCCCGAGCACACAGCCGGGGCCGCCGCCGCTCCGAGCGCACGGCCGAGCCCACCGCCGCCGTAGCCCGAGTATACAGCAGGGCTCCGGCCACCTCTATTGCCGCGGTACAGAATCAAAATCGCCTCCACCCCTCGGGCATTCAAACAGCTCCTCCAGCGAAAGCGATAAACGCATTCTCAGAGCCCTTGAGAACGGCTTTCCAGCTGGGGTCCCCGTTCGCCCTCCTGAGTTTCGGGAGCTGGGCTCGCCCGCTCGCCACGGCTGGCTCTATCCCCGCAGCGAGAACGGACCTGACTTTGATCTGCTCGCCGCTGCCCCTCCCCCGCTTCACTCCCCGCCGCTTCTACCGCTCCACAGAGAATAAAGGTGGAGGAAGGTCAGGTTCCGCGTTCTTAAGCGGTACCCCAATTCCGATGGTCAAGAACCACCCCTGCATAAAACAGCAGGAGGAGCTCCGTGCCACCGGCCACGCACCAGGTGTCCCCCTGCAATCCACAAGAATTCGCACAATCGCCCAAACAACAAAACTTGAGCCCCAACTTCTCAAACCCAAACCAACGCCCAGAACTAAATTTTAACTTTCCATCTTTTGCAATCCAATCTGCAGACTGGCCACAATAACAAACTCCTACTCGCTAAGAATGCAAGGGGTTGAGGGCAAACCCCCTCCCCATCTGAAACCATCCTCTGCTACCAATAATGTAGTGGGTTGAGGCAGCCCCCCTCCCCACCACGGGCAAAAAAAAATAACAACTCAGACAAACGGATTGCAAAAGTGATGGAAAGTTTAAATGAAAAAGCAGTGAATGTTTACAGAGAGCCAGAAAGCAGTGATGAAAGAAATCCCAAAAGAGACCCAGAAGCTATACAGATGTACCTTGGCTCTTGGATGTACCCACCTGAGGGTACATCCAAGAGCCCAAGGGCTCCTTCTTCCCCCCTCCCCACTGCTAGGCTAATCTCAGCTGGCCAGATCTGAGACTGCCTGTCCCCCCGTGGCCTTGGGCCTAGCCAGGCCCATGGCCGGGAGACAACATCTCCCCCAGTTACCGGGCGACGGCGAGGAAGAAAGAGGAGGTGCCAGACCTCGCACTGGATCTTATAGTGGTGGTGCAGAGAATTATGGTAGAAATACCTAGTTTCCTGTGTCCACCCACTGGGCTGGACCTCTGGACACAGGAAGCACCTCATGTAGCAGAGGGCACTCAGCCCAAACTGCAACAGAATCCAAGCGGTAACCACTGGGTTGTGAATATGGGTAATTTATCCCAGTGGGCAGGTTTCCTACTTTGCAGTGCGAGTGAGGAATGGAGCCCTTTCTTCTGTTCCCATGTGGGGTGCTGTGGTTCTGACAGTATGGAGAACTCTGTTGGCTAGCTGGCAGTAGCAGCAGCAGGGCATGTGGTGCAGCAGCTGCAGAAAAAGGTACATCCACTGAGGCTGCCAGAGATGCTGGGAGCAAAGCACAGGGCTCATGCTGGGTGATGGCTGACTTTCTTGTTGTTGGCTTTTTTGTTTTCCAGGTGTTTCTGTGACCTCAAGTAACACAGGTGTGCCAGATAGCAGTGACTCAGCTTATAACAAGACTCAGGTGAGCTATGCTCTTCCCCTGTGGCCTGAAGCCAGAATGATGGGTCTCCCTGCAGAGTGCTAGTAGCTAAGGCTGTTCCCAGGTCAGTCAGTCTCAGGGTCAGCAGATTGTGGCATATTTTACACTGTCTCTGTTTGTCATTGGAGAGGAATCTTACCCTCTATCCTGCTGTTTCTGCCTGCTGGGGCTGTGTGCGGGACGCCATTTTGGCTGCAGAGCCGATCGGGACCGGCACCCGGGACCGCTCCGCTTGAACCGAGAGCTTTCTGCCTTGCTTTCTGCTTTCTTTTCGGCACTCTGCGGGTTGGGAGGACCCCTGGTTGGCAGTGAGGTCTGAGCCTGCTTGGGATTGTGACGTCAGCCGCGGGAGGTTTAAAACCCACCGGGGCTGTGTGCGTGATGCCATTTTGGCTGCAGAGCCTTCCTGCTGCTCAGATAATTATTATTTTTTAAAAATAACTATCAATAAAACGCTGAACCATGGTTGTCACTTGGACAAAGGCTAGGAAAACAGTGTGTACCCAGACAGAGCTGGTGCAACAGCACACAGGAGTCCAGGATTCTGGATGCAGAGAGTGCTTGAGCCTGGCACTTGCAATGGAGGGGGAAGGAGAGAACACCTGTGTCAGGTGTGACCAGGTGAACTTTCTCCTCAATCTGGTGGCGGAGCTGAAAGATGAAGTGGCCGAGCTGAAGGATGAAGTATCTAGGCTCAGGTCAATAAGGGAAAGCGAAAGGGAGTTAGATATGTGGGAGAAGGCTCTGCAGATCTCCCCTGCTGAGGGAAGTGTCCCTGGAAACAGGGAGACATGGATACAGGTCGCTGCCAGGGGTGGCAAGGGAAATCCATACCAGCCTTCTCCTCGTCAGCTGCCCTTGCATAATAAGTATGAGGCCCTGCAGGCCGAGGGCAGTGGGGATGAGAGGGCTGAGGAGCAGCCATCTGGGGAGATGCCTAAGGCCAAGCAGTCCCCACCAACTATAACGACCAGCTCCACAAAGAAAAAGAGAAGGGTTATAGTTGTTGGGGACTCTCTCCTGACGGGTACTGAGGGACCCATATGTCATCCCGACCCATCCCACAGGGAGGTCTGCTCCCTACCTGGGCACGGGTAAGGGACATCACGAGGAGACTCCCAAAGCTAATCCAGCCCTCTGACTATTACCCTTTGCTGGTAATACAAGCTGGAAGCGATGAAATTGATAAGAAGGGCACCAGGGCGATTAAAAAAGAAGTCAAGGCCCTAGGACAACTGATTGATGGGGCAGGAGCTCAAGTGGTGTTCTGCTCAGTTCCCTCAGTGGCAGGGGTGTGCACTGAGAGGAACAGGAGAACCCATGTCATCAACAATTGGCTCAAGGGATGGTGCCAGCAGCAGAATTTTTGTTTCTTCGATCATGGGGAAACTTTTACTGCTCCCGACCTGCTGGATCCTGATGGGGTACAATTATCTAGAAAGGGTAAGAGAGTCTGAGCACTAGAATTGGCAGGGCTCATTAAGAGGACTTTAAACTAGGTCTGAGGGTCTGGGTGAGGAAATCAGTCCCTCTGAAGAGGAGAGAGTGGAACACAAATAAGGGTTAATTAAGTCAAGAGCTGATCTGAAGTGCATGTACACCAATGCATGCAGTATGGGCAATAAACAGGATGAGCTGGAAGTCCTGGTCCACCAGGGTGACTATGATATAGTCGCCATCTCAGAAACGTGCTGGGATAATACGCATGATTGGAGTGCTACCCTGGGGGGTTACAGGCCCCTTAGGAGAGACAGTCGTGAGAGAAGAGGAGGAGGGGTGGCCCTGTATATTAGGGAGTCGCTCTCTGCCACAGAGCTAGAGGTGGAGGATGAAGGGATTGAGAGCCTGTGGGCGCTCAGCTCGTGGCTTGGACAGCAACACTCTGTGCTGGGTTAGGAATCGGCTGGAGGGCTGAGCCCAGAGAGTGGTGGTCCTGCTTGACCAACCTGATCTCCTTCTATGATCAGGTGACCCGCCTGGTTGATGTGGGGAGGCCTGTGGATGTGGTCTACCTGGACCTCAGCAAGGCCTTTGACACTGTCCCCCACAGCAAACTCCTGGCCAAGCTGGCAGCCCATGGCTTGGATGGGAGCACACTGCGTTGGGTTAGGAACTGGCTGGAGGGCCGAGCCCAGAGAGTGGTGGTGAATGGTGCCACATCCAGCTGGCGGCCAGTCACTAGTGGTGTGCCCCAGGGATCGGTGCTGGGCCCCATGCTCTTCAACATCTTTATTGATGATCTGGATGAGGGCATCGAGTCCATCATCAGTAAATTTGCGGACGACACCAAGCTGGGGGCAGGAGTTGATCTGCTGGAGTTTAGAGAGGCTTTGCAGAGGGACCTCGACAGGCTGGACAGATGGGCAGAATCCAACAGCATGAGATTTAACACATCCAAGTGCCGGGTTCTGCACATTGGCCACACAACCCATGCAGTGCTACAGGCTGGGGTCAGAGTGGTTGGAGAGCGGCCAGACAGAGAGGACCTGGGGGTGCTGGTTGATTGTAGGCTGAACATGAGCCTGCAGTGTGCCCAGGCAGCCAAGAAGGCCAATGGCATCCTGGCCTGCATCAGAAACAGTGTGGCCAGCAGGAGCAGGGAGGTCATTCTGCCCCTGTACACTGCACTGGTTAGGCCGCACCTTGAGTACTGTGTCCAGTTCTGGGCCCCTCAGTTTAGGAAAGATGTTGTCTTACTGGAGCGTGTCCAGAGAAGGGCAACAAAGTTGGTGAGGGTTTGGAAGACAAGCCCTATGAGGAGAGGCTGAGGGAGCTGGGGTTGCTTAGCCTGGAGAGAGGGACTGAGGGGTGACCTTATTGCTCTCTACAACTACCTGAAGGGAGGTTGTAGCCAGGCGGAGGTTGGTCTCTCTCTCCCAGGCAGCCAGTACCAGAACAAGAGGCACAGTCTCAGGCTGCGCAGGGCAGGTTTAGACTGGAAGTTAGGAAGAAGTTCTATACTGAGAGAGTGATTGCCCACTGGAATCAGCTGCCTGTGGAAGTGGTGGAGTCACCTTCATTGGAGGTGTTCAAGAAGAGGCTTGATGGGGTGCTTGGTGCCAGGGTTTAGTTTTTTAGTTGTTTAGGTGGGTTGTATTGTACTTTATTGTACTGTATTGTACTGTTTTGTACTGTATTGTACTGTATGGTACTGTATTGTATTTTAGGTGGGTTGGATTGGTTGATGGGTTGGACGTGATGATCTTGAAGGTCTCTTCCAACCTGTTGTATTGTATTGTATTGTATTGTACTGTATTGTAACATCCAGCTGGCAGCCAGTCAGTAGTGGTGTCCCTCAGGGATCAGTGCTGGGCCTCATCCTCTTTAATATCTTCATTGATGATCTGGATGAGGGGATTGAGACAGTCATCAGCAAATTTGCAGATGACACCAAGTTGGGAGCAGGTGTTGATCTGTTAGAGGGCAGAAGGGCTCTGCAGAGGGACCTCAACCAGAGGGACTGGACAGATGGGCATAGTCCAACAGGATGGCAGTCAACAAATCCAAGTGCTGGGTGCTGCACTTTGGCCACAACAACCCCATGCAGAGCTACAGGCTGGGGGTGGAGTGGCTAGAGAGCTGCCAAACAGAAAGGGACCTGGGGGTGCTGATCAACAGCCACCTAAATATGAGCCAGCAGTGTGCCCAGGTGGCCAAGAAGGCCAATGGCATAATGGCCTGTATCAGGAATAGTGTGGCCAGCAGGAGCAGTGAAATCATTGTACCCCTGTACTCTGCACTGGTGTTGTCCCACAACTGCAGATTCATCAGAAAGCTCAGGTCTAACAGACAGCTTCAATTTTTGTCCATCAAATTCTACAGATGATACTCCAAAAGCCCATTTGTAACCTTTAGGTTCTTTGAAAAGCCCTTCTGTCACAAAATTCCCAAAATACAAGGTGCGTCAGGTCCGGTCACAACTGTATGCTTCTTCCACTGTTTACCAGTTAAAGTTATATCAACCTCTACCTTAGTTAACTCTTGAGATCCACCCGTGACTCCCAGAATAATTATAGTCTCTGATCCCTGCTAATTTTGATGGCATTATGGTGCACTGAGCCCCTGTGTCAACCAAGGCCCTGTACTTCTGAAATTGTGAAGTGCCAGGCCACTGGATGTACACATCACAATAGATTCTGTTATCTCTATTATCCCTCTCCTCCCCGTGGCAAGGAGGCAGGGCACACCTAGTTATGGGGAATATGCCCACATGTGCAATGAGCACAGTGTGCAGTGTTAGAACTGGAGCCACTGTTGGAGCTATTAGAGTTGTCCTGAGGAACTGTGGAAGTAACAGCTACCCTTCTGGAATTGCTACCTTGGGTTACAATAATACAATACAATACACCAGGTTGGAAGAGACCTTCAAGATCATCGCATCCAACCTATCAACCAATCGAACCCACCTAAACAACTAGATCATGGCACCAAGTACCCCATCAAGTCTCCGCCTGAACACCTCCAAATGATGGTGACCCCACCACCTCCCCAGGCAGTCCATTCCAATGGGCAATCACTCTCTCTGTATAGAAATTCTTCCTCACATCCAGTCAAAACCTCCCCTGGGGCAGCCAGAGACTGTGTCCTCTTCTTCTGGTACTGGCTGCCTGGGAGAAGAGACCAACCTCTACCTGTCCACAACCTCCCTTCAGGTAGTTGTAGAGAGCAATAAAGTCACCCCTGAGTCTCCTCTTCAGGCTAAGCAACCCCAGCTCCCTCAGCCTCTCTTCATAGCTTTGTTGCCCTTCTCTGGACATGTTCCAGCAAGTCAACATCCTTCCTAAACTGAGTGGCCCATAACTGGACACAGTACTCGAGGTGTGGCCTAACCAGTGCAGTGTACAAGGGCAGAATGACCTCCCTGCTCCTGCTGTCCACACTGTTCCTGATACAGGCCAGGATGCCATTGGCCCACTTGGCTGCCTGGGCACACTGCAGGCTCATGTTCAGCCTACCATCAACTAGTGGGTGACATGGACAGTGGCATTGAGTGCACCCTCAGCAAGTTTGCTGATGACACCAAGCTGTGTGGTGCAGCAGACACGCTGGAGGGAAGGGATGCCATCCAGAGGGACCTTGACAGGCTGGAGAGGTGGGCACAGGCCAACCTCATGAGCTTCAACAAGACCAAGTGCAGGGTCCTGCATCTGGGTCGAGGCAATCCCAGGCACAAATACAGGCTGGGCAGTGACTGGCTGGGGAGCAGCCCAGAGGAGAGAGACTTGGGGGTGCTGGTGGACGAGAAGCTCAACATGAGCTCTCAATGTGCACTTGCAGCCCGGAAAGCCAATCAGATCCTGGGCTGCATCAGGAGAAGTGTGGCCAGCAGGTCAAGGGAGGTGATTCTCCCCCTCTACTCAGCTCTGGTGAGACCCCACCTGGAGTACTGCGTCCAGTTCTGGAGCCCCTATTACAAGAGGGATCTGGAGGTGCTGGAGCGTGTCCAGAGAAGGGCCACGAGGATGATCAGAGGGCTGGAGCACCTCTCCTATGAGGACAGACTGAAGGAGTTGGGGCTGTTCAGCCTGGAGAAGAGAAGGCTCCGAGGTGACCTCATTGTGGCCTTCCAGTATCTGAAGGGGGCCTACAAGAAGGCTGGGGAGGGACTTTTCAGACTATCAGGGAGTGATAGGACTAGGGGGAATGGGATGAAGCTGGAGGTGGGGAGATTCAGGCTAGATGTGAGGAGGAAGTTCTTCACCGTGAGAGTGGTGAAGGCCTGGAATGGGTTGTCCAGGGAGGTGGTTTGAGGCCCCGTCCCTTGCGGTGTTTAAGACCAGGCTGGACGAGGCTCTGTCCAGCCTGGTCTAGGGTAGAGTGTCCCTGCCCATGGCAGGGGGGTTGGAACTAGATGATCCTTGTGGTCCCTTCCAACCCTAACTGAAACTATGAAACTAAGTACCCCCAGGTCCCTCTCTGCCTGGCCGCTCTCCAGCCACTCTGACCCCAGCCTGTAGCACTGCATGGGGGTTGCTGTGGCCAATGTGCAGAACCTGGCACTTGGATGTGTTAAAACTTATGCCATTAGATTCTGCCCATCTGTCCAGCCTGTCGAGGTCCCTCTGCAAAGCCTCTCTAAACTCCAGCAGATCAACTCCTGCCCCCAGCTTGGTGTCGTCCGCAAATTTACTGATGATGGACTCGATGCCCTCATCCAGATCATCAATAAAGATGTTGAAGAGCATGGGGCCCAGCACTGATCTTTGGGACACACCACTAGTGACTGGCCACCAGCCGGATGTGGCACCATTCACCACCACTCTCTGGGCTTGGCCCTCCAGCCAGTTCCTAACCCAATGCAGTGTGCCCGTGTCCAAGCCATGGGCTGCCAGCTTGGCCAGGAGTTTGCTGTGGGGGACAGTGTCAAAGGCCTTGCTGAGGTCCAGGTAGACCACATCCACAGGCCTCCCCACATCCACCAGGTGGGTCACCTGATCATAGAAGGAGATCAGGTTGGTCAGGCAGGACCTGTCCTTCCTAAAACCATGCTGGCTGGGCCTGATCCCTTGGTCATCCTGTAAGTGCTGTGTGATTGCACTCAAGATGACCTGTTCCATAACCTTGCCTGGCACTGAGGTCAGGCTGACAGGCCTATAATTCCCTGGCTCATCCAACCGGCCCTGCTTGTGGATGGGCACCACGTTGGCCAGCTTCCAGTCTTCTGGGACCTCTCCAGTGTGCCAGGACTGCTGAAAAATGATGGAGAGCGGCTTGGACAGCTCATCTGCCAGCTCTCAGCACCCTAGGATGGATCCCATCTGGTCCCATGGACCTGTGGGTGTCCAAGCAACTGAGAAGATCTCTAACTATCCCATCCTGGAACAGAGGAGAACTATGCTGCTCCCTGGCTCCATCTGCCAGCTCTGTAGGCCAGCTGTCTGGCAGACGTTCTGTCCTTCTAGCAAAAATTGAGGCAAAGAAGGTGTTAAGTACCTCTGCCTTTTCATCATCCTTTGTTACAACATTCCCCTCCGTGTCCACCAAGGAGTGGAGGTTGTCCTTGCCCTTCCTCTTGCTATTACTATATTTATAGAAGGACTTTTTGTTGTCCTTCACAGCAGAGGCCAGTCTAAGCTCCAAATGTGCTTTTGCCTCCCTAATTTTCTTCCTACAAGATCTAGCAACATCCCTAAACATTCCATGGATCGCCTCCCCTTTCTTCCAAAGATGATACGCCCTTTTTTTTCCCCTTAGTTCTTTTAGAAGTTCATTGACCATCCAGGCCTGCCGTCTGCCCCGGCAGCTCATCTTCCGGCACATTGGCACAGCCTATTCCTGTGCCTTCAAGAGTTCTGCCTTGAAGTAGATCCAGCCCTCCTGGACCCCTTTGTTTTTAAGGGCTGTTTCCCAAGGAACCTTCTGAGTTAGTTCCCTGAGTAGCCTGACGTCTGCCCTCCGGAAGTCCAGAGTGGAGGTCTTCTTGCTGCCCCTCTTAGCTTGGCTGAATACTGAAAATTCAATTATCTCATGGTCACTGGACCCAAAACACCCTCCGACCACCACATCACCCGCCAGCCCTTCCCTGTTGGTGAAGAGGAGGTCAAGCAGAGCCTTACCCCTGGTAGGTTCACGTAGCACCTGGGATAAGAGAGCAGTCAGCATGGCTTTGCCAAGGGCAAATCCTGCCTGACAAACCTGGTGGCCTTCTATGAACAGGTGACAGCATTAATAGATGAGGGGCGAGCAACTGATGTCGTTTACCTGGACCTGAGCAAAGCCTTTGACACTGTCCCACACCACATCCTGGTCTCCAAGCTGGTGACACACGGGTTTGATAGATGGACCACCAGATGGATAAGGAACTGGCTTGATGGCCGCACCCAAAGAGTGGCTGTCAATGGGTCCATGTCCCAGTGGAGGCCAGTGACAAGCGGAGTCCCTCCAGGATCAGTCCTGGGACCAGTCTTGTTCAACATCTTTGTGGGTGACATGGACAGTGGCATTGAGTGCACCCTCAGCAAGTTTGCTGATGACACCAAGCTGTGTGGAGCAGCAGACACGCTGGAGAGAAGGGATGCCATCCAGAGGGACCTTGACAGGCTGGAGAGGTGGGCACAGGCCAACCTCATGAGCTTCAACAAGACCAAGTGCAGGGTCCTGCATCTGGGTCGAGGCAATCCCAGGCACAAATACAGGCTGGGCAGGGACTGGCTGGGGAGCAGCCCAGAGGAGAGAGACTTGGGGGTGCTGGGGGAGGAGAAGCTCAACATGAGCTCTCAATGTGCACTTGCAGCCCGGAAAGCCAATCAGATCCTGGGCTGCATCAGGAGAAGTGTGGCCAGCAGGTCAAGGGAGGTGATTCTCCCCCTCTACTCAGCTCTGGTGAGACCCCACCTGGAGTACTGCGTCCAGTTCTGGAGCCCCTATTACAAGAGGGATCTGGAGGTGCTGGAGCGTGTCCAGAGAAGGGCCACGAGGATGATCAGAAGGCTGGAGCACCTCTCCTATGAGGACAGACTGAGGGAGTTGGGGCTGTTCAGTCTGGAGAAGAGAAGGCTCCGAGGTGACCTCATTGTGGCCTTCCAGTATCTGAAGGGGGCCTACAAGAAGGCTGGGGAGGGACTTTTCAGGCTATCAGGGAGTGATAGGTCTAGGGGGAATGGGATGAAGCTGGAGGTGGGAAGATTCAGGCTGGACATGAGGAGGAAGTTCTTCACCGTGAGGGTGGTGAAGCCCTGGAATGGGTTATCCAAGGAGGTGGTTGGGGCCCCGTCCCTTGAGGTGTTTAAGACCAGGCTGGACGAGGCTCTGTCCAGCCTGATCTAGGGTAGAGTGTCCCTGCCCATGGGCAGGGGGGTTGGAACTAGATGATCCTTGTGGTCCCTTCCAACCCTAACTGAAACTATGAAACTATGAAACTATGGATTGGATGTGGCACTTGGTGCCATGGTCTAGTCATGAGGTCTGTGGTGATAGATTGGACTTGATGATAGTTTCATAGTTTCATAGGCAGTCCCCATAGCTATTGTTGCCCGACCGGGAACCTCTGAACCCGCCTACCGGCAACCGTCGCTCCGCCCTGCCGTGCGAGCCGACTTCCAGGGCCGACCCCCATTGTCCGGAGGGAACCGACCGAGTCCACCGTTTCAAGTCTACTAGGAATCAGTCCAGCGGCAGTCGTCAGCCGGACCCCCACCTTGCTACAAACAACAGCTACAGAGTATCTTCCGCGTGCTTTCCACCCACTAGCACTCAGTTCAAAGCATCCGCGTGTAGCAGTCATCGCTGACGCACAGAAAGATCGCAATATTGTTGTATATAGCCAGAAGCCACCCGCGTTCCGCCGAGTCGCCAACTAGTGGCCCAAGCGGCGGAACTGCACTCTTCATTATACAAACATACAAATAGTTTGTAGATAGTTTAATTAAGTTCTGATCATAACACTAAGCCATTTATGGAATGTATTTCACGAACGTGCACTAGAATATATATATATAAGTTGTTGATTCATCGGTTATTAATAATTTGATAATTAATAAAATTAATATTTTCATAATTCATATTTAATATTCATTAAATTTAATAACCTCTTCACAACACCCACTAGGGAACTTTATGCTGCTAAGCAAGGTGGCTGGCAAGAATCTTTTACAAAGAGATTTTATGGAAACAAGGTCAGTTTACTCATGACCTCGACTGTCCAGAGTTTAACAGAGCTGTAATTGTAATCCAAAGAATATGGTACAGATGCACCGGTTTGAACAAAAGCAAAAATGGTGCTGTGCCATGTTGTGGTGGGGTGAGAAAGTTCCCCCCCACACACACAAAGAAAGAAACCACAGCTAGCTCAGTCGGAAAAGCAGATGAAAGCTATATTTACAGGCAGAAATGGAATGCAATGAATATGCACGCAAATATACAATATTTACAATATATACAGAAATACACAACAATGAACGTAATGCAGAAAAACCTTTTCCCTCCAGCCGGCCAGGGGGGTTCCCTGAACCCCCCTCTCTCCCTCCCCACCTCCCCTTTTTCCCAAAAAGGGTTAGAGAGAGAGAGAAAGGCAATTAAGGAAGAAAAATTCTGTTAGCTGAAAGCGAATGCAAGAATTAGTTTTCTTATCTGGTTAGCTTTGTTAACCAAGGTCACTCCTGCTTCAGAAAGAGAGAAGCCGTCCAGCCCACAGGACAGAGAAGCACAGACTGAACTAACAGAACCCAAACTTAAAATTGCATTCTACGATCTACCAATGAAATTAGTTTAGACTATCTTGTTTTTGTTCAAATATCAAAAACATTCAGCCAGAGTGTTCAGCAACTGTCTCTTTCTTAAAGGCATAGCCTCAACCGGTCACACATGTGGTGATTGCCAGAGTAAAACTTTCTGGGAATTTTACAGCTTGCTTTTGGGGGGGGGGGGGGCAGGTGAAGCAGCTTTTCCCTGGCTTTCTTTTCTCAGGCTTGGCTATAGCTGGCATGGTTTCTCTCACACATCCTGGCACTAGGCTCACAGGATGGCTCTCTGCTGTGACCGGCAGCAGTTCCTTTCTGTGGGATGCAGTTCTGGGCACGCAGCTATGGCTCACACAGCAGCAGCCGGTTCATGGTTTCACAGGGCTGCTGCAGTGGTTCCTTTTGCAGCACAACGGCCAGTAACGGTGTGACAGTTTTAGGCTGTGCCTTTAAGAAAGGGACAGTTACTGGAACACTCTGGCTGAATGTTCTGGTGTAAGAATGAAAACAAAGATATTCTAAATGAATTTCATTGGTAGATTGGTAGAATGCAACTTTTAATTTTAGCTTTAGTTCAGTTTGAAACTCAGTCATTTCAGTTCAGTCTGTCTGTTTCAGTCTCTCTGAACAGCTGTCTTCCGTCTGTGCTGGTGGGTGCTGACCTTTCAACTAACCAGATAAGAAACTAATTCTTGCATACGCTTTGAGCTAACAGAATTTCCTCCTTAATAATTACCTTTTCTCTCTCTAACCCTTTTTGGGAAAAAAGGGAGGAAGAGGGAGAAGGGGTATTTTTGGGGGGACCCTCCTTGCTGGAGGACAGAAGGTTTTCTGTGTTACGTTCTTTGCTGTATATTTCTGAAATATATTGTAAATACTGTATATTGTGTATATATTCATCTGCATGTCATCCTGCTTGTAAATATAGCTTATCCATTTTTGCTTCTCCGACTGAGTTAGCCGTGGTTTCTTTGTGTGTGTGGGGGGGAGAGCTGAACTTTCTCTCACCACCACAAATGGCTTTTTGGGCACTCACAGGCACAGGACTGCAGTGAGGTCTTGGTTTGTGGAGTGGGTGCTCAGGTGCTGGAAGCGGCTTATTGCTCTCAGGTCTGCAGCTTTGTGCTTGCAGCGGTACAGCTCTCCAGAGTGCTTGGCTCACCCGTGCACTTAGTTTTCCTGGACCCCAGGACATGTCCAGGCAAGTCTGGGCTATGTCCAGGTAACCAGACTTACAGATGCCTAGCCCATTGTCTGGTTTAGGGCATGTTTTGGAGCTATTGTCCTTCCAAGACAAGGCGATGGCATCAGTGCCCAGTGACAGGATCAGAGGCAATGGGCACAGACTGAAATACAGGAGGTTCCCTCTGAACATCAGGAAACACTTTTTTACTGTGATGGTAATCAAGTACTGGCACAAGTTGCCCAGGGAGGTTGTGGAGTCTCCATCCTTGGAGCTATCTGGACATGGTCCTGGGCAACCTGCTCTAGGTGGCCCTGCTTGAGCAGAGGGATTGGACAAGATACCTTGAGAGGTCTCTGCCAGACTTAGCCAGCTTGTGATTCTGTGAAGAGGCCATCTTGATGGGGTTTGGAGAGATGGGCTGTAAGGTGTAAAGCCAAGGTAGATGCTGCTGTCCTCTGGCTGTGGCAGGAGAGCAGGGTATGAGCGCTTGTGCTGTAATTCTGGGGTTGGGGAAATCAACCCTTGCAGGTTGCATGTCAGCTCTGATTTCTGATTTTGTTTCCCATGCAGGTATGTTTCTCCTTTCCTCACTATAAATAGTCTCTGAAAAGTGTTCTGCCTTAGAGTTCAGAAATATGAAATGACCTCTCTGAATGTGTGACATCCTTGCTTAGTGCACAGTCTCTATTCACCTTGAGAGAATTCCTTTGCCCCCAGCCCTGCTCCTCTCCTTGTGCTTGAACCTGTCTTAGGTGTGGGCAGGGGGATGGCACATCTCCACTCTCCTGCTTGGTGACTGCAAGATGCAGAGATGTTGCAAAGCAGAAATGGATCTGGTTGGGGGAAGCGTAGCTGTATTGATGGGTGTCAGGGCTGTCCCTGAGAGTGGCAGGTCTTCTACTCGTGTACAGACAGGCTTGTTTTTTCTGGGAGTGTTGGTGCTATGACAGCTGATGCCCATGTTTCCTTCCTTTCTAATTTCTAGGGGGGATCTGGCCAACGCAACCAATCCAGCACCATGCAGCAAAAGTCTCAGGCTACCAAAACTGCCTATGGCACTTCTACATACTGGACAAACTAACTTTGAAACTGGGGAAAGGGAAAAGAATGAAATGAGAGGAGAAGGAAAGGGAAAAAAAGAGAAAGAGAAAGGAAAAGGAAAAAATAAACTGAAGCCCATTGCTGGAATTATGACAAGTAACTGCTCAGTCAAACAATCTGTGCAGGGAGAACTGCAGACAGCTATTCTCTGTGTGATTCGTCTGTTTCCTCTTTGAGTTGCTGTTGTATGAAATATATTTATCTATGTATTTGCAAATGTAATAGAGCCTAAATGTGGTTCTCTGCATTTTGCAGCCTGTTTTATTTTCTTTGTATGAAAACTAATTATTCATTTCCCATCTGCTCCAGAACATCTTTCCTTGGTTTTTTTGGGGTGTTTATTGGTTCATTTTTTTTTAAGCTTTATAACACTGTCAAAGATGAATTGTGCTACTTATTTGGAGCTGAAGCCCATTTATTTAATGCAGTTCTAAATTCAGGCAAACCTCACCTTTTTATTTTTCAATTTTTAAATAATAAAGGCAGGCTTTTCTTTTTAAAATTGGTTGGGATTTTTCTGTTTGTTTCTCTAGCACAAGACTTCAGAGGGCTCAGTGGGTGCTGGAGCCTCCTTTGCATCATTAGAGGCAAAAACTATGTAGTGGTTTCTAAAATAAAAGTATAAATTGCGTCTTGTATCTCTTTTTGCCCTGAGCCACCCTGCCCAGGAAAGCCAGAGCTACTGGCTGGAAACTTCACCTGTCCATCCCCACTGTTTTAAAACAAGAGCCTGGAGGCAATTGCTGGTGCTGCTTGTCCTGCATCAGTGCAATGAATGTTTTAGGAGTTTCATTTCTTTTTAGCTCTTCCTTTACCTAATAAAGATCTAAGCATATCACTGGTGTCAGTGGAGTCTGTTCTTTTTCACCTGCTCCTGCTGGGAGAGCAGTACATGTGTCCACAGAGAATGCTGAACACCAAGACAAAGGTGAGTGCACCTCAGTGCTGAGAGATCACAGGCACCTGATTCTGGGCAGCACCTTGACTCCTGCCATAAGCATCACATCTCTTCCTTTGGTGTCTTCTGACATTGTGCTGAGTTCTGGTGGAACAGCTGGGATGGGTAAAGAAGGAGCACAGTTATAGCACTGCCCCCCCTTGTTTTTCCCATGAAATCCATGGCCTCTACCAAGAGGGTCAGTGGTGAGGGCTCCTGAGGGATGGTTCCTGCCCCAGGCTCATCCTTCTGAACAGCCTGGCCTCTTACAGTATAGAAGGTAGGTAAATGTGGAGCCCTGTGTGCACACACAGCAGGTGAGGGGATTTTTTTCCACTTTGCAATTCTGTTTCAAGACTACAAGAAAGGAAAAAACCCACATCTACTTTTCTTTCTTAGTCACACTTTCACCAGCACTCAGATCCTGTGGGACCCAGTTGGTTGGAAGAAGTCAGTGTCACCCAGCCCTTGCCCTACCTCTGAGCAGCACAATGTGAACTATACTGGCATTCTTCTGTCCCAGCTCAAGTTTTGATAATGGTCAAACTTCAGCAGCTGCTGCAAGTTCTGTCAAGGACAAAATGTTGCAATAGGCCGGGGTCTTAACTGCCAGCTTGTACAAGGGCTGTGTCAGCAGCTGAGCCCATAGAGCTGTGGTCAGAGCCGCTGTCTTTTTTTAAAAAACAGACTCCCCCCAATGCCATCTTCACACAATTTCTTATTTATAAAAATCTAGTGCTGCCACACAGGTGTAGATCAGTCTGCTTGTGTGCCAGGCTCCAGCAGCAGTTTGGACTGACAAAAGGCAACAGCTGAGAGTTGGTGCTAGTGCACACCATCCTTCCTGAGCCTTAGGCTTGTTGCAACATCCTCACAAGGAATTCAATACTGTCCTCAGCTGCACAACTTCCATCCTCATCCATGTCTATGGGCACATAAGGGCAACACTTCTACACCCGGAGGCAAGGGGCTGTTTCCCCCCAAGCACCCTCTTCTAACACTAGCACAAGGCAGCAAAGCCACTTTTAGCATCTTCCCAACTGGGGTGGGGGGCTTGCCCACAGGCAGCACCATGCAGTCAGCCACACATTTTCTCCCCTCTCTCTCCAGGAAAAACTAAACAGGATGCTTTTCCTATTTCCCCTACACTGTTGCTTTGAGCAGGGATCTTTTGCAGGCATTTCCTCTCTAATCTTCCATTTCACAGTCTGATGGTAAAGCCAAGGTTGCTCAGCTTCACTTGGCCATCAAAGAAAGGTGTAAAAAACCAAACCAAACAAACAAAAACCAACCCACAACAAAAAGAATAAAAGCAAACCATCCAAAATCTGCAAAAGTAGCAGCTAGGTTTACTCACAGGGGTTGGAAGGGACCTTGATATATCTAGTCCAACCCCTCTGCCAGAGCAAGAGCACCTAGAGTAGATCACACAGGAACACATCTAAGTGTGTTTTGAATATCTCCAGAGAAGGAGACTCCACAACCCCCCCCTGGGCAGCCTGTTCCAGTGTTCCATCACCCTCACAGTGAAAAAAAAAATCCTCATGTTTACATGGAACTTCCTATGCATCAAATTCCACCCATTGCCCCTTGTCCTGTCATTGGGCATCACTGAGAAGAGCCTGACTCCATCCTCTTGGCACTCACCCTTTACATATTTATAAATATTAATGAGGTCATCCCTTAGTCTCCTCCAAGCTAGAGAGACACAGCTCCCTCAGTCTCTCCTCATAAGGATGATGTTTGTAGCAGTTTGGGCTGGGTGCCCTCTGCTGTGTTCATACGTGGGGTGTTTCCTGTGTCCAGAGGTACTTTTCACTCCCTGCAGGGCATTTTTCCCCTGGGAAGCTGAGTCTGTTCCACTCCCCCCTCCCTGCCCAGCTAGGGTATAAAAAGCAGGACATCGTAGCTGTTGGCTGCCTTCTTTTCTGGCTCCTGCCTCTGCTGGGATGAGAGCTACTGCAGCTGCCCTCCTGCTCCTCTGCCGCGTGGTCAGACCTGATCCTTCTCCCTGCTGCCTCCACGCTTCCTCAGAGAAAGGCTGGTTTTGTATTATTCTCTTGTTTTTGTCCCCCTCCCATCCATCCTTGTTCCTTGCCCTTGTGAACCTTTTCCTGTTATTGTTATATATATATTTTGTTTAAAGACAACTCTTTATCTCTCTACTTCCAAGCCGACTCCAAACAATAGTTTGGTGGATTTGCTCCTTCCTTTTCTCCCCTCTCTGTTGGGAGGGAGAAGGGGGGAAGTGGGGGAGAGATTCTCAGCCTTGCCCCCACCTGAGCTCTTAACTTCCCGTTAAGGCTCAAACCACCACAAGTCTGTTATAGACCACCCAATTGGGAGGAAGATGTTGATGAAGCATTCTATAGGCAGCTTAAGGCTGTCTCAAGATCGCCTGACCTTGTTCTCATGGGTGACTTCAACTTGCCTGATATCTGCTGGGATCTCAGCACAGCAGAGAGGAGGCAGTCTAGGAGGTTCTTAGAGTGCATGGAGGACAGCTTCTTATCCCAGGTGCTGCGTGAGTCTACCAGGGGTAACGCTCTGCTTGACCTCCTCTTCAAAAAGGGCTGGTGGGTGATGTGGTGGTCGGAGGGTGTTTAGGGGCCAGTGATTATGAAATAATAGAATGTTCATTATTCAGTCAATCTAAGAGGGGCAGCAAGAAGACCTCCACTCTGGACTTCCGGAGGGCAGACTTCAGGTTACTCAAGGAACTAACTCAGAAGGTTCCTTGGGAAACAGCCCTTAAAAACAAAGGGGTCTAGGAGAGCTGGACCTACTTCAAGGAAGAACTCTTGAAGGCACAGGAACAGGCTGTGCCAATGTGCACGAAGATGAGCCGCTGGGGCAGACGGCAGGCCTGGATGGGCAATGAACTTCTAATAGAACTAAGGGAAAAACAGAGGGTGTACCATCTTTGGAAGAAAGGGGAGGCAACCCATGGAATGTTTAAGGATGTTGCTAGGTGTGACAGTTTTAGTCTGTGCCTTTAAGAAAGGGACAGTTACTGGAACACTCTGGCTGAATGTTTTGGTAGAGAAATGAAAAAACAAAGATAAGTCTAAACAAATTTCATTGGTAGATTGCTAGAATGGAACTTTAAATTTTTAGCTTTAGTTCCATTTGAATCTCAGTCAGTTCAGTCTGTCTGTTTCAGTCCCTCTGAACAACTGCTCTCTTTCATCTGTGCTGGACGGAGTTGACCTTGAACTAACTAAGCTAACCAGATAAGAAACTAATTCTTGCTCATGCTTCGAGCTAAAAGAGAGAGAAAAGGTAATTATTAAGGAGGAAATTCTAACCCTTTTTGGGAAAAAAGGGGGGAGGGGAAGAAGGGGGATTGTGGGGACCCTTCTCCTTGGAGGAGGGAAGGTCTTCTGTGTTACCTCTTTTGCTGTATATTTCTGTATATATTGTAAATACTGTATGTTGTGTATATATTCATCTGAATTTCATCCTGCTTGTAAAGACAGCTAGTTTCATCTACTTCTCCGACTGAGTTAGCTGTGGTTTCTTTGTGTGTGTGGGAGAACTGAACCTCTCACCACCACACTAGGTCATGTAGGAAGAAAATTAGGGAGGCAAAAGCACATTTGGAACTTAGACTGGCCTCTGCTGTGAAGGACAACAAAAAGTCCTTCTATAAATACATCAATAGCAAGAGGAGGGGCAAGGACAACCTCCGCTCCTTGGTGGACACGGAGGGGAATATTGTAACAAAAGATGAGGAAAAGGCAGAGGTACTTAACATCTACTTTTGCCTCAATTTTTACTAGCAGGACAGAATGTCTTCCGGACAGCTGGCCTGCAGAGCTCGCATATGGAGCCAAGGAGCAGCATAGTTTCTCTCTGATCCAGGAGGAGGTAGGTAGAGCTCTCCTTAGCCGCTTGGATCCTCACAAGTCCATGGGACCAGATGGGATCCATCCTAGGGTGCTGAGAGAGCTGGCAGATGAGCTGGCCAAGCCACTCTCCATCACTTTTCAGCAGTCCTGGCTCACTGGAGAGGTCCCAGAAGACTGGAAGCTGGCCAACATGGTGCCCATCCACAAGAAGGGCCGGTTGGATGAGCCAGGGAATTATAGGCCTGTCAGCCTGACCTCAGTGCCAGGCAAGATTATGGAACAGGTCATCCTGAGTGCAATCACACAGCACTTCCAGGATGGCCAAGGGATCAGGCCCAGCCAGCATAGATTTAGGAAGGGCAGGTCCTGCCTGACCAACCTGATCTCCTTCTATGATCAGGAGACCCGCCTGGTGGATGTGGGGAGGCCTGTGGATGTGGGGAGGCCTTGGGCCTAGTTAGGGAGGGGGTCTGCCTCAAACCCATCACAATGTTCCACTCCCCTAATCATTTTTGTGGCTCTGCACTGGACTCTTTCAAGTAGTTCCCTGTCCTTAAACTGAGGGGCCCAAAACTGGACACAATATTCAAGATGTGGCCTCACCAGGGCAGAGTACAGTGGGAGGAGAACCTCTCTTGACCCACTAACCACACCCCTTCTAATACACCCCAGAATGGCATTGGCCTTCATGGCCACAAGAGCACATTGCTGGCTCTTGGTCATCCTTCCATCCACTAGGACCCCTAGATCCCTTTCCCCTTCACTGCTCTCCAACACTTCAGTCCCCAACCTATACTGATACCTGGGGTTTCTCTTTCCGAGGTGCAAGATTCTACACTTGCCCTTGTTGAACTTCATTAAATTTCTCCCTGCCCAAGTCTCCAGCTTAAGTATTGATGAACAGCAGCACAACCCTCATGTGTGTCAGCCACTCCACACAGTTTTGTGTCATCAGCAAACTTGCTGACAGTGCACTGTGCCCTCATGCAGGGCACAGAATATATTTAATAGTACTCATCCCAGTACCGACCGCTGAGGGACTCCACTAGATAAAGGCCTCCAACTGGATTCTGCCCTGTTGACCACAACTCTGACTTCTTTCACTCAAACTGTTCACAATCTGCCTTGCTACCCAATCATCCAGACCACGCTTCCTCAGTTTAGCTACAAGGATGCTGTGGGAGATGGTGTCAAATGCTTTACTGAAATCAAGATAAACCACATCTGTTGGGGACTGTGATGTATCTGTGAACCCTTGGAAGAGCTCTGGTGAGAAAACATCGCTGTGCTCCCATGAGAATCTGGAAACTCCCCAGATAGACTGAGTGTAAATGAGAAACCGCAAGATAATATGGGAGGCCACCTGGACTAACTTAACAAGTAACTATAGCAATGCTATCGCTGACCCATGAGAGTCTTGAGAAAAGTTCATTAACCAATAACAGGCAGCCACACTAACACTACACTGTGGTGAAGGCACATTCCGCCTAGATACTAGATCTGGTCCCAGCATGTGGACAGGTTTCCCCTCTTTTTTTTTTTTTTTTTTTTTTTTTTTAATAAAGATTTTATTTATACTAATTAATATATTAGTATAGTAATTATATAATAAAATAATACAATAATAATACAATAATACAATACAACAGGTTGGAAGAGACCTTCAAGATCATCACGTCCAACCCATCAACCAATCCAACCCACCTAAAACACAATACAGTACCATACAGTACAATACAGTACAAAACAGTACAATACAGTACAATAAAGTACAATACAACCCACCTAAACAACTAAAAAACTAAACCCTGGCACCAAGCACCCCATCAAGCCTCTTCTTGAACACCTCCAATGAAGGTGACTCCACCACTTCCACAGGCAGCTGATTCCAGTGGGCAATCACTCTCTCAGTATAGAACTTCTTCCTAACTTCCAGTCTAAACCTGCCCTGGCGCAGCCTGAGACTGTGCCCTCTTGTTCTGGTACTGGCTGCCTGGGAGAAGAGACCAACCTCCGCCTGGCTACAACCTCCCTTCAGGTAGTTGTAGAGAGCAATAAGGTCACCCCTCAGTCTCCTCTTCTCCAGGCTAAGCAACCCCAGCTCCCTCAGCCTCTCCTCATAGGGCTTGTCTTCCAAACCCCTCACCAACTTTGTTGCCCTTCTCTGGACACGCTCCAGTAAGACAACATCTTTCTTAAACTGAGGGGCCCAGAACTGGACACAGTACTCAAGGTGTGGCCTAACCAGTGCAGTGTACAGGGGCAGAATGACCTCCCTGCTCCTGCTGGCCACACTGTTTCTGATGCAGGCCAGGATGCCATTGGCCTTCTTGGCTGCCTGGGCACACTGCAGGCTCATGTTCAACCTACAATCAACCAGCACCCCCAGGTCCCTCTCTGCCTGGCCGCTCTCCAGCCACTCTGACCCCAGCCTGTAGCACTGCATGGGGTTGTTGTGGCCAATGTGCAGAACCCGGCACTTGGATGTGTTAAATCTCATGCCGTTGGATTCTGCCCATCTGTCCAGCCTGTCGAGGTCCCTCTGCAAAGCCTCTCTGCCCTCCAGCAGATCAACTCCTGCCCCCAGCTTGGTGTCGTCCACAAATTACTGATGATGGACTCGATGCCCTCATCCAGATCATCAATAAAGATGTTGAAGAGCATGGGGCCCAGCACCGATCCCTGGGGCACACCACTAGTGACTGGCCGCCAGCCGGATGTGGCACCATTCACCACCACTCTCTGGGCTCGGCCCTCCAGCCAGTTCCTAACCCAACGCAGTGTGCTCCCATCCAAGCCATGGGCTGCCAGCTTGGCCAGGAGTTTGCTGTGGGGGGACGGTGTCAAAGGCCTTGCTGAGGTCCAGGTAGACCACATCCACAGGCCTCCCCACATCAACCAGGCGGGTCACCTGATCATAGAAGGAGATCAGGTTGGTCAAGCAGGACCTGCCCTTCCTAAAGCCATGCTGGCTAGGCCTGATCCCTTGGCCATCCTGGAAGTGCTGCATGATCGCACTCAAGATGACCTGTTCCATAATCTTGCCTGGCACTGAGGTCAGGCTGACAGGCCTATAATTCCCTGGCTCATCCAACCGGCCCTTCTTGTGGATGGGCACCACGTTGGCCAGCTTCCAGTCTTCTGGGACCTCTCCAGTGAGCCAGGACTGCTGAAAAATGATGGAGAGCGGCTTGGCCAGCTCATCTGCCAGCTCTCTCAGCACCCTAGGATGGATCCCATCTGGTCCCATGGCCTTGTGGGGGTCCAAGCGGCTCAGAAGATCTCTAACTACCTCCTGGAGCAGCGGGAAACCATGCAGCTCCCTGGCTCCTTCTGCCAGCTCTGCAGGCCAGCTGTCTGGAAGATGTTCTGCCATGCTAGGATAGATTGAAGCAAAGAAGGTGTTAAGTACCTCTGCCTTTTCCTCATCCTTTGTTACAACCTTCCCCTCCGTGTCAACCAAGGAGTGGAGGTTGTCCTTGCCCTTCCTCTTGCTATTGATGTATTTATAGAAGGACTTTTTGTTGTCCTTCACAGCAGAGGCCAGTCTAAGTTCTAAATGGGCTTTTGTGTGACCGGTTGATGCTATGCCTTTAAGAAAGAGACAGTTGCTGAACACTCTGGCTGAATGTTTTTGATATTTGAACAAAAACAAGATAGTCTAAACTAATTTCATTGGTTCTTGTAGGGTGCAGTTTGGAGTTTGGGTTCTGTTGGTTCAGTCTGTGTCTGGTCTGGGTGCAGGCTGGGTGCAGTCTGTGCTTTCTCTCTTGCTGAAGCAGGAACGGCCTTGAGTTAACAGCTAACCAGATAAGAAAACTAATTTTGCATGTGCTTTTTAGCTAACAGACTTTTTCCTTCTTAATTGCCTTTCTCTCTCTCTATAACCCTTTTTGGGAAAAAGGGGAGGTGGGGAGGGAGAGAGGGGGGTTCAGGGAACCCCCTGTTGTGAAGAGGTTTATTAAATTTATTGAATATGAAATATGAATTATGAAAATATTAATTTTATTATCAAATTATTAATAACCGATGAATCAACAACTTATATACATGTTCTAGTGCACGTTCGTGAAATACATTCCATAAATGGCTTAGTGTTATGATCAGAACTTAATTAAAACTATCTACAAACTATTTGTATGTTTGTGTAATGACGAATGCAGTTCCGCCGCTTGGCCACTAGTTGGCGACTCGGCGGACGCGGGTGGCAAGCACGTGAAAGGTACTCTTTAGCTGTTGTTTGTAGCAAGGTGGGGGTCCGGCTGACGACTGCCGCTGGACTGATTCCTAGTAGACTTGAAACGGTGGTGTTGGGTATTATCTCCTCTCTCCTCAGCAGTGGAGAAGGAATGCTGGAACCTGGGCTTGGCTTGGAAGCAGGTTCCCTTCAGGACTCGGTCGGTCCTGGGAGTCGGCTCGCACGGCAGGGCGGGGCGACGGTTGCCGGTAGGCGGGTCAGAGGTTCCCGGTCGGACTATGGGGTCGGCCTCGTGGCGACGGGTCTCGGGGCTGAGGTAAACAGCCTCGGAGAGAGAATGCGGCTGCGCTGAGCTGCGACTTCTCCGTTTCTGGCCTTAAAGGCACAGGGGGACGATCAGGGCAGTCCCGGGTTTGGTGCAGTATAAGCACGAAACAATGCTTTAGTCTTCCCTGCGGTTACAGGGCTTGGAGCGGCACACGTGGCGGCTCTCCTCCCGCTATGGCGGGGCTAGGTATATGCGGACTTAGTCTCTAGTAAGTCCCTTCTCCCCGACAACTGGGCAGATCTTACCCTCGGGGGGCTGGTCCAGTCCTCCGGTAGCACGGTGGGCTTTCCGGTCGGTACGACTGGCTGTGGCGACGCTGGCTTCTCGGGCTCAGCGAAGGTCCTCCCTCTGGGGTGATCCTCACGATCAGAGTGCTTCTCACGATGCAGAGGCTTCAGTATGTGTGCATGTATGATGGAAGCTAACAACAATAAGCTCAATGGCAGAGGCTGTGGCTCGAGAGCTCCTCTCTCGAGCGAGTACAGAGACAAAGTGAACGAGGGGGGCAAGTTGTTTACCCACAGGGGTAATACTTATAGATTCCTCGAGGCTGGATTTGGCCAATGGGCACTCTCATGGGCAACTAGCTTCAGCCTATAGAAAGCGTGAAGCTAGAATTATGCCCATACTTGGTGTTTGCACACGCACTGCATACGCTCAGTGCGTGCTGGCCTGGCTAATGCCTTGGCTTTTGTCCTCCTCCTGAAGGAGGGGAAACTTGTCCACATGCAGGGGACCGGATAGGCAGAATGTGCCTTCACCACACCCCCCTGGCCGGCAGGAGGGAAAAGGTTTTTCTGCATTGTGTTCATTGTTGTGTTTTCCTGTATATATTGTAAATCTTGTATATTTGTGTATATATTCATTGCATTCCATTTATGCTTGTAAATATAGCTTTCATCTGCTTTCCGACTGAGCTAGCTGTGGTTTCTTTCCCTGTGTGTGGGGAGGGAACTTTCTCACCCCACCACATATTTTTAATTGGCGGCCCAACGCGCGGCTTGTGGATAGTTGCTGTCCAGAAGCAGAGCAAAAGTTGCTTGATTTATTGTCTGCTCAGGTCGGAGTTGCAAAGATGAAAGTGTTTTGGCTTTTAGAGCGTCTGTTTTTCTCAATCTTTGGGGTCCTTATCTATAAGCATGTCCTGGGATTGATTTTCGATCGCTTAAGCAGATACTTGATGTATAAATTGTATTTATGGTTTAAGTATAAGATTCAGCTTCTCTATGATCGGTGCCTGGGATTCTTTTGGCTTAATAGATACGGGAATGTGACCTCGACTACTCTGCCCATAGAGATAAAGGAGTTTAAGATCCCAGTAGGTGAAAGAGTAGTTTTAAGTGATGGCTGGGATCCAAAGGTGATTTATTTGATGTGTGCAATCCTGCTGTTGGTGATAAGCAATGCGTACTTGTTATATGCTCTGTACCGGGAGAAGAAAGTTTCAAAGACCTGTTTTGTAATTAGGCGTAGACCCAAGAGGAGAAGGAACAGCTCTAACTCGACCCCAGAAATATCTAGTGATGAGGAGAAGGGAGGATCTGTATCAGTTAAAAAGAAAGCTAGAAATTTCCATCGGAAATGCTGCTCTGAACGGTGCTGTTGGTGGCTCTGGCAGTCAGCCAGCTGCTGCGGCAGCGGCAGCGCCTAACATGGCGGCTCCCCCGTCCTCGGCAGCCATTAGCAAGGCACAGCCAGTTCCTCCTTCTTCTTCGGCAGGACCGGAAGTGTCCTCCACAGCAGCTGATCCGTCCCAAAACCTGTCAGCTTCTGTTAAGCCAGCTGTAAATTCAAACACAGCTCCAGTTAAGCAGGTAGCTGTTTTAACTACAAGAAGTGGAAAGGGCAAAGCTGATTCAGATGCTGATCCTGGTGAGGGACCTTCTGCTTTAAGAGACCCTGCTGAGGAAGAGGAGAAGATTTGTCTTAAAGATATAGCTGAGATATTGAGAAGATCACTGGATGGAAATGCAGGGCAAATTGCTGATAGCAGGACAACAAGAGGTGGTACACCTGACCTTAAAGAGATTCTTAGGAGAGTGACAAGGAGATTAATGGGGCAACAAGTTCAGGAAGAGGAGGAAGAGGAGGGGTCAGATGACATTCTTGGCTGTCCTTCACCAAGGGAAGAGATAAGGAATGTGCGTAAAGATTATATCAGAGCAGATAAGGAGCCAATCCTAGCTTGGCTTGGTAGATGCTACGATACAGGTGCTCCAGCTCTAATGGTTGGAGACAAGTCAGCAGCTCAACTAGGAACTCTCTCAAAGGATAATGGAATAGATAGACATCTAGGCTGGACTCTTGGTAAGGTTACTCTGTGGATACGCCTTTTAATGGCAACCCTCATGAGATATCCTTCCCGAGATGATCTCCCATGGAATCCTAAGCCCTGGACTACCATAGAGGAAGGAATTAAGCGTCTGAGAGAATTTGCTGTCAGAGAGGTACTCTATGGTGACCATGAGACTCTGAATCCTGATGAAATTCCTGTAGGGACTGGTCTTGCTAAAAAGCTCATCAAACTTGCTCCTCCTAACTATGCAAATATTCTGGCAAGCAGAATTGTGGCAAGAAATTATGGTGGAGCTTCTCCTACGGTTGGCCAATTCACTGATCAGATGAGACAATTGGAGGATAGCATGACACGTGTTTCTTTGGTTTCAGCCATTGAAACTCTGTCTGGAAAAATTGAGAATTGCATGAAAGAGCTGAAAAATGAATTTAAAAATACTATTTCCCAATTGGCACAGAGAGATAATTCCAATTCTTCCTCCGGATGGATACAGGTTTCCTCTGTGAGGAATAGGCGTCCTCCAAGGATGTCATTCCAAAACAGGGCATTCCAAAACAGATCCAACCAAAACAGACCACCAAGGCAGTCACGTGGAAGTATTTGGATAACTCTGCGTGATCAGTTTGGTGAGAACATGAACAGATGGGATGGTCAACCAACTGCTAATCTTCTCAGGAGGCTGAGGGAACTGCAAAGTGGCAGAACCCGAGGTAGCAATACCAGAAGGGTAGCTGTTACTTCTGCAGTCCCCCAGGACAACTCTAATAGCTCCAACAGTGGCTCCAGTTCTAACACTGCACACTGTGCTCATTGCACATGTGGGCATGTTCCCCATAACTAGGGGTGCCCTGCCTCCCGCCAGGGGGAGGAGAGGGGTAACAGAGATAACAGAATCTATTGGGATGTGTACATCCAGTGGCCTGGCACTTCACAATTTCAGAAGTACAGGGCCTTGGTTGACACAGGGGCTCAGTGCACCATAATGCCATCAAATTATCAGGGATCAGAAGCTATAACTATTCTGGGAGTCACCGGTGGATCTCAAGAGTTAACTAAGGTGGAGGTTGATATAAGTTTAACTGGTAAACAGTGGAGGAAGCATACAGTGGTGACCGGACCTGACGCACCTTGTATTCTGGGAATTGATTTTCTGAGAGAAGGGCGTTTCAAAGACCCTAAAGGTTACAAATGGGCTTTTGGAGTAGCATCTGTAGAAATTGATGGACAAAAACTGAAGTTGTCTGTTAGACCTGATCTTTCTGATGAATCTGCAGTTGTGGGACAACACAAGATTGAGGACATTAAATTGCCGGTTGCTTCTCAGACTGTGCATCACAGACAATACAGAACCAACCGTGACTCTTTGTTGCCCATTCAGAATCTGATTCGTCAGTTGGAGAGTCAGAAAGTCATCAGCAAAACTCATTCCCCTTTCAACAGTCCAGTGTGGCCTGTGCGAAAGCAGAATGGAGACTGGCGTCTGACAGTCGACTACCGAGCCCTGAATGAAGTAACTCCACCTATGAGTGCAGCAGTACCAGACATGATGGAACTCCAGTATGAGCTGGAATCCAAAGAGGCCAAATGGTATGCTACTATAGACATTGCTAATGCCTTCTTCTCTATTCCCATAGCAGAGGAATGCAGGCCTCAGTTTGCTGTCACCTGGAGAGGAATCCAGTACACTTTCAACAGATTGCCAATGGGCTGGATCCACAGCTCCAGCATCTGTCATGCAGTGATCCACGATGCTCTGGAGAGAGGTGGTGCTCCAGAACACATCCAGTTCATCGATGATATCATCGTCTGGGGTAAAACTGCTGAGGAAGTCTTCGAGAAAGGTAACAAAGTCATTGACATTCTTCTGAATGCAGGTTTTGCCATCAAGCGAGACAAGGTGAAAGGACCTACCAGAGAGATCCAGTTTCTGGGAGTGCGGTGGCAGGATGGACGCCGACACATTCCAGTGGATGTGGTAAATAGAGTCTCTACCATGGCAAATCCCATGAACAAGCAAGAAACTCTACGTTTCTTGGGGATAGTGGGATTTTGGAGACTGCACATTCCTGGTTACAGTCAGATTGTAAAACCTCTGTATGATGTGACTCGAAAGAGAAACAATTTCCACTGGGGACCTGAACAACAAGCAGCCTTTGACCAGATAAAGCAAGAGGTGGTTCAAGCAATGGGTCTGGGACCTGTCCGAGATGGTCCAGACATTAAGAACATTTTGTACACGTCTGCAAGTGACAATGGTCCAACCTGGTGCTTGTGGCAAAGAGCTCCAGGTGAGACACGTGGAAGACCTCTTGGTTTCTGGAGTAGAGGTTACAGAGGTTCAGAGGCTAATTATACTCCAACAGAGAAAGAGATTCTAGCTGCCTATGAAGGAGTAAAAGCAGCTTCTGAAGTGATTGGAACTGAATCACAACTTCTCTTAGCTCCCAGATTACCAGTTTTGAATTGGATGTTCAAAGGCAAAGGTTCCACACCACATCATGCAACAGATTCCACCTGGTCTAAGTGGATGGCTCTGATAACACAGAGAGCTCGAATGGGAAATCTTGAAAGACCTGGTCTGGTGGAGGTGATCTCAAGTTGGCCTGAAGGTACCAACTGCACTAAACCTCCAGAGGAGAGAGTAACTCGTGCTGAGGAAGCTCCTCCTTACAATGACCTTTCTGATGATGAAAAGAAGTATGCTCTGTTCACAGATGGTTCCTGTCGGCTGGTCGGGAACAAGCGAAGGTGGAAGTCTGCAGTGTGGAGTCCAACACACCGAGTTGCAGAGGCAAAGGATGGAGAAGGAGAATCAAGTCAGTTCGCAGAGGTAAAAGCTGTCCAGCTAGCTCTCGACGTAGCTGAACGTGAGAGGTGGCCAAAGCTTTATCTCTACACCGACTCATGGATGGTAGCCAATGCTCTGTGGGGTTGGCTAAAGAACTGGAAGAAGAGTGGTTGGCAGAGAAAAGGAAAGCCTATATGGGCAGCTGACCTGTGGCAGGACATTGCTGATCGAATCGAGAGAATTCCAGTGAAGGTGAGACACATTGATGCTCACATCCCTAAGAGCAAAGCTACTGAGGAACAGCAACACAACCATCAGGCAGATCTAGCTGCAAGAGTTTCTCAAGTAGACATGGACTCTGATTTTGATCTCGACTGGAAACACCGAGGTGAGATATTCTTAGCTCGGTGGGCTCACGATTCGTCAGGACATCAAGGCAGAGATGCAACCTACCAGTGGGCACGTGACAGATCCATAGACATTTCCATGGATGCTATCACACAAGTCATCCATGACTGTGACATTTGTGCTGCTATTAAGCAGGCAAAGCGACTTAAGCCCTTATGGTATGGTGACAGATGGTCCAAGTACAAGTATGGTGAAGCTTGGCAGATTGACTACATCACTCTACCACGTTCTCGTTCTGGTAAGCAATATGTGCTTACTATGGTAGAGGCAAACACTGGATGGTTGGAAACTTATCCAGTTCCACATGCAACTGCACGCAACACCATTCTTGGTCTGGAGAGACAAATCCTGTGGAGACATGAACTCCAGAGAGGATTGAGTCAGACAATGGAACTCATTTCAAAAACAACCTTGTAAAGAGCTGGGCCAAAGAGCACGGCATTGAGTGGATATTCCACATCCCTACTATGCACCAGCTGCAGGGAAGATTGAACGCTACAACGGTTTGTTGAAGACCACTCTTAAAGCCATGGGGGGTGGATCTTTGAAAAACTGGGAAAGCATTTAGCACAAGCAACCTGGCTGGTAAATAGTAGAGGTTCAGTGAACCGAGCTGGACCTGCACACTCAGATCTGCTACAGAAAGTAGAAGGTGATAGAGTTCCTGTTGTTAGAGAAAAGAATCTGTTAGGTAAAACTGTTTGGGTATTTTCTCCCTCAGGAGAGGCTAAACCTGTCCGAGGGGTGGTTTCAGCTGAAGGTCCTGGTCACACTTACTGGGTAATGCAAGAGAATGGTGAAATTCAATGTATTCCACAAAGAAATTTAGCTTTAGCTGAAAGAGTTTAATTTCAGAGTGTTGTACAGCTACATCGCGCCCAAAGGAAGAATCCTTGAGGAATCCACGGTGCACGAACCCTGAGAACCCTGAGAGCCCTGAGTCAACTGAGAGTCCCTGTTTCCCTGTTTCCCTTTTCTTCGCTTCATCTGCGAAGAGACAAACTGTTTTCCATTTTTCTTGTTTCTTGGACTTCTGAATCATCTACACCTGAGGATAGCCGGAATGGACTATGAACTTCACTTACAACAGTATGAACAGCCAATGAAATTGTTTAGAAGAGGTGGATTGTGACCGGTTGATGCTATGCCTTTAAGAAAGAGACAGTTGCTGAACACTCTGGCTGAATGTTTTTGATATTTGAACAAAAACAAGATAGTCTAAACTAATTTCATTGGTTCTTGTAGGGTGCAGTTTGGAGTTTGGGTTCTGTTGGTTCAGTCTGTGTCTGGTCTGGGTGCAGGCTGGGTGCAGGCTGGGTGCAGTCTGTGCTTTCTCTCTTGCTGAAGCAGGAACGGCCTTGAGTTAACAGCTAACCAGATAAGAAAACTAATTTTGCATGTGCTTTTTAGCTAACAGACTTTTTCCTTCTTAATTGCCTTTCTCTCTCTCTATAACCCTTTTTGGGGAAAAGGGGAGGTGGGGAGGGAGAGAGGGGGGTTCAGGGAACCCCCCTGGCCGGCAGGAGGGAAAAGGTTTTTCTGCATTGTGTTCATTGTTGTGTTTTCCTGTATATATTGTAAATCTTGTATATTTGTGTATATATTCATTGCATTCCATTTATGCCTGTAAATATAGCTTTCATCTGCTTTTCCGACTGAGCTAGCTGTGGTTTCTTTCCCTGTGTGTGGGGAGGGAACTTTCTCACCCCACCACATTTTGCCTCCCTAATTTTCTTTCTGCATGTTCTAGCAACATCCCTAAACATTCCGTAGGTTGCCTCCCCTTTCTTCCAGAGATGGTACACCCTCTTTTTTCCCTTAGTTCTATTAAGAGTTCATTGACCAACCAGGCTGGCCGTCTGCCCGGCGGCTCATCTTCCGGGACACTGGCACAGCCTGTTCCTGAACCTTCAAGAGTTCTTCTTTGAAGCAGCTCCAGCTCTCCTGGACCCCTTTGTTTTTAAGGGCTGTATCCCAGGGAACCTTCTGAGTTAGTTCCTTGAGTAGCCTGAAGTCTGCCCTCCTGAAGTCCAGAGTGGAGGTCTTCTTGCTGCCCCTCTGGCTTGGCTGAATACCGAAAACTTAATTATCTCGTGGTCACTGGTGCCTAAACACCCTCCGACCACCACATCACCCACCAGCCCTTCCCTGTTGGTGAAGAGGAGGTCAAGCATGGCCTTACCCCTGGTAGGTTCACGCAGCACCTGGGATAAGAAGCTGTCCTCCATACACTCCAGAAACCTTCTAGACTGCCTTCTTTCTGCTGTGTTGAGATCCCAGCAGATATCAGGCAGGTTGAAGTCGCCCATGGGAATGAGGTCAGGTGACCTTGAGACAGCCTTAAGCTGCCTATAGAATGCCTCATCTACATCTTCCTCCTGGTTGGGTGGTCTATAACAGACTCCAACCAGGATGTCTGCCCTCCCGAACTTCCCTCTAATTCTTACCCACAAGCACTCAACCCGGTCATCCCTGATCTCCATCTCAACGGCATCTAGTGCCTCCCTGATGTACAGGGCCACCCCTCCACCCCTTCTTCCTTGCCTGTCCCTCCTGAACAGCCTGTAGCTGTCAATTGCAGCGCTCCAGTCATGTGAGTCGTCCCACCATGTCTCTGTGATGGCAACTACATCATAACTTTCCTGCTGCAACAGGGCTTCTAGCTCCTCTTGTTTGTTACCCATGCTTCATGCATTAGTGTACATGCACTGAAGCTGGGCTGCTGGTTTCATCTCTAGCCCTAGCTTATCTCCCCCAGACTCCTGCCTGAGGCAACTGGTTCCAGCCCCTTCCCCCTTCGAAGCTAGTTTAAAGCCCTGTCAATGAGGCCTGCCAATTCTCTTCCCAGAATCTTTTTCCCTTTGGGGGACAGGCCATTCTCATATACTATGACCTTCCCCCTCCTCTGGGACAGATGGAGTCCATCTGTTACCAGCTGACCTGGTGCAGTAAAAAGTTCTCCAAGACTGAAAAACCCAAAATTCTTTCGACTGCACCAGCCTCTAAGACACTTGTTGACTGCAGCTGCTGTCCTGTTCCTTATCGTATTCCCTCCTGCAGTTAACGGTATCCATGTAAAAATTATTTGTGCACCTGACCCCTCAACCAGATCTCCCAGGGCCCTGAGGTCATTTTTGATAGCCCTGGGAGTTCTGGTAGCAACATCATCATTCCCTAACTGCAGAACCAATAAGGGATAGTAGTCAGAGGGCTGTACCAGACTGGGCAGCTTACTGGTAACATCCTTAACTTGTGCTCCTACTAGGCTAATAACTTCCCTATGTGATGGGTCTGGCCGACATATGGGACCTTCTGTTCCCCTCAGGAGGGAATCACCAATAACAATTACCCTCCTCTTTTTTTTGAGGGAGCAAGTCCTGATGCCAGGGGAAGGCTGTTTAACCTTAGGCTGCTTTGCCTTAGGCTGTTTAACCGTAGGCTGCTTTGCCTTGGACTGTTTAACCTTAGGCGGTTTAGCCTCAGGAAAAACCCCAGTTGGTGTGTCCTCCGGCATCAGTATCACCTCACCCTCAATCTCTAGTGCCCCATACCTGTTTTCCAAGGGCAGCGAGGGGGCTGGGGGGAGGCAAGGAGGTTTTGATTTGTGTTTTTTGAGAGGAACCTGCGTCCATTCCCCTCTGCCTTTTGGATAACCAGCCTCTGCTGGGGAAGCCTGCAGAGCCTGCTTTCTCTGGTTCATCTCTTTCCTCCTCTGGCTCGTCTCTTTTCTACATTCCCATACATCTCTAAGACTAGCAACCTCATCATTTAGTCTGGCCACCAGGTCGAGCAGATAGCCGATCTGCTCACACCTAATGCAAGAGATGCTTCCACTACCCTGCATCACAAGAGCAGGCTCAAGAGCCAGGCTCCAGCACTCATTACAGCCAGATACCTGGACAGCTACCTGCTTGTGTTCTACCTCAGTCTGGGTGGAAACTGATCTTTTTAAGATTTTGCTGCGAGTTACAACCATGCTGCACCTGGCCACAGCACCCACTGGATAAAAACAAAAACAAAAACAAAACCCCCCAAAAAACCCCAAACAAACTAAAAGCAAATTTAGAAACAGTGCGGCGGCGTGCGCGAGTACCAGAGAATACCAGAGAAGGCGGCTGCCAGTCCCGGCGCTGTACCGAGGGCTGCTGCCGAGCGGGAGCCCAGCGAGCCGCGCTGCCTCTGTTCAAATTCCGCCGCCGAAGGCGCTGGGCTCACGAGCCGCGCGCACGTGAATTCAGGGCCGCTCCGAGCCTCGCAGCTTGTGCAGGGAACGCCGCGTTCCCAGCCGATCCCGTAGCGCGAAGAGGAGAAACCGTGGAAGCCCCCCAAGCGGCTGCCAGTCCCGGCGCTGTACCGAGGGCTGCTGCCGAGCGGAAGCCCCGCGAGCCGCGCTGCCTCTGTTCAAATCCCGCCGCCGAAGGCGCTGGGCTCACGAGCCGCGCGCACGTGAATTCAGGGCCGCTCCGAGCCTCGCAGCTTGTGCAGGGAACGCCGCGTTCCAGCCGATCCCGTAGCGCGAGAGAGAGAGAAACCGTGGAAGCCCCCCAAGCGGCTGCCAGTCCCGGCGCTGTACCGAGGGCTGCTGCCGAGCGGAAGCCCCGCGAGCCGCGCAGGAGGAAGACAAAAGCCAAGGCACTAGCCAGGCCAGCACGCACTCAGCGCATGGAGCGCTTGTGCGATCACCAAGTATAGGCACAATTCCAGCTTCACTCTTTCTATAGGCTGAAGCCAGTTGTCTATGAGAGTGCCCATTGGTCAAACCCAGCCTCAAGGAATCTATAAGTATTACCCCTGTTGGTAAACAAGTTGCCCCCTCTTTCACTTTGTCTCTGTACTCGCTCGAGAGAGCAGCTCTTGAGCCACAGCCTCTGCCATTGAGCTTATTGTTATTAGCTTCTGTCATAGATGCACGCATACTGAAGCCTCTGCATCATGAGAAGCACTCTGATCGTGAGGATCACCCCAGAGGGAGGACCTTCGCTGAGCCCGAGAAGCCAGCGTCGCCACAGCCAGTCGTACCAACCGGGAAAGCCCATCGTGCAACCGGAGGACTGGACCAGCCCCCGAGGGTAAGATCTGCCCAGTTGTCGGGGAGAAGGGACTTGATAGAGACTAAGTCCGCATATACCTAGCCCCGCCATAGCGGGAGAAGAGCCGCCACGTGTGCCGCTCCAAGCCCTGTAACCGCAGGGAAGACTAAAGCATTGGTCGTGCCTATACTGCACCAAACCCAGGACTACCCCGAGCGTCCCGCTGTCCTTTAAGGCCAGTAACGGAGAAGCCGCAGCTCAGCGCAGCCGCTTTCTCTCTCTGAGGCTGTTTACCTCAGCCCCGAGATCGAGATCCGTCGCCACGAGGCCGATCCCATTGCTATTGTTGTCCGAGCGGAAACCTCTGAGCCCGCCTACCGGCAACCGTCGCCCTGCCCTGCCGTGCGAGCCGACTTCCAGGGCCGACCCTACAGGCTGAACCCGACCAGGACCTATCCCTATTGTCTGGAGGGAACCGACCGAGTCCTGAAGGGAACCTGCTTCCAAGCCAAGCCCAGGTTCCAGCATTCCTTCTCCACTGCTGCGGATAGAGGAGATAATACCCAATACCACCGTTTCAAGTCTACTAGGAATCAGTCCAGCGGCAGTAGTCAGCCGGACCCCCACCTTGCTACAAACAACAGCCACAGAGCATCTCCCACGTGCTTTCCACCCACTAGCACTCAGTTCAAAGTATCCGCGTGTAGCAGAGTCATCGCTGACGCACAGAAAGATTGTAATATTGTTGTACAGAGCCAGAAACCGCCCGCGTTCCGCCGAGTCGCCAACTAGTGGCCAAGCGGCGGAACTGCACTCTTCATTATATAAACATACAAATAGTCTGTAGATAGTTTAATTAAGTTCTGATCATAACACTAAGCCATTTATGGAATGTATTTCACGAACGTGCACTAGAACATATATATAAGTTGTTGATTCATCGGTTATTAATAATTTGATAATTAATAAAATTAATATTTTCATAACTCATATTTCATATTCATTAAATTTAATAACCTCTTCACAACATACACACAATATATGAGTTCTGTGATGGAATAAACATTGCTTGCTTTTGGGCCTTCTATGTGCTCTGCTTGTGTTTGATTCTTGTCGCACGGACTGTCACCTTATCCTTACCCCGACCCCTATACAGCGACAAATGGTGACCCCCGACGTGAAGATCCAAGAAGTGATTTGAAGACGTTTTTGGCTGCAGGTGCTTGCGGCAACGGTGACGGTGCCCAGTGTAGCTGAGAGCAGTGGGATACTGCCTTTTGGTCCGGACCTGAACTTTGACACCTGCCCAGGTGAGGTAGGTGAGCCACTGGGAACATAATGGGTCAGAAATTAACAAAAGATGAGGACTTAGTCCTTGGAACCTAGAAATCATTATTGAAACGTAGGGGTCTAAAAGTTAAAGATTTTGACTTAAGAAAATTACTCTTATGGGGCAAGCAGCAAGGTTTTGAGCCTTCCTCCGTTACAGCCTTCAGCGTTCCTGCCTGGCACAAGCTGGGTAGTTACTTGTGGGACACGATCTGGAAAGGAGACAAGGAACTGGTTGATATGGCAATTACCTGGCGCCTGCTTCATGATGCACTAAAAGATCTTAAGCAGGAGCAGGAGGAGGAAGAAGAGGAAATGATGGGGGGATTGAAAGAGAAAGGGAATGACTTGGCTGTGGGGTAAACAAATAAATCAGTAGAGGACATGCTGGCACCCTCTGCACCCTCTGGCCCCCCCTCGTCTGGCTGCTCAGAAGTAGATTCAACAGCGCAGCACATAACAAGCGCTGCTGAGAAGCAGCTTTCTCCTAATGATCAACTTAAGTTCCCAATGAATTGGAAAAGTCCCAATGACTGCGAAAATGCCATTGGCTTATCAGTCTCCGAGAGAGCAGCTGAAAGGATATGTAAAAAAGGAGGAATGTAATCAGCGTAATAATCTACAAACTTCACACCAGCAACTGCCTTTACAACAGCAATTACCCCCTCTGCCATCTGATAGCGAGGATGAGAGTGAGGGGGAAGCAGTAAATCATAGTGTGACTGTGGCCGCGAGAAAGAATATTTAGAACCGAGAGGGGGGTGGGCATCGGTCTGCACCTTGGACCTTGCCTCCCTGCAGTGTGACTGTTACTCCGCGTTTGGCAGCAAGATTTTGGCAGCAAGTTTGCCAGAAAGCTGCTGCTGTGGGTGATTGGGGTTTGGTGGAAATCTTGGATGCGCCACATTTATCGGTTAGAACAGAGGAGAATTCTTCTCCTATGGGTGTTTCAGATGATCCTATGGCTTTCCCTGTGGAAAAAGCGGCTCCGGGATCGGGGCAGCAGGATAATCATCAGGTTTTGGGTTGGAAAGTCGTACAGGATTTGCGATCCACAGTAGCAAAGTATGGTGTCAATTCCAGTGAAACTATGCAGCTTGTGCGTATGATAGACACTGATTTGCTGTGTCCGTTTGACATTCATCACCTTGCGCAGATCATTTTTCAGCCTGTTCAGTATTCTGTATTTGAAACTAGCTGGAAAAAAATTAGCTGAAAAGGCTGCAATAGAAAACATGCAAAAGGATCAAAACAATGTTCTGCGAGGTGTGGGGGCAGATGCTCTCATGGGCACAGGACCTGTGTTTTCTAATCCTAACACACAAGCTCACTGGCATCCTTCCGTACTGGAACAGAGTCAAAGAATAGGCATGTCTGCAATTCGAAAGACGATGGAGCTTGCGTCTCCACGTCCTCGATACACAGTTATTAAACAAGAGCCTAAGGAACCATTTCTGCAGTTTGTGGAGAGGGTTTCTGCTGCTATTTGAGAAGTAAGTTGATGATGAGAGTCTCAGGCAAATTTTGTGTCGTCAATTAGTGAAAGACAATGCAAATGCTGACTGCCAAAAAATTATTGAAGCATTGCCAGGTGAACCATCTGTAGCTGATATGGTCACGGCCTGTTCAAAGGTTGGCAGCACTGATTTTAAGATGACTGCACTTGCAGCTGCCTTGAAATCAGGAGGCCCAGTAAGGTGTTTCAGCTGTGGAAAAGAGGGACATGTGAAAGCTAACTGTAAGCAAGTGAAAGCACAGCTGGGAGTTGACCTGACAAATTCTTCTTGTGCTCGTTGTGGCAAACCTGGTCATTATGCTAAATGCTGCAAATCTAAATTTCATGCAAGTGGTCAGCCTTTGCAGGGAAACAGGTAAAAGAACGCGAAAGGGCGCGTGATGACACAAATACCCCCCAATATCAGCAATCCATTTCCAAGCGGGGCGTACCCAGCCCAGCAGGTCCAACCTTGTGCGACAAATTATCAGCCAGCACAAGGGGATCAGCAGGGATGGATGTATCCACAGCTGATGTAATAACTATTTCAGACACAAAGACACACAAGGTGCCTTTAGATGCATGGGGGCCAATTGGTAACGGGCTCAGTGCTTTATTAATAGGACAATCTAGTGGCACCCTTCAAGGAATAGATGTACATGTGGGGGTAATTGATGCTGATTATGCTGGGCAGATATGTGCTCTAATATCTACTGCAACACCACCTGTGACAATTCCTAAAGGGACTCGCATTGCTCAACTTGTACCTTTTGTGAGTCGTGTTTCCAGAACAGAGCAGACTATCCGTGGTGACAAAGGATTCGGATCGACAGGACCACCCGCGGTGTTATGGTCTCAGACAATTACTGAGAAGAGACCACAAATGACCTGCATGCTCTCCATGGACCGTGCTACTCCTGCACAGATACAAGTCACAGGACTACTCGACACAGGAGCAGATATTACCATCGTTGCCCAGCATAACTGGCCTCCTGCCTGGCCACTGGTATCGAACACAACATGAGTGTGGTAGGACTCGGTGGGGTTGCTAACAGTGTTATGAGTGCTAAACCTGTAGTGATTACCAACCCTGAGGGACAAAAAGCCACTGTTAGACCATATGTGACCACAGCACCCCTTAATCTATGGGGAAGAGACTGTTTGGGGCAGTGGGGAGTGAAAATCACAACGGATTTTTGCTAGGGGTCATTGCAATGCAGGGCATCACGCAACCCACACTGGCATTAACATGGCTAACAGAAAAGCCTATCCGGGTGGACCAATGGCCCCTTACCCATGAAAAGCTTGCTGCCCTGCACCTTTTGATTGAGGAACAGTTAGCTATGGGACACATAGAACCTTCACACAGTCCTTGGAACACACCCGTGTTTGTGATAGAAAGAAATCAGGCAAATGGCGTTTGTTACATGACCTGAGAAAGATCAATGAGGTGATGGCTACTATGGGGGCTTTGCAGCCAGGGTTGCCTTCACCAACCATGATTCCAATGCAATGGGAAATTGTGATAATAGATTTTAAAGATTGTTTCTTTACTATTCCTCTTGCTAAACAGGACATAGAGAAATTTGCATTCACGGTGCCCTCAGTGAACAACAGTGGACCAGCCAAAAGGTAGCAGTGGAAGGTTCTACCTCAAGGTATGAAAAACTCACCAACCATTTGTCAGTGGTTTGTGGCAAAAGCGTTAAGTCCTGTTCGGGCTGCGTTTCCATGAGGCTACTGTTATCACTATATGGATGACATCTTGTTAGCAGCCCCTTCACAAACAATGCTAGCTGAAATGGAAACTGAGGCGCAAAAATCACTACAAAATTGTGGATTAGTGATTGCTCCAGAAAAAATACAACGTCAACAGCCATGGTTGTATCTGGGCATGAAAGTATTAGATCAAACAGTAATGCCTCAACCAATTCAGCTGCAAGTAAATGTAAAAACCTTGAATGATGTCCAGAAATTATCAGGAATGATTAATTGGGTGCGACCTTATCTAGGGTTGACATCCCTAAATTGCAACCACTCTTAGAGTTACTAACAGGGGACTCAGACATTTCTGCACCACGAATTTTAACTCCAGAAGCAAAGCAGGTAATTGAAGTAGAACAAGCCATCCACAAAAAGCATGTATGGAGAATAGATTTGGCTGTATCAATTCAAGTGTTTGTTTTAATAGATGATCTGATACCTTTTGCAATGCTTGCACAGTGGAATTCTGACTGGCAAGATCCTCTTCATGTTTTAGAACGGGCATTTTTACCTTTTAAAACCAAGAGAACTGCTCCTGGCCTGTTTGAGCTTTTGACTCAGATTATTATAAAAACAAGAGCTCGCTGTGCAGAATTGTTGGCAAGGGATCCAGAAAAAATTGTGATACCAGTGCAAAGTGAATATTTCGACTGGTGCCTTGCTAACAGTCCAGCACTACAAGCAGCAATGGCAAATTATATACAGGTCAAATTGGTTATCATCTGCCTTCCCATCCATTAATAAAAATGGGTGGACAAATCCAATTTTCACAAAAACAGTTGAGTCAACCTAACCCTGTGCTTGGTCCCACAGTTTTCACTGACGGCTCGGGAAAAAACAGGAAAAGCAGCTATCGTGTGGTATGATGATGATCGATGGAAAAATACCGTGGAATTCCAAGAAGGCTCTCCTCAGATTGTTAAGGGCTGCGACTATGGTATTTCAGCAGTTTTCCTGTCCTGTAAACATTGTTACTGATTCGGTCTATGTGGCTGGATTAGTGCAGTGTTTAGATAAAGCTGTCCTTGGTCACGTTAAACAGGAAAAGCTTTTTGGAGTTTTAAAACTGTTATGGACTGAGATTCAAGAACGGTGTGCTCCTTACTATGTTTTGCACATTAAGAGTCACACAAACTTGCCAGGTTTTTTGGTGGAGGGGAATGCAAAAGCAGATGCACTTGTGTCGGGTGTAGCAATGGGACTAATCCCAAATATCAAACAACAAGCAATAGCTTCTCATCAATTTTTTCATCAAGGTTATCGTGCTCTGAAACGGCAGTTTCAGTTGTCCAATGCTGAAGCTCGAGGTATTGTTGCTGCATGTCCTGATTATCAGGGCCAGCATATTCCTCACTATTCTGGTACTAACCCCAGAGGGTTGCGAGCCCTCCAGATCTGGCAAACAGATGTTGCTCACATTGCTGAATTTGGCAGGTTAAAATTTGTTCATGTGTCTGTTGATACATTTTCCTCGGTCATCATTGCTACTGCTCACACAGGGGAGACTGCCAAAGATGTTATTCGTCATTGGCAGCGAGCTTTTTCTACTGCTGGAGTTCCTCTTCAGATAAAAACAGACAATGGTCCAGCATACGTGTCTGCAAAGGTTAACTCATTTCTGCAATCATGGGGCATAATTCATATTACAGGTATCCCTCATTCTCCTACTGGACAAGGCATTGTTGAATGTGCACATGGCACATTAAAACAACTGTTGCAAAAACAAAAAGGGGGAATGGCAGGGGATCCTCCAGAAGCTCGACTGAACAAAGCTATGTACGTTCTAAATTTCTTGCAGATTTCTGGTGATTCTCGGGAACCCCCGATACTGCGTCATTTTGGCTCCCTGGCTACCACCAGCGGGGTGCCCTCAGGAGCTAAAGTCAGGGTTCGGGATCTGCAAACAGGTCAGTGGTCTGATCCTTGTGATTTAATAACTTGGGGACGAGGGTATGCTTGTGTCTCAACAGATTCTGGACCACGCTGGGCTCCAGCAAGATGGGTTCGACCAGCATTTTCATCACCCTCTGGACACTGACTGTTGCAAGAGTCATGCAGATTCCAAAGCTACCACAGAAGAATGTGTGGGTCATATTTGCTAACATCCTGAAACAAGATAAGCTGTGCCTCTCGGTAACAACACTGATGAGTCCTTTCAGCACCTGCTTGGTGTCCTGGTGAACAGATGGGAGGACATTACCGAGAAGACTGAGCCTTTGAGCTCAAAAAGAACATTTTGTGTGTGTGTTTCTTGGTGTGATTTAACTATTGCCTGACATGGGTTCTGTTTGATATGCTCCTTTGTAAGATAGGGGTGTGATAGAATTTTTGCTCTTAGTTCAGGGTCATGATTGTCAAGAATTTGAAGGATTGTTTAAAGCATGGGGATTTTCAGGCTGGTTTCTTTCAATTGTTAAGACCAAGTTATTGTAATTGTGATTGTAATGTTACTGATGTTGCCCTGTTTGATTAATCTGCTGCAAAGGGCCCTGCAGCAGATGATCAAAGCGACATTTGTAACAGAAAAACAAAAAGGGGGAATTGTCGGGGACCGTGATGTATCTGTGAACCCTTGGAAGAGCCCTGGTGAGAAAACATCGCTGTGCTCCCATGAGAATCTGGAAACTCCCCGACAGACTGAGTGGGAATGAGAAACTGCAAGATAAGATGGGAGGCCACCTGGACTAACTTAACAAGTAACTATAGCAATGCTATCGCTGACCCATGAGAGTCTTGAGAAAAGTTCATTAACCAATTACAGGCAGCCACACTAACACTACACACAATATATGAGTTGTGTGCTGGAATAAACATTGCTTGCTTTTTGGCCTTCTATGTGCTCTTCTTGTGTTTGATTCTTATCGCACGGACCGTCACCTTATCCTTACCCCGACCCATATAGAGCGACACACATCCACTGCTATATCCATCATCTATCTGCCTGGTTATTTCCTCATAAAAGGCTATCAGGTTGGTCAGACATGACTTCCCCTTGGTAAAACCATGTTGACTGCTCCTAATGACCCTATTGTCCTTGATATGCCTAAGGACAGTGCTGAGGATAAGTTGTTCCATTACCTTACTTTTGTCAGTGCAGGATAGGCTGGAGAGTTTTTCCTGGCTTTGGTACCACACATTCCACTGGGTGAAGCAGATACTGGCAGCTCTGGCCTTCCTGGTGCTGTGGGAGCCCGGCAGGAAATGCAAGGAAGCCTGATCCCAGTCAGCAGGCCCAGATAGCACCATGCCCCTCTGTTCCATTCCCCAATACAGAGACTCCTGGGCCTGCAGCTCTGAAACATTGCACAGCAGTGAAGCCAAAGCACTCATAGCTCAACCACAGTTGACTCAGTTCACACCCTGAAGGGTTGGTTGGCAGCAATTTGTTTGCCAGCCGTCTGCATGACGCCAAAGCCCCCAGCCCTGTAAGCAAGGTCCCTTCCCGCCTAGTTTAGTTTGACCATTTCAAGACTGCTGTGCTCCTGCCCTGCTAGGGAACCTGACACTAACAGTATATCAGCCCCACAGCAGCAACAGCTTTACTGCAGTCACATGACACTATGAACCCTATTCACATTGGTCTTCCCTTTGCTGACTTAGGAAGACTAAATATAAAAGCAAAGGCCTTTTGCCAAGGTATTTTTCTAACCCATCAAGCAGGCTGTTGTCAACTAGCAGCTTCATTTTCCAGTAATCTTATAGCTATTTATGAATAGGCATTGCTAGTGGAGCAGTACTGAACTTATGAATAGCTGTTCTTCAAAGCCCACGCAAATAAACCAGCTCAATTAATAGGGAACTAACAATACAGGGATATTTTCATTTCACATTTTTATTAGTAGGTAGATGTGCAGAAAAGACAAAATATAACTCGCGAAGGGGAAGACAACACAAAAAAATTATCAGTTAGTTCTTTCTGGTAAATTATACTAAAAAAAAACCCAAACAACAAAGGGAAACATATAAGGAAAGTACTAAGACATTGTGGTGAAGGCACATTCTGCCCAGATACTAGATCTGGTCCCAGCCATGTGGACAGGTTTCCCCTCCTTCAGGAGGAAGACAAAAGCCAAGGCATTAGCCAGGCCAGCACGCACCCAGCGCATGCAGTGTGTGTGCAATTACCAAGTATGGGCACAATTTCAGCTTCACGCTCTCTATAGGCTGAAGCCAGTTGTCTATGAGAGTGCCCATTGGTCAAACCCAGCCTCGAGGAATCTATAAGTATTACCCCTGTTGGTAAACAAGTTGCCCCCTCTTTCACTTTGTCTCTGTACTCGCTCGAGAGAGCAGCTCTCGAGCCACAGCCTCTGCCATTGAGCTTATTGTTATTAGCTTCTGTCATAGATGCACGCATACTGAAGCCTCTGCATCGTGAGAAGCACGCTGATCGTGAGGATCACCCCAGAGGGAGGACCTTCGCTGAGCCCAAGAAGCCAGCGTCGCCACAGGCAGTCATACCAACCGGGAAAGCCCACCGTGCTACCGGAGGACTGGACCAGCCCCCGAGGGTAAGATCTGCCCAGTTGTCGGGGAGAAGGGACTTGATAGAGACTAAGTCCGCATATACCTAGCCCCGCCATAGCGGGAGAAGAGCCGCCACGTGTGCCGCTCCAAGCCCTGTAACCGCAGGGAAGACTAAAGCATTGGTCATGCCTATACTGCACCAAACCCGGGACTACCCCGAGCGTCCCGCTGTTCCTTTAAGGCCAGTAACGGAGAAGCCGCAGCTCAGCGCAGCCGCATTCTCTCTCTGAGGCTGTTTACCTCAGCCCCGGGAACCTCTGAGCCCGCCTACCGGCAACCGTCGCCCCGCCCGAGCAACTGAGGGGCGAGCAACTGATGTCGTTTACCTGGACCTGAACAAAGCCTTTGACACTGTCCCACACCACATCCTGGTCTCCAAGCTGGTGACACAGGGGTTTGATGGATGGACCACTAGATGAATAAAGAACTGGCTTGAGGGCCGCACCCAAAGAGTGGCTGTCAATGGGTCCATGTCCCAGTGGAGGCCAGTGACAAGCGGAGTCCCTCAGGGATCAGTCCTGGTGACCAGTCTTGTTCAACATCTTTGTGGGTGACATGGACAGTGGCATCGAGTGCACCCTCAGCAAGTTTGCTGATGACACCAAGCTGTGTGGTGCAGCAGACACGCTGGAGGGAAGGGATGCCATCCAGAGGGACCTTGACAGGCTGGAGAGGTGGGCACAAGCCAACCTCATGAGCTTCAACAAGACCAAGTGCAGGGTCCTGCATCTGGGTCGAGGCAATCCCAGGCACAAATCCAGGCTGGGCAGTGACTGGCTGGGGAGCAGCTCTTTATGAGAGAGACTTGGGGGTGCTGGGGGAGGAGAAGCTCAACATGAGATCTCAATGTGCACTTGCAGCCCAGAAAGCCAATCAGATCCTGGGCTGCATCAGGAGAAGTGTGGCCAGCAGGTCAAGGGAGGTGATTCTCCCCCTCTACTCAGCTCTGCTGAGACCCCACCTGGAGTACTGCATCCAGTTCTGGAGCCCCTATTACAAGAGGGATCTGGAGGTGCTGGAACGTGTCCAGAGAAGGGCCACGAGGATGATCAGACGGCTGGAGCACCTCTCCTATGAGGACAGACTGAAGGAGTTGGGGCTGTTCAGTCTGGAGAAGAGAAGGCTCCGAGGTGACCTCATTGTGGCCTTCCAGTATCTGAAGGGGGCCTACAAGAAGGCTGGGGAGGGACTTTTCAGGTGACCAGGGAGTGATAGGACTAGGGGGAATGGGATGAAGCTGGAGGTGGGGAGATTCAGGCTAGATGTGAGGAGGAAGTTCTTCACCGTGAGGGTGGTGAGGCCCTGGAATGGGTTGTCGAGGGAGGTGGTTGAGGCCCCGTCCCTTGAGGTGTTTAAGACCAGGCTGGATGAGGCTCTGTCCAGCCTGATCTAGTGTAGAGTGTCCCTGCCCATGGCAGGGAGGTTGGAACTAGATGATCCTTGTGGTCCCTTCCAACCCTAACTGAAACTATTAAATTATGAAATTAAGAAACTATGAAACAAATTGAAGCTTTGGATAGAAGGGGTAGGTGCAAGCCAGATACAGGAGCAGAGGCAGGTGCAGGGGAACAGCAAGATTCCTCTGCTGGTGAGGGGCCCTCTGCTGTTAAAAAATATCCTTCTAAGGATGGAGAGAACATTTGCCTTAAAGATATAGCAGAATAATTGAGACCATCATTGGATAGTGGAGATGCACACAGGATAAAGGTTCTGGTAGGTCAGCAGTTAGTAGAGGTGCTTCTGAACTTAAAGAGGTCCTTAAGAGAGCAGCAGGAGGATTATGGGGACAGCCACTTCCAGAAGAAGAGACAGATGATGAACAAGATCAAGATGACATCTAAACAGATAACGCACCAAGACAGGAAGTTAGGCATGTGAGAAAGGATTACATCAGAGGAGAGAATGAGCCAATTCTAGCCTGGCTTGGCAGGTGTTTTGATATAGGTGCACCAGCTTTAATAGTGGGAGACAAGTCAGCATCTCAGCTTGGAACCCTCCCAAACGATTGTGGAAAAGATAGACATCTAGTCAGGTGTCTTGGTAAGGTTTACAATACAATACAATGCAATACAATACACCAGGTCAGAAAGAGACCTTCAAGATCATCGCATCCAACCCATCAACCAATCCAACCCACCTAAACAACTAGACCATGGGACCAAGCACCCCATCAAGTCTCCTCCTGACACCTCCAATGAAGATGACTCTACCACCTCCACGGGCAGCCGATTCCAATGGGCAATCACTCTCTCTGTATAGAACTTCTTCCTAACATCCAGCCTAAATCCCCCCCGGCGCAGCCTGAGACTGTGTCCTCTTGTTCTGGTACTGGCTGCCTGGTTTCTCTGTGGACATTCATTTACTGGCAGCTCTTATGAAGTACCTATCCAGAGATGACCTTCCATGGAACCCTAAGCCAGGAACACCATGGATGAGGGAATTAAGCACTTGAGAGAGATTGCTATGCAAGAAGTGATGTATGGAGAACATGGTACTCTGAATCCTGATGAAATTCCTGTGGGAACAGGTCTTGCTGAAAAGTTCATCAAACTTGCTCCTCCTAATTATGCTACTATTCTGGCAAGCAGAATTGTGGTGAGAAATTATGGTGGAGCTCCTCCTACAGTTGGCCATTTCACTGACCAAATGAGACAACTGGAGGATAGTCTCACACGTTTGTTGTTGTTTTTTTCCAGCCACCGAAAATCTGTCTGATGAGATAAAGAATTGCATGAAAGAGCTGAAGGAGGAATTAAAAAACTCCATATCCACATTGGCACAAGGAGATCGTTCCAATTCTTCTTCCTCGAGATGGATACAAGTTTCAGATGTTAAAAACACACATTCTCCAAGAAGGTAATTCCAGAATAGGTCAAAACAGAACAGACAACAAAGGCATCATGTGGGAGTATTTGGATAACTCTGCGTGATCAGTTTGGCGAGAACATGAACAGATGGGATGGTCAACCAGCTTCTGATCTTTTCAGGAGACTAAGGGAACTGAATAGTGGCAGAGCCTGAGGTAGCAATACCAGAAGGGTGGCTGTTACTTCCACGGTTTCCCAGAACAATTCTAATAGCTCCAACAGGGATTCCGGTTCTAACATTGGACACTGTGCTAACTGCACATGCGGAAGTATTCCCCATAATTAGGGGTGCCCTGCCTCCCGCCACGGGGAAGACAGGGATAATGGAGATAACAGAATCTATTGGGATGTGTACATCCAGGGGCCTGGCACTTCACAATTTCAGAAGTACAGAGCTTTGGTTGACACAGGAGCTCAGTGCACCATAATCACAGAATCACCGAATCACCAAGGCTGGAAAAGACCTCAAAGATCATCAAGTTCAACCTGTCACCATAGACCTCATGAATAAACCATGGCACCAAGTGCCATATCCAATCCCCTCTTGAACACCTCCAGGGATGGTGACTCCACCACCCGCCCTGGCAGCCCATTCCAATGGCGACTCTCTCAGTGAAGAACTTTCTCCTCACCTTGAGCCTAAACTTCTCCTGGTACAGCTTGAGACTCTGTCCTCTTGTTCTGGTGCTGGTTGCTAGAGAGAAGAGACCAACTCCCACCTGGCTACAACCCCCCTTCAGGTAGTTGTAGACATCAACAAGGTCTCCCCAGAGCCTCCTCTTCTCCAGGCTAAACAATCCCAGCTCCCTCAGCCTCTCCTTGTAGGGCTTGTGCTCAAGGCCTCTCACCAGCCTCATTGCCCTTCTCTGGACACGTTCAAGTGTCTTGATGTCCTTCTTAAACTGAGGGGCCCAGAACTGGATACAATAAGGTGTGGCCTAACCAATGCAGAGTACAGGGGCACAATGACTTCCCTGCTCCTGCTGGCCAAACTATTCTTGATGCAGGCCAGGATGCCATTGGCCTTCCTGGTCACCTGTGCACACTGCTGGCTCATGTTTAGGCATCTGTCAATCAGCACCCCCAGGTCTCTTTCTGTTTGGCAGCTCTCCAGCCACTCTGACCCCAGCCTGTAGCTCTGCATGGGGTTGTTGTGGCCAAAGTGCAGCACCAGGCACTTGGATTTGCTGACTGCCATCTTGTTGGACTCTGCCCATCTGTCTAGACCCTCTGGTCAAGGTCCCTCTGCAGAGCCCTTCTGTCCTCTAACAGATCAACATCTGCTCCCAACTTCAGTAAAGATATTGAAGAGGATGGGGCCCAGCACTGATCCCTGGGGGACGCCACTACTGACTGGCTGCCAGCTGCATGTGGCACCATTCCATTCACCACCACTCTCTGGGCTTGGCCCTCCAGCCAGTTCCTAACCCAATGCAGTGTGCTCCTGTCCAAGCCATGGGCTGCCAGCTTGGCCAGGAGTTTGCTGTGGGGGACAGTGTCAAAGGCCTTGCTGAGGTCCAGGTAGACCACATCCACAGGCCTCCCCACATCCACCAGGCGGGTCACCTGATCATAGAAGGAGATCAGGTTGGAGAGGCAGGATCACCCAGCTCAGGAGGCCACTTGTCCTGAACTCCTCCTGCCTTACTGTTGAAAACTGAGGCAAAGAAGGTATTCAGGGCCTCAACCTTTTCCTCATCTTTAGTTACAATATTCCCCTCCAGCTCTAATAAGGAGTGGAGGTTCTTCTTGCCCCTCTTTTTAGCATTAATATATTTGTAAAAATGCTTCTTATCTTTCACAGAGGTGGCCAGCTTCAGTTCTAACTGGGCCTTTCCCTCTCTAATTTTTCTCCTGCATAATCTATCAACACCCTTAAACATATCTCGAGAAGCCTCCCTTCCTTCCAAAGGTGATACATCCTCTTTTTTTCCCCTTAATTCTTTCAGGAGCTGTTTGGTCATCCAGGACAGTCGCCCTCCCCACCAGCTCATCTTTTGGCACATGGGAACTGCCAGTTCTTGTGCCTTCAAGAGCTCCTGATTGAAGTAGGTCCAACCATCCTAGACCACTTGGTTCTTGAGGGCTGCTACCCAGGGAACTTTCCAAATAAGTTTCTGTGGTGGGGTGAGAAAGTTCCCCACCACACACAAAGAAACCACAGCTAACCCAGCCAGAGAAGCAGATGAAAGCTATATTTACAGGCAGAAATGGAATGCAATGAATATGTACACAAATATACAATATTTACAATATATACAGAAATACACAGCAATGAACGTAATGCAGAAAAAGCCTTTTCCCTCCAGCCGGCCAGGGGGGTTCCCTGAACCCCCCTCTCTCCCTCCCTAACTCCCCTTTTTCCCAAAAAGGGTTAGAGAGAGAGAGAAAGGCAATTAAGGAGAAAAATTCTGTTAGCTCAAAGTGTATGCAAGAATTAGTTTTCTTATCTGGTTAGCTTTGTTAATTCAAGGTCGCTCCTGTCCGGCAAAGCTGTTACTTCAGCGAGAGAAACAGGCCCGCACGAACAGAGGGAAAGGTACAGAATGAACACAGCCAGAACCCAGACAGAAACGACAAAACTTAAAGCTACCAATTAAATTAGTTTAGACTATCTTGTTGTCATTTAAATATCAAAACCATTCAGCCAGAGTGTTCAGCAACTGTCTCTTTCTTAAAGGCACAGCCTAAACCAGTCACAGTTTCTTAAACAAGCTGAAGTTTTCCCTCCAGAAGTCCAAAGTGAGGGTTCTGTTAGCGCTCGTGATGAGTTGAAGCAGCCCCCCTCCCCACCACGGGCAAAAAATAACGACTCTGACAAACGGATTGCAAAAGTGATGGAAAGTTTAAATGGAAAGCGGTGAGTGTGTACGGAGAGCCAGAAGCACAGTGACAAAAGAAACCCCAAAGCAGACACAGAAACATCCCATCCCCACGTGAGGGTTCACCCAAGACCCCCAGGGCTCCTTCTTCACCCCCCACTGCTAGGCTAGTCTCAGATGGCCAGATCTGAGAGTGCCCATGCCCCTGTGGCCTTGGGCCTAGCCAGGCCCATGGCCGGGAGACATCTCCCCCAGTTACCAGGTGACGGCGAGAGAAGAAAGAGGAAGTGCCAGACCCCGCGCTGGATCTTATAGTGGTGCAGAGAATTATGGCATGAAATACCTAGTTTCCTGTGTCCACCCACTGGGCTGGGCTTCTGGACACAGGAAACACCCCCTGTAGCAGAGGGCACCCAGCCCAAACTGCTACAGTGCTCCTCTCTACCTCACTGCATATTGAAAACTTCACTATCTCATGGTCGCTGCACCCCAGGCAGCCTCCCACATCACATCTCCCACCAGCCCTTCTCTATTTGAGAACAGCAGGTCAAGCAGAGCCTGACCCTGATAGGCTCACTTAGCTGCATCAGGAAGCTGTCCTCCATGTGCTCTAGGAATATCCCGGACTGCCTCCTCTCTGCTGAATTAAGTTTCCAGCACATATCTGGCAGGTTGAAGTCACCCACAAGGACAAGATCTGATGATCTTGAGACAGCCTCCAGTTGCTTATAGAATATTTCATCTGTCTCCTCATCCTGATTGGGTGGTCTGTAACGGACTCCAATGAGGATGTCAGATTTGTTAGGCCTCCCTCTGATTTTAACCCACAGGATCTCAATCCTTTCATCCTCCACTTCAAGCTCTGTGGCAAGGAGTGACTCCCTAATATACAGAGCCACCCCTCCTCCTCTTCTCCCTCACCTGTCTCTCCTAAGGAGCCTGTTAACCCCCCAGTGTAGCACTCCAATCATGCATGTTATCCCACCATGTTTCTGAGATGGCGGCTATATCATAGTCACCCTGGTGGACCAGGACTTCCAGTTCTTCTTGCTTGTTGTCCATACTGCATGCATTGGTGTACATGCACTTCAGCTGGCCTCTCGATTTCTCAATTAACCCTAATTTGTGTCCCACTCTCCCCTCTTCAGAGAGACTGGTATCCTCACCCACCCCCTTCAGACCTAGTCTAAAGTCCTCTTAATGAGCCCTGCCAATTATAGTGCTAGTACCCTCTTGCCCTTTCTAGATAATTGCACCCCATCAGGAACCAGCAGGTTAGGAGCAGTAAAAGTTTCCCCATGATCAAAGAACCCAAAATTCCGCTGGTGGCACCATCCCCTGAGCGAATTGGTGATGGCATGGGTTCTCCTGTTCCTCTCAGTGTACTCCCCTGCCACTGAGGGAACTGAGCATAGCACCACTTGCACTCCTGCCCCATTAATCAATTGTCCGAGGACCTTGAATTCTTTTTTAATTGCCCAGGTGCCCTTCTTATCAATTTCGTCGCTTCCAGCTTGTATTGCTAGCAATGGGTAATAGTCAGAAAACCGGATAAGCTTTGGGAGTCTCCTTGTGATGTCCCTTACCCAGGCCCCAGGTAGGGAGCAGACCTCCCTGTGGGATGGGTTGGGATGACATATGGGTCCCTCAGTACCCCTCAGGAGAGAGTCCCCAACAACTATAACCCTTCTCTTTTTCTGGTTGTTATAGCTGGTGGGGACTGCTTGGCCTTAGGCATCTCCCCAGATGGCTGCTCCTCAGCCCTCTCATCCCCACTGTCCTCGGCCTGCAGGGCCTCATACTTATTATGCAAGGGCCAACAAATGCCATCAAATTATCACGGATCAGAGCCTGTAACTATTCTGGGAGTCACTGGTGGATCTCAAGAGTTAACTAAAATACAATTTGATGTAAGTTTAACTGGTAAACAATGGAGGAATCATACTGTTGTGACCGGACCTAACGCACCTTGTATTTTGGGAATTGATTTTCTGAGAGAAGGGCGTTTCAGAGACCCTAAGGGTTACAAATGGGCTTTTGGAGTAGCATCTGTAGAAGCTGATGGACAAAAATTGAATCTGTATATTAGAACTGAGCTTTTTAATGAATCTGCAGTTGTGGGACAACATGAGAGAGGATATAAAGTTACCGGTTGCTTCTAAGACTGTGCACCACAGACAATACAGAACCAGCCGCAACTCTTTGTTGCCCATTCAGAATCTGATTCGCCGGTTGGAGAGTCAGAAAGTCATCAGCAAAACTCATTCCCCTTTCAACAGTCCAGTGTGGCCTGTGCGAAAGCAGAATGGAGACTGGCGTCTGACAGTCGACTACAGAGCCCTGAATGAAGTAACTCCACCTATGAGTGCAGCAGTACCAGACATGATGGAACTCCAATATGAGCTGGAATCTAAAGAGGCCAAATGGTATGCTACCATAGACATTGCTAAAGCCTTCTTCTCTATTCCCATAGCAGAGGAATGCAGGCCTCAGTTTGCCTTGCATTGCATTGCATTGCATTGCATTGTACTGTATTGAACTGGCTGGAGGGCCGGGCCCAGAGAGTGGTGGTCAATGATGCCACCTCCAGCTGGAGGCCAGTCACCCGTGGCGTCCCCCAGGGATCAGTGCTGGGCCCCATCCTCTTCAATGTCTTCATTGACGATCTGGATGAGGGGATTGAGAGAGTCATCAGCAAATTTGCAGACAACACCAAGTTGGGAGCAGATGTTGGTCAGTTAGAGGGTGAAGGGCTCTGCAGAGGGACCTCAACCGACTGGACAGATGGGCAGAGTCCAATGGGATGGCATTTAATAAGTCCAAGTGCCGGGTGCTGCACTTTGGCCACAACAACCCCATGCAGAGCTACAGGCTGGGGTCGGAGTGGCTGGAGAGCTCCCAAACAGAGAGGGACCTGGGGGTGCTGATCGAAAGGTGTTCAGGAAGAGGCTTGATGGGGTGCTTGGTGCCATAGTTTAATTGTTTAGGTGGGTTGTATTGTATTGTATTGTATTGTATTGTATTTAAGAGGGTTGGATTGGTTGTTGGGTTGGACCCGATGATCTTGAAGGTCTCTTCCAACCTGGTAGTGTATTGTACTTACAGCTGCTTAAACATGAGCTAGCAGTGTGCCCAGGTGGCCAGGAAGGCCAACAGCAATAGTGTGGCCTGCAGGAGCAGGGAGGTCATTGTGCCCCTGCACTCTGCTTTGGTTAGGCCACACCTTGAGTAGTGTGTCCAGTTCTGGGCCCCTCAGTTTAAGAAGGACATCGAGACACTTGAACGTGTCCAGAGAAGGGCAACAAGGCTGGGGAGAGGCCCTGAGCACAAGCCCTCTGAGGAGAGGCTGAGGGAGCTGGGGTTGTTTAGCCTGGAGAAGAGGAGGCTCAGGGGCGACCTCATTGCTCTCTACAACTACCTGAAGGGTGGTTGTAGCCAGGAAGGCGTTGGTGTCTTCTCTCTAGCAACCAGCACCAGAACAAGGGGCCACAGGCTCAAGCTGCGCCAGGGGAAGTTTAGGCTCGAGGTGAGGAGAAAGTTCTTCACCGAGAGAGTCGTTCGTCATTGGAATAGGCTGCCCAGGGAGGTGGTGGAGTCACCGTCCCTGGAGGTGTTCAAGAGGGGATTGGACGTGGCACTTGGTGCCATGGTCTAGTCATGGGGTCTGTGGTGACAGGTTGGACTCGATGATCTTCGAGGTCTCTTCCAACCTTAGTGATACTGTGATACTGTGATATTGCATTGTATTGTATTGTCTTGTCTTGTCTTGTTTTGTCTTGTCTTGTCTTGGGGACTGGCAGCCGCTTGGGGGGCTTCCGCGGTTTCTCCTCTTCACACTACGGGATCGGCTGGGGACGCGGCACTTCCTGCACAAGCTGCGTGGCTCGGAGCGGCCCTGATTTCACGTGCCTGCGGCTCGTGAGCCCAGCGCCTTCGGCAGCGGAATTTGAACAGAGGCAGCGTGGCTCGCGGGGCTTCCGCTCGGCAGCAGCCACCTTCTCTGGTATTCTCTGGTACTCGCCCGTGCCACCGCACTTTTTCTAAATTTTGTTTTGTTTTGTTTTTGTCCAGTGGGTGCTGTGGCCAGGGGCAGCATGGTTGTAACTCGCAGCAAAATCTTAAAATAATCAGTTTCCACCCAGACTGAGGTAGAACACAAGCAGGTAGCTGTCCAGGTATCTGGCTGTAATGAGTGCTGGAGCCTGGCTCTTGAGCCTGCTCTTGTGATGCAGGGTAGTGGAAGCATCTCTTGCATTAGGTGTGAGCAGATCGGCTATCTGCTCAACCTGGTGGCCAGACTAAAGGACGAGGTTGCTTGTCTTAGAGATGTATGGGAATGTAGAAAAGAGACGAGCCAGAGGAGGAAAGAGATGAACCAGAGAAAGCAGGCTCTGCAGCTTCCCCAGCAGAGGCTGCTGTTATCCAAAAGGCAGAGGGGATGGATGCAGGTTCCTCTCAAAAAACACAAATCAAAACCTCCTTGCCTCCCCCCAGCTCCCTCGCTGCCCTTGGAAAACAGGTATGGGGCACTGGAGATCGAGGGTGAGGTGATACTGATGCCGGAGGACACACCAACTGGGGTTTTCCTGAGGCTAAACAGCCTAAGGTTAAACAGTCCAAGGCAAAGCAGCCTAAGGTTAAACAGCCTAAGGCAAAGCAGCCTAAGGTTAAACAGCCTTCCCCTGGCATCAGGACTTGCTCCCTCAAAAAAAAGAGGAGGGTAATTGTTATTGGTGATTCCCTCCTGAGGGGAACAGAAGGTCCCATATGTCGGCCAGACCCATTTCATAGGGAAGTTATCAGCCTAGCAGGAGCACAAGTTAAGGATGTTACCAGAAGGCTGCCCAGTCTGGTACAGCCCTCTGACTACTATCCCTTATTGGTTATGCAGTTAGGGAACGACGATGTTACTACCAGAACTCCCAGTGCTATCAAAAATGACCTCAGGGCCCTGGGAGATCTGGTTGAGGGGTCAGGTGCACAAATAATTTTTACATCGATACCGTTAGCTGCAGGAGGGAATACGATAAGGAACAGGTCGGCAACTGCAGTCAACAAGTGGCTTAGAGGCTGGTGCAGTCGAAAGAATTTTGGGTTTTTCGATCTTGGAGAACTTTTTACAGCACCAGGTCAGCTGGTAACAGATGGACTACATCTGTCCCAGAGGAGGGGGAAGGTCACAGTATACGAGAATGGCCTATCCCCCAAAGGGAAAAAGATTCTGGGAAGAGAATTGGCAGGTCTCATTGACAGGGCTTTAAACTAGCTTCGAAGGGGGAAGGGGCTGGAACCAGTCACCTCAGGCAGGAGTCTGGGGGAGATAAGCTAGGGCTAGAGATGAAACCAGCAGCCCAGCTGCAGTGCATGTACACTAATGCACGAAGCATGGGTAACAAACAGGAGGAGCTAGAAGCCCTGTTGCAGCAGGAAAGTTATGATGTAGTTGCCATCACAGAGACGTGGTGGGACGACTCACATGACTGGAGCGCTGCAATTGACAGCTACAGGCTGTTCAGGAGGGACAGGCAAGGAAGAAGGGGTGGAGGGGTGGCCCTGTACATCAGGGAGGCACTAGATGCCGTTGAGATGGAGATCAGGGATGTCCGGGTTGAGTGCTTGTGGGTGAGAATTAGAGGGAAGATCGGGAGGGCAGACATCCTGGTTGGAGTCTGTTATAGACCACCCAACCAGGAGGAAGATGTAGATGAGGCATTCTATAGGCAGCTTAAGGCTGTCTCAAGGTCACCTGACCTCATTCTCATGGGCGACTTCAACCTGCCTGATATCTGCTGGGATCTCAGCACAGCAGAAAGAAGGCAGTCTAGGAGGTTTCTGGAGTGTATGGAGGACAGCTTCTTATCCCAGGTGCTGCGTGAACCTACCAGTAGTAAGGCTATGCTTGACCTCCTCTTAACCAACAGGGAAGGGCTGGTGGGGGATGTGGTGGTCGGAGGGTGTTTAGGCACCAGTGACCACGAGATAATTGAGTTTTCGGTATTCAGCCAAGCCAAGAGGGGTAGCAAGAAGACCTCCACTCTGGACTTCAGGAGGGCAGACTTCAGGCTACTCAAGGAACTAACTCAGAAGGTTCCCTGGGATACAGCCCTTAAAAATAAAGGGGTCCAGGAGAGCTGGAGCTGCTTCAAAGAAGAACTCTTGAAGGTTCAGGAACAGGCTGTGCCAGTGTCCCGGAAGATGAGCCGCCGGGGCAGACGGCCAGCCTGGTTGGTCAATGAACTCTTATTAGAACTAAGGGAAAAAAAGAGGGTGTACCATCTCTGGAAGAAAGGGGAGGCAACCTACGGAATGTTTAGGGATGTTGCTAGGACATGCAGAAAGAAAATTAGGGAGGCAAAAGCCCATTTAGAACTTAGACTGGCCTCTGCTGTGAAGGACAACAAAAAGTCCTTCTATAAATACATCAATAGCAAGAGGAAGGGCAAGGACAACCTCCACTCCTTGGTTGACACGGAGGGGAAGGTTGTAACAAAGGATGAGGAAAAGGCAGAGGTACTTAACACCTTCTTTGCCTCAATCTATCCTAGCATGGCAGAACATCTTCCAGACAGCTGGCCTGCAGAGCTCGCATATGGAGCCAAGGAGCAGCATAGTTTCCCGCTGCTCCAGGAGGTAGTTAGAGATCTTCTGAGCCGCTTGGACCCCCACAAGGCCATGGGACCGGATGGGATCCATCCTAGGGTGCTGAGAGAGCTGGCAGATGATCCGGCCAAGCCACTCTCCATCATTTTTCAGCAGTCCTGGCTCACTGGAGAGGTCCCAGAAGACTGGAAGCTGGCCAACGTGGTGCCCATCCACAAGAAGGGCCGGTTGGATGAGCCAGGGAATTATAGGCCTGTCAGCCTGACCTCAGTGCCAGGCAAGATTCTGGAACATGTCATCTTGAGTGCGATCACGCAGCACTTCCAGGATGGCCAAGGGATCAGGCCTAGCCAGCATGGCTTTAGGAAGGGCAGGTCCTGCTTGACCAACCTGATCTCCTTCTAGGATCAGGTGACCTGCCTGGTTGATGTGGGGAGGCCTGTGGATGTGGTCTACCTGGACCTCAGCAAGGCCTTTGACACCGTCCCCCATAGCAAACTCCTGGCCAAGCTGGCAGCCCATGGCTTGGATGGGAGCACACTGCGTTGGGTTAGGAACTGGCTGGAGGGCCGAGCCCGGAGAGTGGTGGTGAATGGTGCCACATCCGGCTGGCGGCCAGTCACTAGTGGTGTGCCCCAGGGATCAGTGCTGGGCCCCATGCTCTTCAACATCTTTATTGATGATCTGGATGAGGGCATCGAGTCCATCATCAGTAAATTTGCGGATGACACCAAGCTGGGGGCAGGAGTTGATCTGCTGGAGGGCAGAGAGGCTTTGCAGAGGGACCTCGACAGGCTGGACAGATGGGCAGAATCCAACGGCATGAGATTGAACACATCCAAGTGCCAGGTTCTGCACATTGGCCACAACAACCCCATGCAGTGCTACAGGCTGGGGTCAGAGTGGCTGGAGAGCGGCCAGGCAGAGAGGGACCTGGGGGTGCTGGTTGATTGTAGGCTGAACATGAGCCTGCAGTGTGCCCAGGCAGCCAAGAAGGCCAATGGCATCCTAGCCTGCATCAGAAACAGTGTGGCCAGCAGGAGCAGGGAGGTCATTCTGCCCCTGTACACTGCACTGGTTAGGCCGCACTGTTGTAGAATGGCTTAAATCTAAGGGACATGACTCTGTGGAACAGCTGCTTGAGCAGAATGTGTAGGCCTTACTCCATCTTGTTGTTTACTGCTCATAGTTAGCTGCCTTGCTGAAGCAGCAAGGTCACTATGGCCTCGTAGCTGTTCTCGCAGCTGTGTGTTTGTAAGATAACTGGATGGGAAAGGGACAGCTAGGTAAGATAATTGGATGGGAAAGGAAGAGCTAGTGAGAAGGGAGTTTTCTTGGAATGTACACAGAGCCTTTGATATTGTACACAGACTTAATTGCAGGTGGGATGGATATTATAATGTTGCCTTCAGTCAGAGACCAATAGAATAGTGACGCTTGTGCATATTTAGCTGAGATGCTATATAAGCTGTGTATCCGGGCAATAAAGTTGAAGCGTGCTTATCAATCACATTGATTGCTGCTGTCTTCCCTCGCCGCTCTCCGACATCTGGCGCCTGAGAACAGGGACGGACGATCCAGTGGGGTAAGGGAGAGAACCCCCGACACGGGATAGGAGGCCTGCGGAGACCTTCTTGCGGTCGGGGTGGTGGCGAGCCCGGAAAAGCATCGATTAGCAGCGAATCGAGGGGCAAAAGTGCGACTCAACGCTGGCGTAGGGAGCTCGTACCGTGCCTGAGCTGGGTTTCCTGAATTGGAATTAAGCTCGCCATCCGGGTAAGGGCTGCTACTCGACTTCCACGGGTTTTGAAGGCTGCACTAAGGGATGGAAAGCGAAGTAGCCCTTAACTTATTTTTAAGTTTCCTTGAGAAACGCAGTGTAGAGGATGTGGATTTAAAGAAGCATCCTGAACGTTTATTACAGTTTGGTAGGGAGAATGGTTTTTTTCAAGTCGTCAGAAGATGTGTTTAGTGTTGATGTATTGGAGAGAATATGGAAACAAACTGTGGGACTTGATCATAGATGGTGACAAAAGTGCCGTAAAGCTGCAAAAGCGGCCGGGGAGAGGCACGGTGAAGTACTCCGCGAAATAGAAGAGCTGTGCTAAACGCCCTCCAAACTGTCCTCTCCGAGAGAGGTATTACTGACAATTCTGGCATTTTGAACGGACTAACTATACTCTCCGTGAGAGGTATTACTGAGATTACTGGGATTTTGAAAGGGCTATTAGCATGGGCCCGGAATCATGATTTTATCCCCAGAGCAACCGAAGCTTTCACTTTTGAAGCATGGGACAAAACTAGAGCCTAGCTGTGGGATGAGGTGCTAAACACCAGCCACCATCCCAGCAGGGAGGAAGCGATAAAACGACAGCGAAACTTGTGGTTCAGCGTGTTTGATCCCATTCATCAACATCTCCTAATATCGCCAACGACAGCTCGGATTCGGAAGAGATAACACCGACGCTGAGAAATCAAACAGTGCCAACTTTGTTTCACAGTCCCTCTTAGAAAAAATGGAGCGCTTGGAGGCTCGCGGCTACGGCATTCTTACGACCGCACCCCTTCCGCGAGCCCCGACGGCCCCCACGGGCACCGACGGCTCCGACCGAGGCTGCACCGACCGACGCACCACTGACACCGGCAGCGCGGACTGTAGCGGCCTTCACGGTGGCCCCCCACGGCAGCAGCCACGGCAGCGGCCCCAGCGGCCGTCCCCATGGCGGCGGCACGGCGGCGGCCCGGCAGCGGCCAGCACCAGCGGTCACCTCACCCTCCCCCCGCCTCCTACGCCCCAGACATTGTCAGCAGAAAACATCACTACGACGGAGGCTACAATCGAATTCCGAAGGGACGATAGTGTAAGGGATCGGGAGGTGGGAGGGACGGGGAACTGTCCCGCTGCGCCGCTGGAAAGGTATTGTGAGAAATGCAGTAATAGAAGGGAATCTGTAGATTTTCCTGTACATGCATCTCCTGCGGTATTATTCTGGCATTTGACAATGCTAACGAAAAAGCTAAACAGGTTCTCAGCATTTTACCAATAGGTCATTCTTGAGTCCACAAAATGTTGTTGTCGCGTCCCATCAACACGGTCTTCTGGGTCACCAGCCCTGTGCTCTGTTCATTGGCAGATCGTCTACCTCTAGACAGGGCATCCTTATAATTCCTGGTTTAATAGATTCTGATTATGATTGGGTTAAGAAAGTTATGCTCCATAGCATTACCCCTCCTGTTAGTACTCTTGTTGGGACAGAAATTGTTCAGCTAATACCATCTGAGCCCTGAGTGCTTAAAACTTTTAACAGAATTTGAGGATAAGAAGGCTAAGGGAAAATTAGAACAGACTGTGACTATCAGGAGCTGATATCACTATTGTATCTCGTGATAAATGGAATGGTCTTGAGTTTAAAAGGTTTAAAGGGTTTTAAATGTATCCAAACAACCTGGGTCAGCAAAGAGCCAGTGCAATTAGCTTTTACGACGGCAAATCAATCACTGTAAGACCGTACGTGTTAACCCTTCCAGTTACTCTATTGGGTTGAGACACCTTAAGTTAGCTAGGAGCAAAACTTGTTTCTGTTCCTTTTCTGTGGCGGCTACTGGTCAGCAACCAACCCTCAAATTAAAATGGAAAACAGCTAATCCAGTATGGGTGGAGCAGTGGTCGCTCAGGCATGATAGGCTGCAAGTTGTTAGGACCCTTACCGCAGAAACAATTGCAACTACTGCACACCTTGCCCCGCCTCGTCTCTTTTCTGGTAGGACTCTAGTCTACCAAAGCTCTGTTCTGATTTAAAGCAACAGTGCTAATTTCATAATTCCTGATTGTAATGTCTTTTAGAGTTTGGTTATTTAGAGTTTTGTTTAGTTTTCCTAGTAAGCATAATGAATAGTAAGCATTTGGTATTTACAGGTACTTAGTACATAGTAATTGTAGCAAGGTATAAGGACTTAGTAATGAGTTCACATTGTAAGATTTCTTATGGTTCGAACCTTCTTAGTTGTGTGCCTAGGCATTTCAAAGGAGCTCCATGTAATATAGTTAAGGTTCACAGTAAATAGTAATATAGTTAAGGTTTGTAGTAAATAGCTATTAATTTTTTAAAGTATTCCTTAGCTAATGTGTAGAACAATCAAGACTATGAGGAAACAGCATTTCCCATGAAGTTGAACATCGATCACAATAACTGTTATGATAATCTGGCATCAAAAGCATCGATCAGAAGAATGTATCACAGCACTCTGTGAATTTGGACGGAATATTATGGTTGGTTGATTGTTGTGTGATTAGAGAAAATATTCATGTGAACTTATATGTTATCTCACCAGTTTGTTATAATATTACACACTTAGAGGGAAAATCAAAATTCATTATAACACAACATGCATTTTCATTTAGGTGGAGATTACAACAAACACATGCATGCCTCTGTTTATTTTAGGATTAAATATATGCAGTATTTCTGAAGGGTAAAATTTAGAGTGGGTTTGTTTTGGTTTGGTTTGCTTTTTAATAGCATGCATCTTCTCTGTGTGTAAATAATTCCATTGATGGGCTACTAGTTTCAGAGATTCCCTGACATCATGATTGCTGTATAGGGAGAACTTTAGCTTGCACATTTTAGCTCTGTGAATTTTGGGTTTGGTTTTTTTTTTTGGTTGTGGTCTTTTTTTTTCCTGCACTGGACAGTTGAGAGAGAAAGAGAAAAAAAACATAGGAAAAAAAAGGGAAAGAAAAAAAAAAGAGGAAAAAGAGCAAAAATGAAAGGAAAAAGAAAAAGAAAAAAAGGATGAAAGGAAAAAGAGGATACAAGGAAAAAGAGGTTAAAAGGAAAAGAGGATAAAAGGAAAAAAAAAGAATAAAAGGATAAAAGGAAAAAAAATTATTAAAGGAAAAAGGCTAAAGGAAAAAAGATAAAGGAAAAAGGCTAAAGGGAAAAAGATAAAGGAAAAAGGCTAAAGGAAACAGGCTAAAGGAAAAAGGCAAAAAGAAAAAAAAAAAAAAAAAAAAAAGGGAAAAAGGGGGGAAAGAGAGAACACTCCATAGCAAAGAAGTTTTTTAATGGTACCAACAAGAAATAGTTAGTTCATGTCAACACCTAGAAACATAAACTTTGCAAAGTGCTGCAACCCCCTCACCACAAGGCAGCACGAACGTGGCACGGCTGTCATGAAGTGACGGTCAGCAGGGCTGCCTAGCGCTGACCTCAACACCTGTCGCAATAATCCAAGATGTCAACAGAAAGTATCTGATTTATAACTGAGTGTCATGACTGTTTAGCTGTTGTGTGAGCATTGGGAGATCAGTGTTACTAGGATGAGCAAAAACACATTATTATGTGTAATTTTCTATTGGGTAAAGCAATGAAGCCATTTTGCTCTTGCTGTTTGCCCTCAAGTTTTCTGTCTGTGAAGCTAGAGCCTGGCCAGATCTACCTTTACAGATTAAAGAAATCTTGCTACCATTAAACAATTCATGATTTTTGACCATCCTAGAGAAAATAAAGATGCAACATACCACTAAAGCAGATTGTAAAAGACAGTGCTAAGAATTGCATTTGTGTCTTAATCTTTGTGTGTATTGTGTTTAGGCATAATCAGGTCTTCTCTGTCAATAAGAAGAGTGAAATGTGGAGATCGGAACTATTATGATCTGAGTTCTTTACAATGTTTGCTATTTTTGACCACATTTTATGCCAACTCTGTTAGAACATTCTAACTAGCTGAACTTAAGCATTGTGTCTTGTATGGGTTACATCAGTCTGTTAGACATGCTGTGTTATAAAACTTTTGCTTTTGCTGTACAGCTTAGCTTGAACTCGCTTGCTTCTGTGTATGCAAGAGTATCTTGTATGGGATGAGAACAACTCCCATGAGCAGAGTGCTCACAAAAACAAAAAGGGGAATTTGTGGCAATGCTGGTGATGAGCAGTGTGAGGGGGGGTTTCCGTGCTATTTTCTAACTGTAAATGCCTGTATAATATTGTAAATATTGTATATTTTGTACATATTCATTGCATTCCATTGTAGAGTGTAGTTTTTGCTTGCAAATGCATCTTCCATTTGCTTTCAGCTGAGTTAGTCATGCTTAGTTAATGTGAATGGTAAATTTCAACCCACCACAAGTATAATTAGAAACCAAGTCATTAGCATAGACAGTCGCCCCCCCCCCAAAAAAAAAAAAAAGCTGGAGGTTGTTGTCCCGGTCCCAGTGCATCCCTGAACCTAGTCCTGCAGCCAGGGGTGCCTAGGGCCCATTTGCCAATACTGGCATTGGCCTCTCAGTGCTGGAGGGTGCCTATCACTATCACTAGATTCAGGGACGCCCTGCTGACAGCTCCAAAAAGTACTAAAGGTTGAGACAGTCCTTGCTGGATGAGCCCATGTGGGACACCTCAGGAGGGGTCCAGCTGCCTCCTGAGGTAACACACAAGCAGGAGGGCAGACCATCACAGGGAGCACTGGGGAATAAGGTATCACCACCTGGACTGCCTTTACTCCACAGGGGTCAAAGGGATGCACCACGAGCACACCCTATGGCAGAGGAGCAGGGACTGTCCCTGCTACAGCAAATTCCAGCCAAACAACATTCTGAAAACACATTTGCCATGCTCACTTCAGAGCCCCACCAGCCTTCCTCCCCAAGGGCTTCCTTCCCCTTGTGTCCCACCAGGCAGTAAACTTAGAGCTTGCTCACTTTCATCCTACTCCCAGGCCACAGCCCCCAAGCTAATTGCAGAACAAAGTTTACCCCCACCAAAATGCCCTTCAAGAGACCACAACTGGTGACATACCACTGAAACCCCTGAGAGTACATCAGGGAGGCACTAGATGCCGTTGAGATGGAGATCAGGGATGACCGGGTTGAGTGCTTGTGGGTAAGAATTAGAGGAAGTTCGGGAGGGCAGACATCCTGGTTGGAGTCTGTTATAGACCACCCAACCAGGAGGAAGATGTAGATGAGGCATTCTATAGGCAGCTTAAGGCTGTCTCAAGGTCACCTGACCTCATTCTCATGGGCGACTTCAACCTGCTGATATCTGCTGGGATCTCAACACAGCAGAAAGAAGGCAGTCTAGAAGGTTTCTGGAGTGTATGGAGGACAGCTTCTTATCCCAGGTGCTGCGTGAACCTACCAGGGGTAAGGCCATGCTTGACCTCCTCTTCACCAACAGGGAAGGGCTGGTGGGTGATGTGGTGGTCGGAGGGTGTTTAGGCACCAGTGACCACGAGATAATTAGTTGTTCGGTATTCAGCCAAGCAAGAGCAGCAAGAAGACCTCCACTCTGGACTTCAGGAGGGCAGACTTCAGGCTACTCAAGGAACTAACTCAGAAGGTTCCCTGGGATACAGCCCTTAAAAATAAAGGGGTCCAGAGAGCTGGAGCTGCTTCAAAGAAGAACTCTTGAAGGTTCAGGAACAGGCTGTGCCAGTGTCCCGGAAGATGAGCCGCCGGGGCAGACGGCCAGCCTGGTTGGTCAATGAACTCTTAATAGAACTAAGGGAAAAAAAGAGGGTGTACCATCTCTGGAAGAAAGGGGAGGCACCTACAGAATGTTTAGGGATGTTGCTAGGACATGCAGAAGAAAATTAGGAGGCAAAAGCCCATTTAGAACTTAGACTGGCCTCTGCTGTGAAGAACAACAAAAAGTCCTTCTATAAATACATCAATAGCAAGAGGAAGGGCAAGGACAACCTCCACTCCTTGGTTGACACGGAGGGAAGGTTGAAACAAAGGATGAGGAAAAGGCAGGTACTTAACACCTTCTTTGCTTCAATCTATCCTAGCATGGCAGAACATCTTCCAGACAGCTGGCCTGCAGAGCTGGCAGAAGGAGCCGGGAGCTGCATGGTTTCCCGCTGCTCCAGGAGGTAGTTAGAGATCTTCTGAGCCACTTGGACCCCCACAAGGCCATGGGACCAGATGGGATCCATCCTAGGGTGCTGAGAGAGCTGGCAGATAGTTTCATAGTTTCATAGTTTCAGTTAGGGTTGGAAGGGACCACAAGGATCATCTAGTTCCAACCCCCCTGCCATGGGCAGGGACACTCTACCCTAGATCAGGCTGGACAGAGCCTCGTCCAGCCTGGTCTTAAACACCGCAAGGGACGGGGCCTCAACCACCTCCCTGGACAACCCATTCCAGGCCTTCACCACTCTCACGGTGAAGAACTTCCTCCTCACATCTAGCCTGAATCTCCCCACCTCCAGCTTCATCCCATTCCCCCTAGTCCTATCACTCCCTGATAGTCTGAAAAGTCCCTCCCCAGCCTTCTTGTAGGCCCCCTTCAGATACTGGAAGGCCACAATGAGGTCACCTCGGAGCCTTCTCTTCTCCAGGCTGAACAGCCCCAACTCCTTCAGTCTGTCCTCATAGGAGAGGTGTTCCAGCCCTCTGATCATCCTCGTGGCCCTTCTCTGGACACGCTCCAGCACCTCCAGATCCTCTTGTAATAGGGGCTCCAGAACTGGACGCAGTACTCCAGGTGGGTCTCACCAGAGCTGAGTAGAGGGGGAGAATCACCTTCCTTGACCTGCTGGCCACACTTCTCCTGATGCAGCCCAGGATCTGATTGGCTTTCCGGGCTGCAAGTGCACATTGAGAGCTCATGTTGAGCTTCTCGTCCCCAGCACCCCCAAGTCTCTCTCCTCTGGGCTGCTCCCCAGCCAGTCACTGCCCAGCCTGTATTTGTGCCTGGGATTGCCTCGACCCAGATGCAGGACCCTGCACTTGGTCTTGTTGAACCTCATGAGTTGGCCTGTGCCCACCTCTCCAGCCTGTCAAGGTCCCTCTGGATGGCATCCCTTCCCTCCAGCGTGTCTGCTGCACCACACAGCTTGGTGTCATCAGCAAACTTGCTGAGGGTGCACTCAATGCCACTGTCCATGTCACCCACAAAGATGTTGAACAAGACTGGTCCCAGGACTGATCCCTGAGGACTCCGCTTGTCACTGGCCTCCACTGGGACATGGACCCGTTGACAGCCACTCTTGGGTGCGGCCATCAAGCCAGTTCCTTATCCATCTGGTGGTCCATCCATCAAACCCATGTGTCACCAGCTTGGAGACCAGGATTTGGTGTGGGACAGTGTCAAAGGCTTTGCTCAGGTCCAGGTAAACGACATCAGTTGCTCGCCCCTCATCTATAATGTTGTCACCTGTTCATAGAAGGCCACCAGGTTTGTCAGGCAGGATTGCCCTTGGCAAGCCATGCTGACTGCTCCCAATCACCTCTTCACTACTCTTCTGAGTCAGTAGTGCCTCCAGGAGGATCTGCTCCATGATCTTTCCGGGCACAGAGGAGAGACTGACCGGCCTGTAGTTCCCTGGTTCCTCCTTCTTACCCTTTTTGAAAATGGGAGCAATATTTGCCCTTTTCCAATCTGTGGGACTTCCCCAGTCTGCCATGACTTTTGGAATAATAGAGAGGGGCTTAGCAACCTCATCTGCCAGTTCTCTCAGCACCCGTGGGTGTATCCCGTCGGGTCCCATGGACTGAACACTTTCAGGTCTTCAGGTGATCACGAACTGAGCTTCACTTATGAAGGCAGTTCTTCCTCCCATCCCTGGCATCATCTGCCATGACTCCAGGAGTGTGGCTGGAGGCCCTTGCAGTGAAGACTGCAATGATGAGCTGGCCAAGCCGCTCTCCATCATTTTTCAGCAGTCCTGGCTCACTGGAGAGGTCCCAGAAGACTGGAAGCTGGCCAACGTGGTGCCCATCCACAAGAAGGGCCGTTGGATGAGCCAGGGAATTATAGGCCTGTCAGCCTGACCTCAGTGCCAGGCAAGATTATGGAACAGGTCATCTTGAGTGCGATCATGCAGCACTTACAGGATGGCCAAGGGATCAGGCCTAGCCAGCATGGCTTTAGGAAGGGCAGTCCTGCTTGACCAACCTGATCTCCTTCTATGATCAGGTGACCCGCCTGGTTGATGTGGGGAGGCCTGTGGATGTGGTCTACCTGGACCTCAGCAAGGCCTTTGACACCGTCCCCCCACAGCAAAACTCCTGGCCAAGCTGGCAGCCCATGGCTTGGATGGGAGCACACTGCGTTGGGTTAGGAACTGGCTGGAGGGCCGAGCCCAGAGAGTGGTGGTGAATGGTGCCCCATCGGCTGGCGGCCAGTCATAGTGGTGTGCCCCAGGGATCGGTGCTGGGCCCCATGCTCTTCACATCTTTATTGATGATCTGGATGAGGGCATTGAGTCCATCATCAGTAATTTGCGGACGACCCAAGCTGGGGGCAGGAGTTGATCTGCTGGAGGGCAGAGAGGCTTTGCAGAGGACCTCGACAGGCTGGACAGATGGGCAGAATCCAACGGCATGAGATTGAACACATCCAAGTGCCGGGTTCTGCACATTGGCCACAACAACCCCATGCAGTGCTACAGGCTGGGGTCAGAGTGGTTGGTGAGCGGCAGGCAGAGAGGGACCTGGGGTGCTGGTTGATTGTAGGTTGAACATGAGCCTGCAGTGTGCCCAGGCAGCAAGAAGGCCAATGGCATCCTGGCCTGCATCAGGAACAGTGTGGCCAGCAGGAGCAGGAGGTCATTCTGCCCCTGTACACTGCACTGGTTAGGCCGCACCTTGAGTACTGTGTCCAGTTCTGGGCCCCTCAGTTTAAGAAAGATGTTGTCTTACTGGAGCGTGTCCAGAGAAGGCAACAAAGTTGGTGAGGGGTTTGGAAGACAAGCCCTATGAGGAGAGGCTGAGGGAGCTGGGGTTGCTTAGCCTGGAGAGGAGGAGATGAGGTTGACCTTATTGCTCTCTACAACTACCTGAAGGGAGGTTGTAGCCAGGCGGAGGTTGGTCTCTTCTCCCAGGCAGCCAGTACCAGAACAAGAGGACACAGTCTCAGGCTGCGCCAGGGGCAGGTTTAGACTGGAAGTTAGGAAGAAGTCTATACTGAGAGAGTGATTGCCCACTGGAATCAGCTGCCTGTGGAAGTGGTGGAGTCACCTTCATTGAGGTGTTCAAGAAGAGGCTTGATGGGTGCTTGGTGCCAGGGTTTAGTTTTTTGGTTGTTTAGGTGGGTTGTATTGTACTGTATTGTACTGTATTGTACTCTTTTGTACTGTATTGTACTGTATGGTACTGTGTTGTGTTTTGGGTGGGTTGGATTGGTTGATGGGTTGGGCGTGATGATCTTGAAGGTCTCTTCCAACCTGTTGTATTGTATTATTGTATTGTATTATTATGCTGTCAACATGGTATTGAATAGCCATCAACAGATTCAATTGGCTAAACCCATGACAGGGCTGAAACCTGCAGGGGATAACCATGCACCCAGGAAGTTTATTAATTGTTCTTGAGGAAATTGTTATAGAGAAAGTTGTATTACTTTCACTTATACCTGGTGATGCAATATTTATACTCATTGTAATACTATAGAGACATGACAAACAAACAGATGCAAAGGGGAGGCATAAACAAATGCCCAAGCCTGATGATCTTATCAGGGTAACTACTTCTTTACCTGTGGGAATGGAGGGTCTCATCCAAGCAGGGCCACCATCTCAGATCTGCTCTTTGAGGTGACAGGGCTCAGCACAAGAAAACAGAGCTGGTTATTTATCAAGGAATCATGCAAAAGTTGAATTCAGGCCTCTGGACCACAGATGAACAAGAGCAGCACACTGCATCAGGGTGAAGGTGCTGAGGGGCTGAGGAAGAGGGTTCTGCAGTGTCTGCATGCAGGATCCCCTCTGCCCGCAAATGAGGGCTCTAAGCTCTACCAAGAGCTCTCAAAAACATGCACAAGGCTGAGCTCAATGCACCAACTGAAGCATGCTGCTAAATAGTCCATCAAACCTTACCACTGGTGGTCTCTTTCAGGCTGAAAGCACTATGTACCCTTCTCCTAGAGTGCTGCACGCACTCACCCATGCTCCAGCCAGAGGAAAGCTCAGCACACCTCCATCCCCTCTGCCCCATGTCCCACCAGTCACTGCAGGCACAGGGACAGCCTGGCTGCCCCAGGTAGGCACCAAAGGCAGTTTTGACTTCTGCCAATCCCACAGAGGTACAGCTAGCTTCATTTACCAACATATTACCTACTTAAGCAACAGAAAGAAGGCTAAGGCCAGCACCAGACTTAGGCTGCAGGAAGCAAGGACTGCTAATGAGCACTAGGAGAGGAGGCTATTGGTCGCTCCCACTGCCAAAACCCAAGTTTGGGATAAATAATGGCCCATTGGGCAGCAGGATGCACATCTGTTCTCCTCCCTCAGGAGAGGGGCATCTGGCAACAAATCTGAGCAGCACAGCTAAACTGAAATTTTTCAACCTCAACCTAGTCTGGAAAAAAAAAAGGCAACCCAGGGCTCAGCTGTATAGACGTTAAGTGTTTATTTTAGGATTCATATCACAAGCCTTTTTCAGAGACAAAGTCAATTGTGTCCTCTGGGGCTCCAGGGGCTAGCTATTTCCTAACTGAGCAGGCTGAAAAGGAATACTGTACCTTTCAGTAACATCCCATCAAGCTCAACACACAGTAGCTTTATACTCTCTGCCCCATACCTTATAAAGGAAAAGCCACCACCACAAGGCTAAACAAATGTACAAACACTATTACTGTAAATGGAGCAGCTAAACCTTGATGATTTGCTTTGTGTGGACTTTTTTCTTCCCAGAAAATGTAGGACTTGAGCTCCTGAAAATCCAGCTTCCAATGGGTTTGTTCCAGCTTTAAATACATTGAACATCTCAATGCAAGACTGTTTAATTCAAGAACCTAAACACAAGCAAACCTGTTTTGTTGTGAGCATTTCATAGACAAGTGGAAAAGGGAGTTTTGTTTGTTTAAAAATAAATGATAGTGATGAAAGGGTTAAGAATGTAAGAATTCAGACATTCTGTGGAGGGTCTCCAAGAGGTCCATAAAAAAGGAGCAAACAGATCCATAAAACAGAAGACAGCAGGAAATATGGGTTTTTTGATCCCCAACACATGTTTTTGCTGGACTGCTGCTAGGTTACTGCTGCTCCCTTCTGGCCTGAGTTGGCAGGGCAATATAGGGGCAGAGGGAGCAGGTCACGATTCTTCATTGCCAGAATCATCATCATCGTAACAGTCGGCATCCTCCTCCTCCTCATCTTCATCATCAATGTCGTCATCATACAAGTCGTCATAAAGTAAATCTGAACTGTTGTCATTGGAAGGCACTTTAGTTTTGATGCAGTACTCTGCCAGGGTAGTGGGGACCTTCACATCATCCTTCTCTGCCTCAGCTTTTGTAGCCAAAACCTGTTTCCTGCAGGGAGGAGGACATACCAACATGAGCATGGTTGTGTGCTGGCAGCAGCATGGCTCAACTCCCCAACTCCTAACCAGCCCCAGAGCAGCCCTCCTGGCAGCTGAGCTGGAGCTGATGGTTGATTGAAGCACCACAAGAAGCACTAGAAATATATTTAGTTCTGCAGCTGTGGGCTTGGGAGTACTCCAAAGGTGTTTGTAGCAACATATGAAATCAGTAATTCTACAGGAGTCCACGTTAGAGACCTGCCAGAGCTCAGAGAGCAATTTTCATTACATTTGTTACAGAAGGGATGTTCAGAGATTTCCTAAGATGACTTATCGAGGTAGGTTCAGAGATATATATAGCCACCCTCCACCACTGTTGACTCTACACCAGCATGCTCAAAACTACAATTCCTACAAGCATTTGGCTGCTCTAAGCTCCCACTGTAGAGTAAGAGCAGCTTGAGTATATGGCTGCACCCTGAAATATAGCCATAACCCTAGCACTGCCTGGAGATGGCAAGAAACAAGTGTTTCCCATCACTCCAGGACAGACTCTAGCTACTGCATCCTAGCAGCACTCGGGCTGTGAACTGCTGCTGGCCTGGTGGTGTCTCCCAGCAGGGAGAGGAACAGATAGCAGTCTGTCCCTTCACCCCCACCCACCTGTTCATCAGTTTGCCATATTCTGTTCATGGAGTACATTCAGCTCCACTGAAGCCAAAGGAGCTAAAGGGGATTAAGATAACCACCAAGCAAAGCTCTTTACACATCTCAGGCCACTGACTGACTGCCCTGCATAGGTCCAACCAGGGGTATATCCTCCATGCCCAGCTAGCAGTCAATGCAGATGTAGTCTTGCCCCAGGCAAGCATGACATTGATCCCACTGCAGCATGAGCTGCCTAGACACCACTCCACAGCAACCCTAGCTGAAATTTACATCATCTCCCTACAGCACTTGATGAACCATGAACTTCTCAGCAAAGGACAGTCAAGACTGAACAGTGCTGCTAGCTAATAAAAATCAGTTTTGTGAGCACTTACCAAATCCTGATATTCCTCCAAATTGGAGGGACAAGATTATGATTCCTGAATGCATTAAGCACAGAATTAGTAGGATGCAGTAAGTTTGAATTGCATTCCAAGCAATGCAAGCAGCATTCAAAGGCAAGCAGGGACTTTGACTGGTATTTACTAGCAGCCAACAGGTCTAAAAAAGCATCCAAAATAGTCTAAAAAAAGAACAATTCAAAGAGATCAGCCTAGTCCTCCTGCTCCAAAGTTTTCATCGCTTTGGTGTGATGAAAATCCTAGAAGGACCAGAAGCATGGACTTGGAACAAAATTAATTTCCAAAGGAACAACCACATCAAGAAGCTGGTTTCAGCAAATTGTGCAAGAAACCTGTTTAATAGGATTCAAAGCAGGAGGACGATAGCACAGTATCACACATGGCAAAGCTTACCTTATGATTTCAGCATACTCCTTGTCTTTTCCTTTACTGTCCCTCCATTTCCTGAACATCACTGATGCATCCACATTGGCAGGAGAGAATGTGTTCGGCTCATTAAGCAAAGAGATTACACTCAGTAAGATAGTCCTGAAAAAGGCAACCACAACATCAGAGTCAGAGCTAACACATCCATGAATTTTGGGTGCAAACAACTTGGCAAGAAGGGAGAAGAAATCAGGCTTGCCTGTAACAAAAAGATGGTCAACTCAGAACATTTAGAGGAAAGTGGTGCTAGTATGGGCCCTGTTGACCAGATATGTGCTGGGGACACTGCAGCACAGTCAAAATCCAACAGGTGAGCTGGGGGCTCTTGAGACAGTAGAAGCCAGCAAGGAAACTTCCATGAAACACCTCAAGGGAATCAAGGGGCACTCTGCTAAGAAAGTGACTAAGCCAACAGCTCAGATGAAGTGCCTCTACATGAACACACACAACATGGGCAACAAACGGGAGTTGGAAGCTACTGTGCTGCTAGAAAACTATAACCTGATAGCCATCACTGAAACTTGGTGGGATGAATCCCCATGATTACAGTGTGGCTATTGATAGCTACAGGCTGTTCAGAAGGGAGAGGTGAGGAAGGAAGAGCAAAGGTGTTGCTCTCTCTGTCAGGAAATGGATAGAGTGTGAAGAACTGTCCCTGAAGAATTGCCATGAACAGGTCAAAAGCTTATGGGTAAGAATTGGAAACAAAGGCAACAAAAGGAACCTTGTGGTTGGTGTCTACTACAGGCTGCCTGATCAAGGGGAGCCCACTGATGAAGCCTTCTTACTCCAGCTACAGGAGGCTTCACTTTCTCAGGCTCTTATCCTGCTGGGGGACTTAAACTACCCCAATGTCTGCTGGAAAAATAGCTTGGCAAACTGTAGGCATTTGAGGAGACTCCTGCAGCACGTAAAACCTGCCTGGATGTGTTCCTGTGCAGGCTGCCCTAGGCTATCCTGCTTTGGCAGGAAGATTGAACTCTATGATCTCTGGAGATCCCTTCCAATCCCTAACATTCTGTGATTCTGTGATTATTAAGCCAGGTAATAGACACCCCTACCCAAGGAAATGCAAAATACTGGACCTGATGGTCACAGATGCAAGTAAGGTCATGAATGATGTCAAGACTAGAAGTAGCCTGGATTGCAATGATCATGCACTAGTGGAGTTTGCAGGGATATGGAACAGGCAAGGAGTATAGTCAGGAGACTGAATTTTAGGAAGGCAAACTTTGAGCTCTTCAAGGAGTTAGTCAGTAGGACTCCATGGGAAATGATCTGCAGGAAACAGAGCTGGAAGATCTTTAAGGACATTTTCCTTGGAATGCAAGAGCTCTCAATCCCCATGTGTAAGAAATCAGGGCAAAGAGACCAGCATTGCTGAGTAGAGACCTGGTGGTGAAAATAAAGAGCAAGAGGGAACTACACAGACAGTGGAAGCAGGGACAGGTAACCTGGGAGGAGTATAGGAACCCTGTCCAGTTGTGTAGGGATGAGGTCAGGAAGGCCAAGGCATGGCTGGAGCTGAACATGGCAAAGGATGTGAAGAATAACAAAAAGGGCTTCTATTGGAACATCAACCAGCAAAGAAAGGTTAAAGAAAGAGTACCCCCTTTTGATGGTGAGAATGGACAACTGGTGTCAACAGATCAGGAGAAGGCTAAGGTACTCAATAACTTTTTTGCCTCAGTCTTCACTGGTAAGCTTGCTCCATAACCCTCCCCAGTTGATAGACCACAAGACGAGGACCAGGGGGGTAAAGTTCCTCCCACTGTAAGGGAAGATAAGGTTCATGACCACCTGAGGAACATACTTAAATCTATGGGACCTGATGAGATGCATCCTTGAATCCTGTGGGAATTGGCTGATGTATTTCTGAAGCCACTCTCCATAACATTTGAAAAGTCATGGTAGTCAGAAGTCCCCAGTGACTAGAAGGAGGGAAGTGTTGTACCCATTTTTAAAAAGGATACAGAAAGAGGCCCCTGGAAATTACTGACCTGTCAACCTCACCTCTGTGCTCAGGAAGCTCCAAGGTCAAGAAAAATGTATTCCCTTTAAAAAAAAAACAACAAGTAAGGGAGGCAGGAGACCTGCACGGATAAGCAGGGAACTCTTAGAAAAAGTCAAAAAGAAAAAGGAGGTTTACAATATGTGGAAAAAAGGTCGGGTCAATTGGGAGGATTATATAAATATTGCCAGAGAATGTAGAGATGCAACAAGAAAGGTCAAGGGTCTCTCAGAACTATGTCTTGCTAGGGAGGTGAAAGAAAACAAGAAGAGCTTTTTCAGATACATCAATGACAAAAGGAAGATCAGGGAAAAGGTGGGCCCACTACTGAATGATATGGGACATATGGTAACAGAGGACATAGAGGTGGCAGAGTTGCTGAATGCCTTGTTTGCCTCAGTCTTTACTCCTAAGACTGGCTCTCAGGAACCCTAGTCTCTGGAAGCAAGGGAGCAGAATTGGAGGGACGAGGACACTCCACTAATCAGTCAGGACTGAGTTAGAGATCACATGTATCAACTGAAAACAGAAATCCATAGGCCCCAATGGGGTGCATCCATGTGAGCTGAGAGAGTTGGCTGACACTGTTGCTGAGCCTCTCTCCATCATTTTTGAAAAGTCATGGAGAATGTGAGAGGTGCCTGATGACTGAAAGAGTCTGAAAGAGAATCTTCAAAAAAGGCAAGAAGAAAGACCCAGGCAACTACAGACCAGTCAGCCTCACCTCCATCCCTGGAAAGATGATGGATCAGATCATTGTGGAGGTCATCTCTAACCACAAGGTTAGGTTTTAAAGCCAGGCTAGATGGGACTCTGAGCAACCTGATCTAGTGTGAGGTGTCCCTGCCCGTGGCAGGAGGGTTGGAACTAGATGATCCTTGAGGTCCCTTCCAATCCTGGCAATTCTATGATTCTATGATCTCCCCTATGAAGAGAGACTGAGAAACCTGGGGCTGTTTAGTCTAGAGAAGACTGAGAGGGGATCTGATCAATGTCTATAAATATCTGAGGGGTGGGTGTCAAGTGGATGGGGCCAATCTCTTTTTGGTGGTGCACAGTAATAAGACAAGGAATAATGAATGCAAATGAACATAGAAGGTTTCACCTCAACATGAGGAGAAACTTCTTTACAGTGAGGGTGATGGAGCACTGGAACAGGCTGTCCAGGGGGGGTTGTGGAATCTCCTTCTCTGCAGACTTTCAAAACTTGCCTGGATGCATTCCTGTGTGGACTACCCTGGATGATCCTGCTTTTGGCAGGGGGGTTGGACTTGATGATCTCTGGAGGCCCCTTGAAACCTATAACATTCTGTGATTCTGTGAAAGTCATAGAACAGATCCTCCTAGAAGTTATGTACGTGGAGGACGGGGAGGTGATTTGAGATAGCCAGCATGGCTTCACCAAAGGCAAGTACTGCCTGACCAACCTAGTGGCTTTCTACAATGGTGTAACTACATCAGTGGACAAGGGAAGACCAACAGATGTCATCTATCTGGACTTCTGTAAAGTGTTTGACACGGTCCCCCACAACATCCTTCTCTCTGAACTGGAGAGATACAGATTTGATTGGTGGACTGTTCAGTGGATAAGGAACTGGTTGGATGATCACATACAAAGGGTAGTGGTCAATGACTTGATGTCCAGATGGAGACAAGGGACAAGTGGTGTCCCTCAAGGGTCTGTATCTGGATCAGTGCTGTTCAATATCTTCATCAATGTCATAGAGAGATTGAGTGCACCCTCAGCAAGTTTGCAAATGATACCAAGCTGAGTGGTGCAGTTGATAAAAATGAATGACAGATGACATCCAGAGGAACCTAGACAGGCAGGAAAAGTGGGCTAAGGAGAATCTCATGAGGTTCAATAATGCAAAATGCAAGGTCCTGCACCTAGGTCAGGACACTCCTTGATATCAGTACAGGTTGAGGGATGATGGGATTGAGACCAATCCTGCAGAAAAGGACGAGAGAATGGGTCCAAAGGAGGGCCACAAAGATGATCAGAGAGCTGGATCACCTCTCCTATGAGGACAGGCTGAGAGAGTTGGGGCTGTTCAGCCTGGAGAAGAGAAAGGCTCTGGGGAGACTTTATAGCTGCATTTCAGTATTTGAAGGGGACTTACAAGAAGGCTGGGGAAGGACTTTCTGGAAGGGCTTGTATCGATAGGACAAGGGGCAATGGTTTTAAAATAGAGCAGGGTAGATTTAGATTAGACATTAGGAAGAAGTTCTTTACAATGAGAGTGGTGAAATACTAGACCAGGTTATTCAGAGATGTGGTTGAGGTCCCATCCCCCAGAGACATTAAAGGTCAAACTTGATGTGGCCCTGAGCAACCTGATGTAGTTGGAGATGTCCTTGCTCCCTGTAGGGGGGTTGGAGAAGATGACCTTTGAGGGTCCCCTCCAACCTGTGATTATGTGGACTTTTTCAGATGATGCATTGGAAACTTTTTTCAAGTCGAAATGTAAGGTAAGGATAGGATAATAGTTGAAGTGACAGCAGATATTTATGAGCTTCAGACTGTGGCCATCAGCACAGGGAAGATCACAGTATCACAGTATCGCTAAGGTTGGAAGAGACCTCGAAGATCATCGAGTCCAACCTGTCACCACAGACCCCATGACTAGACCATGGCACCAAGTGCCACATCCAATCCCCTCTTGAACACCTCCAGGGACGGTGACTCCACCACCTCCCTGGGCAGCCTATTCCAATGACGAACGACTCTCTCAGTGAAGAACTTTCTCCTCACCTCGAGCCTAAACTTCCCCTGGCGCAGCTTGAGCCTGTGGCCCCTTGTTCTGGTGCTGGTTGCTAGAGAGAAGAGGCCAACGCCTTCCTGGCTACAACCACCCTTCAGGTAGTTGTAGAGAGCAATGAGGTCGCCCCTGAGCCTCCTCTTCTCCAGGCTAAACAACCCCAGCTCCCTCAGCCTCTCCTCAGAGGGCTTGTGCTCAAGGCCTCTCCCCAGCCTTGTTGCCCTTCTCTGGACATGTTCAAGTGTCTCGATGTCCTTCTTAAACTGAGGGGCCCAGAACTGGACACACTACTCAAGGTGTGGCCTAACCAAAGCAGAGTGCAGGGGCACAATGACCTCCCTGCTCCTGCTGGCCACACTATTCCTAATGCAGGCCAGGATGCCGTTGGCCTTCTTGGCCACCTGGGCACACTGCTGGCTCATGTTTAGGCAGCTGTCAATCAGCACCCCCAGGTCCCTCTCTGTTTGGGAGCTCTCAATATAAAACTCAAAGGAGACTCAATATAAAACTCAAAGACCTAATCTGATGACAATCATATCTGTGCACATGCTTGTGATGGGGCAACAAGTAAAGCTTGCATTAGACCAGACTTCAGCTTGTGCACACCAATTCATGCAAGGTTGGAAAGCTGCTTAGTGAACCTGTTCCTTATATTGTCATGGGTTGAGTTGATTCTGCTGATGTGTATTCAGTACCATGCAGCTGTCATGCCAGCTTCAAAATCAAAGTGCTGGCTGGAAAGTATCATGGGGCTTGAAGTTCAGATTGTAACACTAGAGGCTTCCTGTTCCAGTTGCTGCTTCTGGTTTCTGGTTTTGGAGTGTTGGTCTATTCTGCTGTGCTGGCTACTACGTGCTTGGGTGGGAGGAACCATTTTATCGCTGGCTTCTGCTGCTGCTTTTGCTAAAGTGTGTAGTGCATCATCTCATTAAACTCCTTATCTCAACCCAGAGGTTTTTTGTGTTACTTTCCCTCCCATCTGTGTGTGGGGTGGGGGGCTTGCTTCTGAGAGTGGGCTGTCTAAACCCAGGAAAGTCCATTTTTGGCATCCCAACATGTAGCTTGAAAAGAGGGCTATCTTAACCAAGACAGTTTATTTTGGCAGGAGATGAAAGGGTTGAGATAATGAGAGGATTTAATTAAGGTTTTTTTAAAGGAGTTTTATATTTTTTTTTCCCTGTAGTATGTCTGCTATGTTGATGTATTTGCTGTCCTGGGGTCACATAAAATCTTATGTACTTGTACTGTATGTGCTCTCTTGCTTTAATATGTTCACCATGATAAGACATTTAAGGTGTTTGCTTTTCTTGTTACACTACATAAGATCTTATGCATTTTATGCATTTGTACTCCCTATGGTGTCCATTGTGGAGCTGGCATGTAATGATTTGATTATTCCACTGGTTATTCAGTTAGGCCGGCATTTGTGTGCAGTGACTTCACCTTTTGGGACACCAACATTAGCCTGCTTCTGATCTCATGTCTCCTAAATGTGTGCCTGGTCTTGCCCAGAGTAATAAAAATCTTTCCTAAGAATATCATTTGGAGACCTGCTCCAGGGCTGAATAATTATGAGTGGCAGGGACTGTGGGAGGGTGTGGGCAAGCACCTAGAATGGTGGTCTGTCATGGTAGGGCCAAATGAGCACAGCACAAACCCAGACAGACCCTGATGTGTCTAGATATGGTCCCACTCTCCCTCCTCCTTCCTGCAGAAAGTTGGGGTAATGAGGGAAAAGGAACAAAGGGACAAGACCATGCATGTCTAGTGTTTCTTTCTGGGGTAAGAGCATGTGTACTGGCTACTGCTTCTCCCAGACCAGGCCTATACTTCTGCCTTTTATGGCCACAGCCTGGCAGAACTCCTTTTCATTGGGTAACTATGTGCTGGCTTCAGTTGCCCTATTCTCCCAATTGGATCTCAGGCAAGATATATATACAGGCTGATCTCTAGTCACCTTTGCCTTGCCTTGCTTGAACCTGCTTTCCCTTGGACCTGCCTTGCTTGAAGTTGCCTCGAGTTCTCTCTACTCGAGTTGCCTGGTCCAGTGATTGGGATAAAGCCACAAGCCTACACACTGCAAGCTAGAGAAGCCATGAGCCTTGGAGTCGGAGACAAGCCTTGTTTCCCCTTGCAACTAGAATTTTGCTGTGTTTCAGTTTACCCAGGACAAAGCAAGAGCCCATTGCAGTAATAGTGTCGTACAGCCTGCCATCCTGCCGAAGCCAGACCAGCCAAAAGACCGTATGGCATTTCTGACAGCAACCAGCCATGCTTGGCACATGAGAGCACCCCAAAAAGCCTCAACAGCTAATGCACAGCAGCAGCACTCCCCACTTGGGTGGAATCTGTGGCAATGCGAGCAACGAGCAGTGTGAGCAATCTGGCAGTGTAGGCTTAGAGCCTGACATGGTGGTAGGCCATGCTCAGCATAAGTGCAAAAGTTGCTAGCAGTGTAGCAAAACAGCGCTGTGCCTGCACCATGTAACTAAAGCAGGACACTGGTAGCTATAAACACAGCAAGTTATCTGGGAATAACAGGATACGCACCTGCATCAACAACCTCGTGTCTTATTAGTAGCTTGACCAATAATCTATAATAGTGTGATGTAGGGAACCAATGAAGGTATGCCAACAATGCTCCCCGAGTTTATATAAGTTGTAGAAGTTCCCTTAATACGCACTTTACTTTCCTCTCCTTTCCATCCACTTTACTTTGCTGTGCTATACTCACTATGCTTGCACTATAGCCGTACAATATTAGAACAATAAAGGAACAATACTAGATCATATTGGTCTCCGTCGCTGATATCTGGCGCCTGAACTTGTGATGGGATCCTTGGACCTACAATGCTGCTTGACTCAGCGTGAGAGGTATGCTCCGAGCAGCGTGCACTCAGAAAAGGAAGCAAATCTCACCAGGGCCGGGTGAGTGGCCGGGGAGAGGCACAGGGAAGCACTCCGTGAAACAGAAGAGGCTGTGCTAAATGCCCTCCAAACTATCCTCTCCATACAATACAATACAATACAAATACAATACAATACAATACAATACAATACACCAGGTTGGAAGAGACCTTCAAGATCATCGTGTCCAACCCATCAACCAATCCAACCCACCTAAATACAATACAGTACAATACAGTACAAATACAACCCACCTAAACAACTAAAAAACTAAACCGTGGCACCAAGCACCCCATCAAGCCTCTTCTTGAACACCTCCAATGAAGGTGACTCCACTACTTCCACAGGCAGCTGATTCCAGTGGGCAATCACTCTCTCGGTATAGAACTTCTTCCTAAGATCCAGTCTAAACCTGCCCTGGCGCAGCCTGAGACTGTGTCCTCTTGTTCTGGTACTGGCTGCCTGGGAGAAGAGACCAACCTCCGCCTGGCTACAACCTCCCTTCAGGTAGTTGTAGAGAGCAATAAGGTCACCCCTCAGTCTCCTCCTCTCCAGGCTAAGCAACCCCAGCTCCCTCAGCCTCTCCTGATAGGGCTTGTCTTCCAAACCCCTCACCAACTTTGTTGCCCTTCTCTGGACACGCTCCAGTAAGACAATATCTTTCCTAAACTGAGGGTCCCAGAACTGGACACAGTACTCAAGGTGTGGCCTAACCAGTGCAGTGTACAGGGGCAGAATGACCTCCCTGCTCCTGCTGGCCACACTGTTTCTGATGCAGGCTAGGATGCCATTGGCCTTCTTGGCTGCCTGGGCACACTGCAGGCTCATGTTCAGCCTACAATCAACCAGCCCCCCAGGTCCCTCTCTGCCTGGCCGCTCTCCAACCACTCTGACCCCAGCCTGTAGCACTGCATGGGGTTGTTGTGGCCAATGTGCAGAACCCGGCACTTGGATGTGTTCAATCTCATGCCGTTGGATTCTGCCCATCTGTCCAGCCTGTCGAGGTCCCTCTGCAAAGCCTCTCTGCCCTCCAGCAGATCAACTCCTGCCCCCAGCTTGGTGTCATCCGCAAATTTACTGATGATGGACTCGATGCCCTCATCCAGATCATCAATAAAGATGTTGAAGAGCATGGGGCCCAGCACTGATCCCTGGGGCACACCACTCGTGACTGGCCGCCAGCCAGATGTGGCACCATTCACCACCACTCTCTGGGCTCGGCCCTCCAGCCAGTTCCTAACCAAACGCAGTGTGCTCCCATCCAAGCCATGGGCTGCCAGCTTGGCCAGGAGTTTGCTGTGGGGGACAGTGTCAAAGGCCTTGCTGAGGTCCAGGTAGACCACATCCACAGGCCTCCCCACATCCACCAGGCGGGTCACCTGATCATAGAAGGAGATCAGGTTGGAGAGGCAGGACCTGCCCTTCCTAAAGCCATGCTGGCTAGGCCTGATCCCTTGGCCATCCTGTAAGTGCTGCGTGATCGCACTCAAGATGACCTGTTCCAGAATCTTGCCTGGCACTGAGGTCAGGCTGACAGGCCTATAATTCCCTGGCTCATCCAACCGGCCCTTCTTGTGGATGGGCACCACGTTGGCCAGCTTCCAGTCTTCTGGGACCTCTCCAGTGAGCCAGGACTGCTGAAAAATGATGGAGAGTGGCTTGGCCAGATCATCTGCCAGCTCTCTCAGCACCCTAGGATGGATCCCATCCGGTCCCATGGCCTTGTGGGGGTCCAAGCGGCAATTCACTTGCAATTCTGCGGAAGCCACGCCCCTGCAGACAGCAGACTCTTTACAAGGTGTCACTTCTAAACCACCTCGTTGGGGCGAGATTTTGCTGGATCACATCAGCAAATGCAACTTCCTGATAAGGCTTTACAATTAAGTCAGGATTTAGGCATCAAAGAGTGGTCGAGAATCCAGGACACTAAATCTGATCCTGTGCTTCTCACTACTCGTCAGGATCTAACAAGGCCATTTGGTTCCTTTGTCGATACCTTACATATGGCATTAAATACTAATTCAGATTTGACTCACAGTATGAAGGTAAAAATGCTGGATGTTCTGGCATTTGACAATGCTAACGAAAAAGCTAAACAGGTTCTCAGCATTTTACCAACAGGTGCCACTGTCCCACGACTGCTGGACGCAGCAGAAAGAATGAAGCACCAAACAGACAGCAACGTATCTAGCCACGGCCATAGAAACAGTCGTGAAACCAGTACAACCACCGCAAAAGGGAAACAACCTGGGTGGAAAACATCGTACTTCTGGGAAACCTAGGTACCTTAAATCAAATTGCCTGACTGCTGGACAGACGCGAAAGTGCTGTGCTCACTGTCACAGACCTAATCATTTTACTCAAGGTTGTCGTAGGCAGGGAAACTGCTCCCGCAGCGCGAGTACACCCCACGCGACACCACCAAACCAGGGTGCTTGGACCGCCTCCCTCGCATCCACCTCTGGCAGCACGTAGCGGACCTGGCAACAGCAGTTTATGCCACTCTTGAGTCCAAAAAATGTTGTTGTCGAGTCCAATCAGCACGATCCTCTGGGTCACAAACCCTGTGCTCTGTTAATTGGCAGACTGTCTACCTCTAGACAGGGCATCCTCATCATTCCTGGTTCAGTAGATTCTGATTATGACTGCGCTATGAAAATTGTGCTCTATAGCATTACCCCTCCTGTCAGCACTCCTGTTGGGACAGAAATTGTTCAGCTAATACCCATTTGAGTCCCGAGTGCCTAAAACTTCTAACAGGATTTGAGGACAAGAAGGCTCTGGTTCCACCAATATGCCTAATACCTCATTGGCCCTAGAAATCCAAAAGGGAAAACTAGAACAGATTGTAACTATCAGACACCCTTGTGGCCAAACTATACAATTTTCAATGATTGTGGATACTGGAGCTGATGTCACTATTATACCTCATCATAAATGGAATGGTGTCTAGCCATTGCTCATGGCAAATTTGCCATTGCTCATAGCAAATGACTCCAGAGTCATGGGTTGCCAGTGCAATTAGTTTTTACTACGGCAAATCAATCACTGGGAGACCGTACGTGTTAACCCTTCCAGTTGCTCTATTGGGCTGAGATGCCTTAAGTAACTCGTTACTGTTTCTTTTCTGTAGCGGCTACTGGTCAGCAACCAACCCTCAAATTAAAATGGAAAACAGCTAATCCAGTATGGGTGGAACAGTGGTTGCTCAGATATGATAGGCTGCAAGTTGTTAAGACCCCAATTGCAACTACTGCACACCTTGCTAGACACCCCGCCCCCGACCCCCCCCTCCCTTTTCTGGTGCAACTCTAGTCTACCAAAGCTCTGTTCTGATTTAAAGCAACAGTGCTAATTTCATAATTTGTGATTGTAATGTCTTTCAGAGTTCTGTTATTTAGAGTTTTGCTAAGTCTTCCTAGTAAGCATAATGAATAGCAAGCATTTGGTATTTACAGGTACTTAGTACATAGTAATTGCAGTAAGGTATAAGTACGTAGTAATGAGTTCAAATTGTAAGATTTTCTTTTGGTTCGAACCTTCTTACTTGTGTGCCTAGGCATTTCAAAGGAGCTCCATGTAATATAGTTAAGGTTTGTAGTAAATAGGTATTAATTCTTAAAAGTATTCCTTAGCTAATGTAAAATCTTTCTAATTCCTTCTTAGACATTGACTAGAAAAAACTACAAATAATAAAAAAAAAAGAAAACGCTTACAAAAGAAAAATTTAAAAATACAAATATATATAACAGAGCAGAAACAAAAATATTACAACTTAGATACAAAAAGTACAATAAAAAATAACAAAATAATAACAAAAATAACGATAGAGAACAAATTAAAAACAAACAAACATTTAAAATAAAAACAAATTAACATAATAATAAGAGCAGCAATAAAAACAAAACCAATAAAAACAAACAATAACAAACTAAAAACTCATAAGGATTACTAACAAAAAATAGCTATTACAAAAACATAAGGATTATTTAAAAAAAAATAAGGATTATCAAGACTACTAGATTAAAGCAAACAAAAAACCTTATATAGAAAAATTCAAGAAAATTAAAATGAAAAATAATAATACAAGAGAATTAATAGAAAAGAAGGTTATAAAAAAAACCAAACATCAAAATTAAAATAGAAAATAGGTTAAATAAAACAAACATGCAAAAAAAAAGTAATTAAAATAAACAATACAAGATTAAAAAAGAAAATATTAAAAATTAGATAAAAATAAATTAAGTGGAATAAAAAATTTAAATAAAAATTTTAAAATTACAATAACAAAATAAAAACAAAATGAAAAATTTTAAACATTAAATTTAAAAATTACAAAAAACTAAATTGAAAATAATAATAAAAATTAAAATAAAATACAAAAAATAGCAAAAAATAATTTTTAAAAAATAAAATTAATTTGATAAAAAAATAATTTAAAAGTATAGATGTGACCGTTTTAGGCTGTGCCTTTAAGAAAGGGACAGTTGCTGGAACACTCTGGCTGAATGTTTTGGAATAATAATTGAAAACAAAGATAAAGTCTAAATGAATTTCATTGGTAGATTGGTAGAATGCAACTTTAAGTTTTAGTTCAGTTTGAGTCTCAGTTCAGTTCTGTCTGTTCCTGTCTGCCTCTCTGTTTCTGTCTCTCTCTGAAGCAACAGCTGCTGGACGGAGTCGCCCTTGAATTAACAAAGCTAACCAGATAAGAAAACTAATTCTTGCACACTCTTTGAGATAACAGAATTTCCTCCTTAGTTACCTTTTTCTCTCTCTCCAACCCTTTTTGGGAAAAAAGGGAGGTAGGGAGGGAGAGGGGGTACGGGGGGGGACCCTCCTGGCTGGAGGAGGGAAAAGGTCTTCTGTATTACGTTCATTGGCTGTATATTTCTGTATATATTGTAAATACTGTATATTGTGTACATATTCCCTACATTTCATTCCTGCTTTGGAAATGTAGCACCTTCATCTGCTTCTCCAACTGAGTTAGCTGTGGTTTTCCTTGTGTGGGGGGGGAGAACTTTCTCTCACCACCACAATAGATAAAAAAACATATGAAAAAGATACATTACAATGGTGTAAAAAATAAAACAAAAATTAATTAAAAATTAAACAAAATACAATAAAAACTAGATTAGAAAAAATTTAAAAATAAAACATATTGAAAACATATTAAAAAAAATATGGCCAGTACCAGTACCCCCAGGTCCCTCTCTGCCTGGCCGCTCTCCAGACACTCTGACCCCTGCCAATAAGTTTAAGTTTCAAAAAAAAAGGACAGGTTAACCTAGAATGCCTCTGGTACTTACCTATCCTTCAGGGATTTTTGGCAGGAAGATAACTACCTGGCTAGCCTAAGATACCACACTGCAGGACAGGAGACAGAAATATTGGAATGCAAACAGTAGGTAGGATTATGCACGGTTACTCTTAATGGGCCCAAATACATATTAAAAAAAGAGTTCTTTTCTACTAGTGGTATCTTGGAGACGTTTGAAAAACTTAAATGAAAGATAACATGAACTGGGAAAGAGCATGAAGCCCTGTGAATAGGGCAGAAGTCTCTACATTGTTAGGCCAGCATCAGGGGACACAGCACTTCAGACAGCTTGATAAGTCTGGTTCCCACCCAATTCATGACCTGAAGCCTCTGAAGTCTTAAAATACCTTCCAAACCTTTCCCAACACAGGCCTCAGTCTTATATAGAGATGACAGACCTTCAAGGTCATCACTGTACAACACAGATTCATACTGTTACCTGACATTTTGAGTAGGGTTCCACCTCTCAGATGGCAACTCTCCACTTTGTGGATCATCTACAGGTGGGTGAAGAATTGAAATACATACATCTCCATTCTGCAAGAGAGAAACAAAAGTTGAGAATAGCCTAGATTGAGGCAGAGGTCTGATGATTCAACTCCAACACTATGTTTTGAGCAGTTTAACCTTGTTGATATGGACACCCCAAGTACCAGTAAAAGTACATGAAGTCTTCCTGGGTCTCCCTTGCTAAATGGGATTAGTCTGCAAATTGGTGCAAAACAATCTCAAGTCAAGAGGTTTAAATAATGTAGGGAAGCAAGCAAAAAAGGGAAAGGAAGTCTTATAGAACTAGTTTACAGATAACAAGTACTGTGACAGAGATTTGTGAGCTTCAGTAACAAGACACCCAAAGTAGGGTACCAAAAAAAAAGAAAGTTAACCTCCCCCCCAACAAACCACCATAAAAATGTTCCCACTGGTAGCTGTGTTAGCTACAGGATTTTTTTAAATTGTAGGGATTAGCACTCTCTACTAGCTCAGGTGTTGTGATGAAGAGGTTATTAATTTATGAATAGAATAGAATAGAATAGAATAGACCAGACCAGGTTGGAAGAGACCTTCAAGATCATCTCATCCAACCAATCATCCAGCACCAACTGATGACTGACTCAATCCCCTCATCCAGATCATCGATGAGACATTAAACAGGATGGGGCCCAGCACTGATCCCTGGGGCACACCACTAGTGACTGGCTGCCAGCTGGATGCGGCACCGTTCACCACCACTCTCTGGGCGCGGCCCTCCAGCCAGTTCCTAACCCAACACAGTGTGCTCCTGTCAAAGCCACAGGCTGATAGCTTGGCCAGGAGTTTGCTGTGGGGGATAGTGTCAAAGGCCTTGAGGCGGACAAGAATTAATTATGTTAATATTATTTTTATTAATTATCAAAATTATTAATAACTGATGAATCACTATTTCATATACATGTTCTAGTGCACAATTGTGAAATACATCCTATAAGTGGTTTAGTATTTATAATTAGAACTCAATTGGAGTATTTACAGAATCACTTTCAATTTATATAATGAAGGGTGTAATTCTGCCACTTGTCCACCAGATGGCGACTCGATGGGCCGTGGGCAGCTGCTAACTATATACAGAGATGTTACTATGCATCAGAGGTTACTCTGCTAGATGCGGATGCTTTGAACTGAATGTTAGTGAGTGGAAAGCACATGGAAGATACTCTGTCTCTTTTTGTTTGTAGCGAGGTTGGGTTCTGGCAGACTTCTGTCACTGGACTGGTTCCTAGGTTGGTCTGGATGGCAACGCTGCCTGTCAATCCTCTCTCTGTGGCAGTAGAGAGGAGATGGAACCTAGGCTTAGCTGGTGGATAGGTTCCCTTTGCAGGACTCCGGCAGGTTCCCTCCAGATGATAGGGAACGGTCCTACGGGGTCGGCCCTCACAGAGTCGGCTCACAGGGTAAGGCAGGGCAACGGTTCCCGATAGGCAGGCTTGGAGGTTTCTGATCTGGTACGGTGGCTGGACCCAGCGGGGTCGGCCCTGCGGCAACGGGCTTCGGGGTCGGTGTGGATGGCCCCGGGGAAGAAGCACAGCTGCGTGGAGTGGTGGCTTCCCCTTAGTTGGCTCAAAGGAGTGGCGGGACTCTCTCAGAGTGGTCCCGGCTTTGGAGCACAGACAGTGCTCTGGATTTCCCTGAGGTTTACAGGGCATGGAGTGGCAAAAGTGGCAACTCCTCTCCTGCGATTGCAGGGTTGCACAGGCATGAGATCCTGCTTTCCAATATGACACACAAAGGGTTGTGTCCACTCGTCAGTCTGCTGCTTAGGGCTAATGCAGACGTGTGGACTGCCGGACTCGGATAAGTCCTTTTCCCCAGTCACTGGGCATGTCTTACCCTCGGGGGTCCAGTCCTCTTGAGACATGGTAGGCTCTCCCAATCAGTGAGACTGGCAGTACAACACTGGAGGTTCTCAGGCTCAGCTAAGGTCCCTCCTCTGGAGATGCTCTCAGGGCTAAGGGTCAACGGGCCTGCCTGGATGTGGCTTCTCATTGTGTAGAGGCTACTAGTTTGCTTGCATATATGAGAGAGAAGGCTTAATAGCAATGAGCTCAATGGCAGAGGCTATGGCACGAGCTTTGTCCTCTCAAGTAAGGAGACAAAGCAAAGTGAAAGAGGGGGCAACCTGTTTACCAACTGAGGTAATACTTATAGGTTCCTTGAGGCTGGATTTGACCAGTGGGCACTCTTGTAAACAACTGGCTTCAGACTATAGAAAGTGTGAAGCCAGAATTATGCCCGTACTTGGTATTAGCATGAGCATCCCATGCGCTGGGTGCGTGCAGTGGTCTGTGCCAGCCTGTCTAATGCCTTGGCCTTTGTTTCCCTCATGAAAGAAGGGGAACTTGTCCATGTGCCTTCACCACAGGTGTCAAAAAAATGCTGCTTCCAGGAGAAAAGGAAATTGAAGAGATGGTGTAGGGCAGGTTTACAGTGCTCCCCTAGGACACAGTTGTTTGAAATATCAAGTGAAAAAGCAGAAGGAATAGAATAGAATAGAATAGAATAGAATAGAATAGAATAGAATAGAATAGAATAGAATAGAATAGACCAGACCAGGTTGGAAGAGACCTTCGAGATCATCACGTCCAACCAATCATCCTGCACCATCTAATCAACTAAACCATGGCACCAAGCACCCCATCAAGTCTCCTACACCCCCAGTGATGGTGACCCCACCACCTCCCTTTGGCAGCCCATTCCAAAGGGCAATCAGTCTCTCTAAGAAGAATTTCTTCTGAACATCCATTCTAAACCTCCCCCAGCACAGCTTGAGACTGTGTCCTCTTGTTCTGGTGCTGGTTTCCTGGGAGAAGAGACCAACCCCCACCTGGCTACAACCTCCCCTCAGGTAGTTGTAGAGAGCAATAAGGTCTCCTCTGAGCCTCCTCTTCTCCAGGCTAAGCAACCCCAGCTCCCTCAGCCTCTCCTCATAGGGCTTGTGCTCCAAACCCCTCACCAACTTTGTTGCCCTCCTCTGGACATGTTCCAGCAAGTCAATATCTTTCCTGAACTGAGGGGCCCAGAACTGGACACAGTACTCAAGGTGTGGCCTAACCAGCGCGGTGTACAGGGGCAGAATGACCTCCCTGCTCCTGCTGGCCACACTGTTCCTGATACAGGCCAGGATGCGATTGGCCTTCTTGGCCACCTGGGCACACTGCTGGCTCATGTTTAAGTGGCTGTCAATCATCACACCCAGGTCCCTTTCTGCCTGGCCGCTCTCCAACCACTTTCACCCCAGCCTGTAGTGCTGTATGGGATTGTTGTGGCCAATGTGTAGAACCCGGCACTTGGATGTGTTAAATCCCATGCCGTTGGACTCTGCCCATCTGTCCAGCCTGTCAAGGTCCCTCTGCAGAGCCCTTCCGCCCTCCAGCAGATCAACTACTGCCCCCAGCTTGGTGTCGTCCGCAAATTTACTGATGATGGACTCAATGCCCTCATCCAGATCATCAATAAAGATGTTAAAGAGCATGGAGCCCAGCACTGATGCCTGGGGCACATCACTAGTGACTGGCCGCCAGCCGGATGTGGCACCATTCACCACCACTCTCTGGGCGTGGCCCTCCATCCAGTTCCTAACCCAACACAGAGTGCTCCTGTCTAAGCCACGAGCTGACAGCTTGGCCAGGAGTTTGCTGTGGGGGACAGTGTCAAAGGCCTTGCTGAAGTCCAGGTAGACTACATCCACAGCCTTCCCCACATCCACCAGGCGGGTCACCTGATTGTAGAAAGAGATCAGGTTGATCAGGCAGGACCTGCCCTTTCTAAATCTATGCTGGCTGGGCCTGAGTCCTTGGCCATCCTGTAAGTGCTGTGTCATTGCACTCAAGATGACCTGTTCCATAATCTTGCCTGGCACAGAGGTCAGGCTGACAGGTCTGTAATTCCCTGGCTCATCCAACTGTCCCTTCTTGTGGATGGTGTGGTAGGGTGAGAAAGTTCCCCCCCACACACACAAAGAAACCACAGCTAACTCAGTCGGAAAAGCAGATGAAAGCTATATTTACAAGCAGAAATGGAATGCAATGACCTAAACCGGTCACAGATGGGCAACACGTTGGCCAGCTTCCAGTCTGAAGGTTTCACTGAAAATGTCTTCCAGCATGCAAGAGGAAGAATATTTTGGCAGCATATTGAAACCATACAGCCATGTAATCCTCACATCTGTTCTACTCACCAGTGTTATGCCTTGAATATAAATTCAAAGCTCCATAATGCCTACCAATTATAAACACTTTAAAAAGCCTGTAAAACCAATTCTCTGTCAGCAACAGCACTCTGACATGATTTACTTTTAGGTGTGCTGTAGCAGTATTCACCACAGCTGATATTCTCCACTGAATTTAACTCCAGGGACTTGTGGAGGTTCCAATGCCTTACTGCAGGATGGGGTGATGGTACAGATGGGCCCCAAGGCTGGCCAACAGATATTGGCTTCTTCACGTCCCACTGCCTTGCTGCCTCTTGCAAGTTCCCACAGGCAGCCTCACACCTTTAGGTGGCACAGCCTCAGCTGTGAGCCACACTCAAACTGTCCCTTGTCAACCTGATCCAAGGCACAGGTTGATGACAGAAACAAAAGATCACTTCTGTTCAAGACTGCAGGCTGTCAGTTCCTCATGCACCTGGTCTCAGATACATCCTGATAACCCTCCACCACTGCTTAATGCACAGGAGTCACAACACAAAGTATCACTGCTCACTGATGGCATCCCTGCCTTTGAGCCCAAGCCATTGATCACAGCTACAGATACCAACAGCTCACCTGAAGGGTGTTAGGAAATTTATTTAACTTATAAATGAATCAGAAAAGTCCATTTTACATGGCTCATCAGTCAGGGCGAGCAGTGAGCAGCTTCCCTCGTCATTATTTTGGTGCCCTTTTTGCCTCTGGTTTCAGGTGGCTGTGGCTCCATGCTCAGAGGGGTCGGCGAAAGTGGTTTAAAATGTATTCCCCATGGTGACTGCTCCACTGGGGCAAACGGTTTGCTTCCAAGCGATGCAGGCAGTTCCCTTTTCCGCAGGTCAGGAAAAGAATTGCTTTCTGCCTCTGCGACTCCTCTTAAGGAGGCATTCAACTTGATTTGCAGCACTAATAAATTATAATGCCTCTGGTTCTGTGTTTCCATCATTTCTCATTCTCTGGATGATGCATGTGCCCATAATTACAGCGTGTACGCTGCTAGACTTGCTAGCATTCTTGGCTAACTTTTAGGAAATACATTATGTATTTTCTCAATTTTGTTTTGCCTAGTCTAACCCCAAGACTGTTGGTTCATATCCCAATTTTTGTAAAATATAATTTATTGTACACCCTGCTCGATTCTGCCCCATTTGTTGTGGAAATTTATTTAATTTATAAATGATATGACAAATATGGATATTAATTAAAATATTAAGAACATTTTATTAATATGGAAAATTGCAAAAATGTATTAAATAAGTTCATTGTAGGGTTAAAATATATATTTACAGTGGGAATTTACAGTATTTATGCAATATAACAATTTTAACAATTTTATGCTAACCGGGAGGAAATAACAGAGAGAACCCCTGGGAGCATAATGGTGCTCAACCACAGTGGGGGGAGACTCAATAAGAACCGTTAAGCCAAAGAGGCAATGAATTAATTACTCACAGCTGATTCCATCCAAGTAGGGAGTGCTGCTGGTGAGGCTTTTGTAGCACTCTCAGGTGGCACTGGCACAGTAGGTTGCCAGCAAGAAGGACACACAGTCTCAGGGCTAGTCTGGCTTCGGCAGGACAGCGGGCTGTTATGATGGTATCATGATGGGCACTTGCTTTGTCCTGGGGAAACTGAGGCATGGCAAAATTCTAGTTGCAAGAGGAAGCAAGGCTTGTCTCTGTCTCCAAGGTTCATGGGTTCTCTAGCTTGCCGTGTGTAGGCTCATGGCATTTATCCCAGGCTCTGGACCGGACACTCAAGGCAGGGTAAGGCAACTTGAGACAACTTCAAGCAAGATAGGTCCAAGCAGGTTCAAGCAAGGCAAGGCAGAGGCAACTAGAGATCAACCTGTATATATATCTTGCCTGAGATCAAATTGGGCCAACAGGGCAACTGAAGCCAGCACATAGTTACCCAATGAAAAGGAGTTCTGCCAGGCTATGGCCATAAAAGGCAGAAATATAGTCCTGGTCTGGGAGAAGCAGTGGTCAGTACACGTGCTTTTACCCCAAAGGGAAAGTTGTTTACCAGACATGCACGGTCCTGTCCCCCTTGTTCCTTTTCCTATGTGTGACAGTTTTAGGCTATGCCTTTAAGAAGAGACAGTTACTGGAATACTCTGGCTGAATGTTTTGGCGTAACAAAGGAAAACAAAAGATAGTTCTAAACGAATTTCATTGGTAGATTGGTAGCAATGCAAGTTTGCGTCTCAGACTATTTCAGTCTGCCTGAGCAGCTGCTGTCTTTCTGTGCTTGGCTGACCTTGGACTAATAAGAAACTAATTCTTTTTCTTCTCTTAGCATACGCTTTGAACTAACAGAATTTCCCCCGTAATAATTACTTTTTCTCTCTCTAACCCCTTTTGGGAAAAAAGGGAGGAAGAGAGAGAAGGGAGTTTTGGGGGGGACCCTCCTTGCTGGAGGAGGGCAGGTTTTCTGTGTCACATTCTTTGCTGTATATTTTTGTATATACTGCTAATACTGTATATTGTGTATAAATTCATCTCATTTCATCCTGCTTGTAAAATACAGCTCTTTTCCATTTCCTCCTCCGACTGAGTTAGCCATGGTTTCTGTGTGTGTGTGGGGGAACTGAACTTCTTTCATCACCACAATTTAACTGGCACCCAACATGGGGCTTGGATAATTGCTTTCCAGAAGCAGGGCAAAAATTTGCTTCATTTATTGTCTGCTCGGATCAGAGTTGCAAACATGAAAGTGTTTTGGATTTTAAAGCATCTAGTCTTCTCAATTTGCAGAGTATTGATTTATAAATATTTGCTGGGACTGATGTGTGATCATTTAGGCAGGTACTTAATCTATGAATTTATATTTATGGTTTAAGTATAAGATTCAGCTTCTCTATGACCAGTTTCTGGGATTCTTTCGGCTTAAGAGATACGAAAATGTAACTGCTTCGACTCTGCCCATCGAGATACAGGAGTTTAAGATTCCAGTAGGTGAAAGAGTAACTTTAAGTGATGGCTGGGATCCAAAGGTGATTTATTTGGTGTGTGTAATCCTGCTGTCAGTGATAATTAATGTGTTCTTGTTAGTAGCTCTGATAAGGGAGAAGGTAGCTAAAACTTGCTTTGTTATTAATCGTAGACTGAAGAGGAGAAGAAAGCATAGTTCTAACTTGACCCCACAGATTTCTAGTGATGAAGAGAGTAGACAATCTGAATCAGTTAAGAATAGAGCTAAACAGGCTATTGGAAAAGCTGCTTTGAACGCTGCTGTTGGTGATTCTGGCAATCAGCCAGCGGCAGTAGTAGCGGCAGCTCCTAACATGGCGGCTCCCATGTCCTCGGCGGCCCTTAGAGGGGCAAAGCCATTTCCTCCTTCTTTGGCAGGAAGTATCCTCCACGGCAGCTGTTTTGTCTCAAAAAGGTGTTAAGGCAGCTGTGAATTCAAACACAGCTCCAATCAAGCAAGTAGTGGCTTTAGAAAAGGGAGGTGGAAGGAGCAGAGCTGATCCAGAAGCTGATGGGGGAGAGCAGCAAGATACTGCTGCTGCTGAGGGAACTTCTGCTAAAAAAGAGCCTGCTGAGGAGGAAGAGAAAGTTTCTCTTAAAGATAGAGCTGAGTTATTGAGACCATCACGGGATGGAGATCCAGCAGGGCAGATTGCAGGTCCTGGTAGGACAGCAGCTAATGGAGGTGCTTCTGAGCTTAAAGAGATCCTTAGGAGATGGGCAACAGAAGCATGGGGACAACATGTTCAGGAAGATGAGACACATGAGGAGAAAGATGATACTCAGAACACCTCGGTGCCGAGGCAAGAACTGAGACATGTGTGGAAGGATTACATCAGAGCTGAGAATGAGCCACTTATAGCTTGGCTTGGTAGATGTTTTGATACAGGTGCTCCAGCTCTAATAGTGGGAGACAAGTCAGCAGCTCAACTAGGAACTCTTTCGAAGGATAACGGAATATATAGACATGTAGGCAGGTGTCTCGGTAAGGTTACTCTGTCGATAGGCCTTTTAATGGCAACTCTCATGATACCCATCCCGAGATGATCTTCCATGGAATCCTAAACCCTGGACTACCATAGATGAGGGAATTAAGTGTCTGAAAGAATTTGCTGTCAGAGAGGTACTCTATGGTGACCATGAAACTCTGAATCCTGATGAAATTCCTGTAGGAATGGTCTTCCAAAAATCTCATCAAACTTGCTCCTCCTAATTATGCAACTATTCTGGCAAGCAGAATTGTGGCAAGAAATTATGGTGGTGCTCTACCTATGGTTGGCCATTTCACAGATCAAATGAGACAAGTGGAGGATAGCCTGACACGTGTTTCTTTGGTTTCAGCCATTGAAACTCTGTCTGGAAAAATTGAGAATTGCATGAAAGAGATGAAGGATGAATTAAAAAATACCATATCCCAATTGACACAAGGAAATAATTCCAATTCTTCCTCCAGATGGATACAAGTTTCATCTGTGAGGAATAGAGGTCCTCCAAGGAGGTCATTCCAAAACAGGTCAAACCAAAGCAGACCACAGAGGCAATCACATGCGAGTATTTGGATAACTCTGCGTGATCAGTTTGGTGAGAACATGAACAGATGGGATGGTCAACTGACTTCTAATAACTTCAGGAGACTGAGGGACCTGCAAAGAGGCAGAACCCGAGGTAGCAATACCAGAAGGGTAGCTGTTACTTCCACAGTTCTCCAGGACAACTCTAATAGCACCAACAGTGGCTCCAGTTCTAACATTGGACACTGTGCTCACTGCACATGTGGACATATTCCCCATAACTAGGTGTGATGGTGAGAGAAAGTTCTCCCCCCACACACAAAGAAAACCATGGCTAACTCAGTTGGAGGAGCAAAATGGACAAGATCTATTTACAAGCAGGATGAAATGCAGATGGATATATACACAATATACAGTATTTACAATATATACAGAAATTCACAGCAAGGAACATAATACAGAACAAAACTCCCTCCTCCAGCCAGGAGGGTGTCCCCCCCCCGTACCCCCTCTCTACCCCTACCTCCCTTTTTTCCCAAAAAGGGTTAGAGAGAGAGAAAAGGTAATTATTAAGGAGGAAATTCTGTTAGCTCAAAGCGTATGCAAGAATTATTCCTATCTGTTAGTTCAAGGTTAACTCTGTCCAGCAGCTGTTGCTCAGAGAGAGACTGAAACAGGCAGACTGGAACAGAAAGAACTGAACTGAAATTCAAACAGAACTAAAACTTAAAGTTGCATTCCACCAATCTACCAATGAAATTCATTTAGAATATCTTTGTTTTCACTTATGTCACCAAAACATTCAGCCAGAGTGTTCCAGCAACTGTCCCTTTCTTAAAGGCACAGCCTAAAACAGTCACACTAGGGGTGCCCTGCCTCCCGCCAGGGGGAGGAGAGGGCTAACAGAGATAACAGAATCTATTGGGATGTCTACATCCAGTGGCCTGGCACTTCACAATTTCAGAAGTACAGGGCCTTGGTTGACACAGGACCTCAGTGCACCATAATGCCATCAAATTATCAGGGATCAGAGACTATAATTATTCTGGGAGTCACGGGTGGATCTCAAGAGTTAACTAAGGTGGAGGTTGATATAAGTTTAACTGGTAAACAGTGGAAGAAGCATACAGTTGTGACCGGACCTGACGCACCTTGTATTTTGGGAATTTTGTGACAGAAGGGCTTTTCAAAGAACCTAAAGGTTACAAATGGGCTTTTGGAGTAGCATCTGTAGAATCTGATGGTCCACTGGGGACCTGAACAGCAAGCCGCCTTTGACCAGATAAAACAAGAAGTAGTACAAGCAATGGGTCTGGGACCTGTCTGAGACAGCCCAGACATTAAGAACAAGTGACAATGGTCCAGCAGCGTGCCCTCTGCTACGTGGTGTACTTCCTGTGTCCAGAAGTCCAGCCCAGTGGGTGGACACAGGAAACCAGGTATCTCCTGCCATAATCCCCTGCACCGCTATAAACTCTAGCGCGGGGTCTGGCACTTCCTCTTTCTTCCCCTTGCCGGCACCTGGTAACTGGGGGACACATCTCCCGGCCTTGGGTCTGGCTAGGCCCAAGGCCAGGGTGATGGACGGTCTCAGGCCTGGCCTAGCAGTGGGGGGGGAAGAACGAGCCCTGGGGGTCTTGGGCCCACCCTCAGATGGGGATGGGATGTTTCTGGGTCTGCTTTGGGGTTTCTTTTGTCACTGCTTCTGGTTCTCTGTACACATTCACTATTTTCCATTTAAACTTTCCATCACTTTTGCAATCCATTTGTCAGAGTCGTTATTTCTGCCCAGGGTGGGGAGGGGTCTGCTTTAACCCACAACACACATGGACGACCTCTTGGTTTCTGGAGTAGAGGTTACAGAGGTTCAGACTATAATTATACTCCAACAGAGATGGAGATTCTAGCTGCCTAGGAAGGAGTAAAAGCAGCTTCTGAAGTGATTGGAACTGAATCACAACTTCTCTTAGCTCCCAGATTACCAGTTTTGAATTGGATGTTCAAAGGCAAAGGTTCCACACCACATCATGCCACACATTCCACTTGGTCTAAGTGGGTGGCTCTGATAACACAGAGAGCTCGAAGGGGAAATCTTGAAAGACCTGGTCTGGTGGAGGTGATCACAGGTTGGCCTGAAGGTACCAACTGTACTAAACCTCCAGAGGAGAGAGTAAATCGTGCTGTGGAAGCTCCTCCTTACAATGACCTTTCTCATGATGAAAAGAAATATGCTTTGTTCACAGATGGTTCCTATCGTCTGGTCGGGAACAAGCGAAGGTGGAAGTCTGCAGTGTGGAGTCCAACACGCCAAGTTGGAGAAGCACAGGATGGAGAAGGAGAATCCAGTCAATTTGCAGAGGTAAAAGCTGTCCAGCTAGCTTTCTGTCTGGAGAGACAAATCCTGTGGAGACACGGAACTCCAGAGAGGATTGACTCAGACAATGGAACTCATTGCAAATATAACCTTGTAAAGAACTGGTCCAAAGAGCACGGTACTGAGTGGATATTCCACACACCCTACTATGCACCAGCTGTAGGGAAGACTGAATACTACAACGGTTTGCTGAAGACCACTCTTAAAGCCATGGGGGCTGGATCTTTGAAAACCTGGGAGAAACATCTAGCACAAGGAACCTGGCTGGTTAATAGTAGAGGTTCAGTGAACTGAGCTGGACCTGCACACTCAGATCTGCTACAGAAAGTAGAAGGTGATAGAGTTCCTGTTGTTAGAGAAAAGAATCTGTTAGGTGAAACTGTTTGGGTATTTCCTCCCTGAGGAGAGTCTAAACCTGTCCAAGGGGTGGTTTCAGTTGAAGGTCCTGGTCACACTTATTGGGTAATGCAAGAGAATGATGAAATTCAGTGTATTCCACAAAGAAATTTAACTTTAGCTGAGAGAGTTTAATTTCAGTGTTGTACAGATACATCATGCCCAAAGGAAGAATCCATGATGAATCTATGGTGCATGAACCCTGAGAACCCTTGGAGCCCTGAGTCAACTGAGAGTCCCTGATTCCCTTTCTTCGCTTCATCTGTGTGGAGACAAACTGTTCTGTATCCTTGTTTCCTGATTTTCTTGGACTTCTGAATCATCTACATCTGAGGATAGCCAGAATGGACTATGAACTTTAATTTCAAATGGTAGATATTGTTTTAGATTGGATGGACAGCACGAATAGCCAATGAAATTGTTTAGAAGGGGTGGATTGTGACAGTTTTAGTCGATGCTAAGGTTGCTAAGCCCCTCTCTATTATATTCCAAAAGTCATGGCAGACTGGGGAAGTCCCCACAGACTGGAAAAGGGGAAATATGGCTCCCATTTTCAAAAAGGGTAAGAAGGAAGAACCAGGGAACTACAGGCCAGTCAGTCTCACCTCTGTGCCCGGAAAGATCATGGAGCAGATCCTCCTGGAGGCACTACTGACTCAGAAGAGTAGTGAAGAGGTGATTGGGAGCAGTCAGCATGGCTTTGCCAAAGGCAAATCCTGCCTGACAAACCTGGTGGCCTTCTATGAACAAGTGACAACATTAATAGATGAGGGGGTGAGCAACTGATGTCATTTACCTGGACCTGAGCAAAGCCTTTGACACTGTCCCACACCACATCCTGGTCTCCAAGCTGGTGACACACAGGTTTGATGGGTGGACCACTAGATGGATAAAGAACTGGCTTGATGGCTGCACCCAAAGAGTGGCTGTCAACGGGTCCATGTCCCAGTGGAGGCCAGTGACAAGCGGAGTCCCTCGGGGATCAGTCCTGGGACCAGTCTTGTTCAACATATTTGTGGGTGACATGGACAGTGGCATTGAGTGCACCCTCAGCAAGTTTGCTGATGACACCAAGCTGTGTGGTGCAGCAGACACGCTGGAGGGAAGGGGATGCCATCCAGAGGGACCTTGACAGGCTGGAGAGGTGGGCACAAGCCAACCTCATGAGCTTCAACAAGACCAAGTGCAGGGTCCTGCATCTGGGTCGAGGCAATCCCAAGCACAAATACAGGTTGGGCAGTGACTGGCTGGAGAGCAGCCCTGAGGAGAGAGACTTGGGGGTGCTGGTGGACGAGAAGCTCAACATGAGCTCTCAATGTGCACTTGCAGCCCGGAAAGCCAATCAGATCCTGGCCTGCATCAGGAGAAGTGTGGCCAGCAGGTCAAGGGAGATGATTCTCCCCCTCTACTCAGCTCTGGTGAGACCCCACCTGGAGTACTGCGTCCAGTTCTGGAGCCCCTATTACAAGAGGGATCTGGAGGTGCTGGAACGTGTGCAGAGAAGGGCCACGAGGATGATCAGAGGGCTGGAGCACCTCTCCTATGAGGACAGACTAAGGGAGTTGGGGCTGTTCAGTCTGGAGAAGAGAAGGCTCTGAGGTGACCTCATTGTGGCTTTCCAGTATCTGAAGGGGGCCTACAAGAAGGCTGGGGAGGGACTTTTCAGGCTATCAGGGAGTGATAGGACTAGGGGGAATGGGAGGAAGATGGAGGTGGGGAGATTCAGGCTGGATGTGAGGAGGAAGTTCTTCACCGTGAGGGTGGTGAGGCCCTGGAATGGGTTGTCGAGGGAGGTGGTTGAGGCCCCGTCCCTTGAGGTGTTTAAGACCAGGCTGGATGAGGCTCTGGCCAGCCTGATCTAGGGTAGAGTATCCCTGCCCATGGCGGGGAGGTTATAACTAGTTGATCCTTGTGGTCCCTTCCAACCCTAACTGAAACTATGAAACTATGAAACTATGATGCATTTAGGAAGAGACAGTTACTGGAACACTCTGGCTGAATGTTTCGGTGTAAAAAAGGAAAACAAAAGATAGTTCTGAATTAATTTCATTGTAGATTGGTAGCAATGCAACTCTAAATTTTAGTTTTAGTTAGTCTCTGTCTGCCTGTTTCAGTCTGCCTGAGCAGTTGCTGTCTTTCTGTGCTTGGCTGACCTTGGACTAATGAGATAAGAATCTAATTCTTTTTCTTCTCTTGGCATATGCTTTGAAACTAACAGATTTTCCCCCTTAATAATTACTTTTTCTCTCTCTAACCATTTTTGGGAAAAAAGGGAGGGGATTTTGGGGGGACCCTCCTTGCTGGGAGGAGGGCAGGTTTTCTGTGTTATGTTCTTTGCTGTGTATTTTTTGTATATATTTAAAATGTTGTTCATTCTTCTTGTAACACCACCACACTACGTTACCCCAACTTTCTTCAGGAATGAGGAAGGAGAGTGGGACCATGTGTAGACACATGAGGGTCTGTCTGAGTTTGTGTTGGGGCTGTTTTGCCCTACCATGACAAAGGGCATTTGTTTCATAGCCAAACAATATTCTGATTCAACAGTGGAGGCTTGTGATCAATATCCAGATTTCAGCACCTCACTTACCCTGCCAGGTCTGCTAATTTAACGTGTTGGTTTTTTTAAGAACACAATGAAAAACAACAACATAACACATCCAAGTGCTGGATTCCGCACATTGGCCACAGCAACCCCATGCAGTGCTACAGGCTGGGGTCAGAGTGGCTGGAGAGTGGTCAGGAAGAGAGGGACCTGGGGGTACTGGTCGATGGTAGGTTGAACATGAGCCTGCAGTGTGCCCAGGCAGCCAGGAGGGCCAATGGCATCCTGGCCTGCATCAGGAACAGTGTGGCCAGCAGGAGCAGGGAGGTCATTCTGCCCCTGTACACTGCACTGGTTAGGCCACACTGGTTCTGGGCCCTTCAGTTTAGGAAGGATGTTGACTTGCTGGAATGTGTCCAGAGAAGGGCAATGTAGTTGGTGAGGGGTTTGGAACACAAGCCCTATGAGGAGAGGCTGAGGGAGCTTGGGTTGCTTAGCCTGGAGAAGAGGAGACTGAGGGGTGACCTTATTGCTCTCTACAACTACTTGAAGGGAGGTTGTAGCCTGGCAGAGGTTGGTCTCTTCTGCCAGGCAGCCAGTACCAGAACAAGAGGACACAGTCTCAGGCTGCACCAGGGGAGGTTTAGGCTGGATGTTAGGAAGAAGTTCTATATAGAGAGAGTGATTGGCCATTGGAATGGTCTGCCCAGGGAGGTGGTGGAGTCACCATCATTGGAGGTGTTCAGAAGGAGACTTGATGGGGTGCTTGGTGCCATGGTTTAGTTGATTTGGTGGGTTGGATTGGTTGATAGGTTGGACGTGGTGATCTTGTAGGTCTCTTCCAACCTGGTCTATTCTATTCTATTCTATTCTATTCTATTCTATTCTATTCTATTCTATTCTATTCTATTCTATTCTATTCTATAACACCCAGAACTGCTGAATACCCAAAGCACCTATTTATGTTACTGGAACAGTTTTCAATAACATGGCAGTTTCCTTTTTAGGACTCAACAGGCTTGTGCAATCTAGAAATATTTTAATACCATTTTAAGGTGAAGTTAACCTTACTTATGTTAGATTATGTTCACAGCCTGTTCTGGTTTTATTCATAATTTCTGTTAGTTTTCCCAGTTTCTCCTTTAACCGTCTCCTGGGAGAATGCATTTCTGGTGGATGGAGGTCATCACTACACTTGGGAATTTCCTTATGTGATCAGGTAAGCAGCATGTGGGCAAGCAGATATTTGAAAATATAAAGATATAGAGGGAAGCAAGAATGTGAGAAGTTTCCCTCTTGTAACAGTCCATGTTACATGTTTGGGACAGCAGCACTTCATTATAGAATCTGGAAAGGTAAAGGTGTCATGAGGCTTAATGATATCAGCACAAGGGATCAGTGTAGTCAGTGTGAGAGCCTTTTCACACATACGTTTTTTAAATATATAAGCACGGAGGATAGAGTATTCATCTGCCAATATGAAAATAGCCTATACTTCTCTTAGGACTGAGACCTTATGTAAAAAAAAAAACCCCAAACAAGTCTTGAATGCAGTTTTACCAAAATTCAACTAGATAACCCAAGTAAATTGGAGATGCTCAAGTCTCATTGCTCAGAACTGGAACATCAGCCCCAACCTTGTGGGAGAAGGCTCTGCAGATCTCCCCTGCTGAGGGCCGGGCCCCTGAAAACGGAGAGGGATGGACACAGGTCCCTTCCAAGGGTGGCAAGAGAAATCCACCCCGGCCCTCTCCTCCTCCTCCGCTGCCCTTGCGTAATAAGTATGAGGCCCTGCAGGCTGAGGGCGGTGGGGATGAGAGGGCTGAGGAGCAGCCATCCAGAGGGGAGACCAGGGCCAAGCGGTCCCCGCCGGCTGTAACGACCAGCTCTGGGGAGCAGCCTAAGGCCAAGCCTAAGACCAAGCGGCCACCACCAGCTATAATGACCGGCTCCACAAAGAGAAGGAGAAGGGTTATAGTTGTTGGGGACTCTCTCCTGGGGGGCACTGAGGGACCCATATGTCGTCCCGACCCATCCCACAGGGAGGTCTGCTCTCTACCTGGGGCGCGGATAAGGGATATTGCAAGGGGAATCCCCAAGCTCATCAGTCCCTCTGACTATTACCCTCTACTGGTAATACAGGCTGGGAGTGATGAGATCGACAGGAAGGGCACCAGGGCAATTAAGAAGGAGTTCGGGGCCCTTGGACAATTGATTGATGGGGCAGGTGCGCAAGTGGTGTTCTGCTCAGTTCCCTCAGTGGCAGGGGAGTACACTGAGAGGAACAGGAGAACCCACACCATCAATAAGTGGCTCAGGGAATGGTGCCAGCGGAGGAACTTTGGTTTCTTTGATCATGGGCCTACTTTTACAGCACCCGACCTGCTGGGTCCTGATGGGGTGCATTTATCTAGAAGGGGCAAGAGAGTCCTAGCACTAGAGTTGGCAGGGCTCATTAGGAGGGCTTTAAACTAGGTCTGAAGGGGGTGGGTGAAGACATCGGTCCCTCTGCAGAGGTAAGAGTAGGGCACAAGGTAGGGTCAACTGAGAGGTTGGGAGCCCAGCTGCAGTGCATGTACACCAATGCACGCAGCCTAGGCAATAAGCAAGAGGAGCTGGAGGTCCTAATCCACCAGGGCAACTATGATATAGTTGCCATCTCAGAAACATGGTGGGACAACACGCACGATTGGAGTGCTACACTGGGGGGTTACAGGCTCTTTAGGAGGGATAGGAGAGGGAGAAGAGGAGGAGGGGTGGCTTTGTATATTAGGGAGACACTTTCTGCCTCTGAACTTGAGGTGGAAGATGAGGGAATTGAGAGCCTGTGGGTTAAAATCAGAGGGCAACCCAACAAATCTGACATCCTGGTTGGAGTCTGTTATAGACCACCCAACCAGGATGAGGAGATTGATGATTATTCTATAAACAACTGGAGGCTGTCTCAAGATCATCAGATCTTGTCCTCGTGGGTGACTTCAATCTGCCAGATATCTGCTGGGAACTTAATTCAGCAGAGAGAAGGCAGTCCAGAAGATTCCTGGAGCGAATAGAGGACTGCTTCCTAACGCAGCTGTTAAGCGAGCCTACCAGGGGACAGGCTCTGCTTGACCTGCTGCTCTCCAATAGGGAAGGGCTGGTGGGAGATGTGACCGTGGGAGGCTGCCTAGGGTGCAGTGACCACGAGATAGTGAAGTTTTCAATATGCAGGGAGATAGGGAGGAGTACCAACAGAACCTTCACCCTGGACTTCCGGAGGGCAAACTTCAGCCTCTTTAAGAAACTTATTTGTAAAGTTCCCTGGGTACCAACCCTCATGAACCGAGGGGTCCAGGAGGGTTGGACCTACTTCAAAAAGGAGCTCTTGAGGGCACAGGAACTGGCGGTCCCCATGTGTCGAAAGATGAGCCGGCGGGGAAGGCGACCGGCCTGGATGAGCAAGCAGCTCCTGGGGGACTTAAGGGAAAAAAAGAGGCTGTATCACCTTTGGAAGGGGGGAAGGCTTCTCGAGGTAGGTTCAAGGAAGTGGTTAGATTATGTAGGAATAAATTAGAGAGGCAAAGGCCCAGTTAGAACTGAAACTGGCCACCTCTGTGAAAGAAAATAAAAAGCAATTTTACAAATATATCAACGCTAAAAAGAAGGGCAAGAAGAACCTCCACTCCTTACTGGACCTGGAGGGGAACACGGTGACCGAAGATGAGGAAAAGGCTGAGGTCCTGAACGCCTTCTTTGCCTCCATGTTTAACAGCAAGGCAGGAGTCCAGGATGAGTGGCCTCCTGAGCTGGGTAATAGGGTCGGGGAGCAGTGTAATGCCCCAGAAATCCATGAGGAATTAGTTCGGGACCTGCTGAGCCACTTGGACACCCACAAGTCCATGGGACCGGATGGGATCCATCCTAGGGTGCTGAGAGAGCTGGCAGATGAGCTGGCCAAGCCGCTCTCCATCATTTTCCTCCAGTCCTGGCTCACTGGAGAGGTCCCAGATGACTGGAAACTGGCCAATGTGATCCCCATCCACAAGAAGGGACGGATGGAGGAACCCGGAAACTACAGGCCAGTCAGCCTGACCTCAGTGCCAGGGAAAGTGATGGAACAGATTATCCTGGAGGCAATAACTGCGCACCTGAAGGATGGCCAAGGGCTCAGGTCCAGCCAACATGGATTTAGGAAGGGCAGGTCCTGCCTCTCCAACCTGATCTCCTTCTATGATCAGGTGACCCGTCTGGTGGACGTGGGGAGGCCTGTGGATGTAGTCTATCTGGACTTCAGCAAGGCCTTTGACACCGTCCCCCACAGTAAACTGCTGGCTAAACTGTCAGCTCGTGGTTTGGACCGCAACACTCTGTGCTGGGTTAGGAACTGGCTGGAGGGCCGAGCCCAGAGAGTGGTGGTGAATGGTGCCGCGTCCGGCTGGCGGCCAGTCACCAGCGGTGTCCCCCAGGGATCGGTGCTGGGCCCCATCCTCTTTAACATCTGCTAGCCACAGTGTCATGGGACAAAGCCCTGGAGGGAAGAGGGACCCAGGACAGCTGGTCAGTATTCAAGGACCACCTCCTCTGTGTCCAGGAGATATGTATACCAACAAAGAGAAAAACAGGGAAGAACGCTAGGAGGCCTGCCTGGATGAAAAAGGAGCTCCTGGACACACTATTACTTAAAAAGAAACTCTACAGGAAGTGGAGGGAAGGACAGATAGAACAGGGGGTATATAAGGAAGCTGCCCGAGCAGCAAGAGGCCTGGTTAGGAAAGCCAAAGCAGAGTTTGAATTGAATCTAGCCAGGGAGGTCAAAGGGAGCACTAAGAATTTCTACAGGTATATTAATGGCAAGAAGATGAGTAGGGAAGGTGTGGGCCCCCTCAGAAAGGAAAGTGGTGAATTGGTCACAAGTGATGTGGAAAAGGCTGAGCTACTCAATAACTTCTTTACCTCAGTCTTCACTGCAAGGGCCTCCAGCCACACTCCTGGAGTCATGGCAGACGATGCCAGGGACGGGGAGGAAGAACTGCCCTTCATAAGTGAAGCTCAGGTTCATGATCACCTGAAGAACCTGAAAGTGTTCAAGTCCATGGGACCCGACGGGATACACCCACGGGTGCTGAGAGAACTGGCAGATGAGGTTGCTAAGCCCCTCTCTATTCTATTCCAAAAGTCATGGCAGACTGGGGAAGTCCCCACAGATTGGAAAAGGGCAAATATTGCTCCCATTTTCAAAAAGGATAAGAAGGAGGAACCAGGGAACTCCAGGCCGGTCAGTCTCACCTCTGTGCCCGGAAAGATCATGGAGCAGATCCTCCTGGAGGCACTACTGACTCAGAAGAGTAGTGAAGAGGTGATTGGGAGCAGTCAGCATGGCTTTGCCAAGGGCAAATCCTGCCTGACAAACCTGGTGGCCTTCTATGAACAGGTGACAGCATTAATAGATGAGGGGCAAGCAACTGATGTCGTTTACCTGGACCTGAGCAAAGCCTTTGACACTGTCCCACACCACATCCTGGTCTCCAAGCTGGTGACACATGGGTTTGATGGATGGACCACCAGATGGATAAAGAACTGGCTTGATGGCCGCACCCAAAGAGTGGCTGTCAATGGGTCCATGTCCCAGTGGAGGCCAGTGACAAGCGGAGTCCCTCCGGGATCAGTCCTGGGACCTGTCTTGTTCAACATCTTTGTGGGTGACATGGACAGTGGCATTGAGTGCACCCTCAGCAAGTTTGCTGATGACACCAAGCTGTGTGGTGCAGCAGACACGCTGGAGGGAAGGGATGCCATCCAGAGGGACCTTGACAGGCTGGAGAGGTGGGCACAGGCCAAACTCATGAGCTTCAATAAGACCAAGTGCAGGGTCCTGCATCTGGGTCGAGGCAATCCCAGGCACAAATACAGGTTGGGCAGTGACTGGCTGGAAAGCAGCCCAGAGGAGAGAGACTTGGGGGTGCTGGTGGACGAGAAGCTCAACATGAGCTCTCAATGTGCACTTGCAGCCCGGAAAGCCAATCAGATCCTGGCCTGCATCAGGAGAAGTGTGGCCAGCAGGTCAAGGGAGGTGATTCTCCCCCTCTACTCAGCTCTGGTGAGACCCCACCTGGAGTACTGCGTCCAGTTCTGGAGCCCCTATTACAAAAGGGATCTGGAGGTGCTGGAGCGTGTCCAGAGAAGGGCCACGAGGATGATCAGAGGGCTGGAGCACCTCTCCTATGAGGACAGACTGAAGGAGTTGGGGCTGTTCAGTCTGGAGAAGAGAAGGCTCCGAGGTGACCTCATTGTGGCCTTCCAGTATCTGAAGGGGGCCTACAAGAAGGCTGGGGAGGGACTTTTCAGACTATCAGGGAGTGATAGGACTAGGGGGAATGGAATGAAGCTGGAGATGGGGAGATTCAGGCTAGATGTGAGGAGGAAGTTCTTCACCGTGAGGGTGGTGAAGGCCTGGAATGGGTTGTCCAGGGAGGTGGTTGAGGCCCCGTCCCTTGAGGTGTTTAAGACCAGGCTGGACGAGGCTCTGTCCAGCCTGATCTAGGGTAGAGTGTCCCTGCCCATGGCAGGGGGGTTGGAACTAGATGATCCTTGTGGTCCCTTCCAACCCTAACTGAAACTATGAAACATCTTCATTGATGATATGGATGAGGGGGTTGAGTCAGTCATCAGCAAGTTTGCAGATGACACCAAGTTGGGAACAGATGTTAGTCAGTTAGAGGGTAGAAAGGCTCTGCAGAGGGACCTCAACCGACTGGACAGATGGGCAGAGTCCAATGGGATGGCATTTAATAAGTCCAAGTGCCGGGTGCTGCACTTTGGCCACGGCAACCCCATGCAGAGCTACAGGCTGGGGTCAGAGTGGCTGGAGAGCTGCCAAACAGAGAGGGACCTGGGGGTGCTGATTGACACCCACCTAAACATGAGCCAACAGTGTGCCCAGGTGGCCAAGAAGGCCAATGGCATCCTGGCCTGTATTGGGAATAGTGTGGCCAGCAGGAGCAGGGAGGTCATTCTGCCCCTGTACTCTGCATTGGTTAGGCCACACCTTGAGTACTGTGTCCAGTTCTGGGCCCCTCAGTTTAAGAAGGACATCGAGAGACTTGAACGTGTCCAGAAAAGGGCAACAAGGCTGGTGAGAGGCCTTGAGCACAAGCCCTATGAGAGGAGGCTGAGGGAGCTGGGATTGTTTAGCCTGGAGAAGAGAAGGATCAGAGGTGACCTCATTGCCCTCTACAACTACCTGAAAGGTGGTTGTAGACAGGAGGGGGTTGGTCTCTTCTCCCAGGCAACCAGCACCAGAACAAGGGGACACAGTCTCAAGCTGTGCCAGGGGAGGTTTAGACTCGAGGTGAGGAGGACGTTCTTCACTGAGCGAGTCATTCGTCATTGGAATGGGCTGCCCAGGGAGGTGGTGGAGTCGCCGTCCCTGGAGGTGTTCAAGGGGAGATTGGACGTGGCACTTGGTGCCATGGTCTAGTTGTGAGGTCTGTTGGGACAGGTTGGACTTGATGATCCTTGGGGTCTCTTCCAACCTTGGTTATACTGTGATACTGTGATACTGTGAACCTCTCCATCTGGTCCCACTAAGCAGATTCTGTAAACTGCCACCTCATTTCATGTTCTTTAGACTGTAAGATTTTTTTTCTTTTTCAAACCTCAAGACCTTCTCAGTTTCATTTAGTGTTATCTGTAGTAAAGGGTGCGTATGCCCAGAGTTATGCCCCAAATATTGTCAAAACTTGTCCCTTCATGTTTTGCTCAACCCCCCCTTCCCCCTCCTTTCTGGAGTGGGTACTCAGCCCAGAGGTGAGTAAACAAAGGGTCAGGCATCAACAAGCTGGGGTAAACAACCCAACATGCCTTTTTTTGGGTAAACAGAGCATGCGCCCATCTTGTGGGATGCTTGTGCTGTGCTTGTGCTTCTTCCAAATATAGGCATATTCTGGCCATATGCTTTGTTATAGGCTAATGAGGTGTTTACCAAGTTTGACTATTGGCTAAATACAAGCCTCCAGCAAATTATAACTATTACCCAAATTGTAAACAATTCGCTCTTTTGCTCTTTTTCACTCTTTTGTTTTTCTTTTTTGGAATGTGCTCTGCCCTCGTGCACATGTTCTGCCTTTGTCTGCAGCCCGGAGAGAAGCCTTGCTACCCGGGAAGTGCCGTCATGCCTCACTTTACCCAGAAACCAGCAAAGAATCCTTCGCATCAGCTGCACTGCAACTACAGCCAGCTTTGCGTCATAGCCCAGCCCCACTGGTAGGAAGAAGCTGCACTGCACCCTGAAGGCACTGAGCCCTGTTAGTAAGCCTCACCAACTGGGAAGCATTTCTAAGTGTCTGCTGCATGCATGAAGCTGCAGACCTGTGAGCCAAAGCCCTCCATGTGCTGCTCACAACGCAAGAACCACACCCAGACACTTCTGTGTGCCAGCTGCTAGGCAGTGGGAGAAGGAGTTGCTGCCCGCCACTCCACACCTGAGAGCTAAGTGCTGGGGTGATTCAGAGTACCGTCTGTGACCTGCCAGGACCACCTGTGAGTGCCCCAGACAGCTTCACAAAGGACTGCCCCGTAACCTTAGCAATGAGAAAGCAGTGGCTGAGAGATCATTTCTGAGCTGAGCCGGGGAAAGTCATGCCACTCCATGCTGCCCCCCCCCCCCCCGCTCCAGGAAGGGAACTGCCTCCGCCCCCTCCCCCCCCTTCCCAGCATCCTCCAGAATCCACAGGACCACCAACACTGGGAAGTGCCCGAGAGCTTGTTCCAGGTAAATGTGGTGAAGGCACAGTATGCCCAAAATTATGCCCAGATAGCGAAACCTGTCCCAGCATGTGGACAAGTTCCCCATCCTTTCATGAGGGGTATAAAGGCCGAGGTGGCACAGACCACTGCACACACCCATTGCATGGGATGCTTGTGCTAATACCAAGTATGGGCATAATTCTAGCTTCACGCTTCCTATAGGCTGAAGCCAGTTGTTTACGAGAGTGCCCATTGGCCAAATCTGGCCTCGAGAATCATATAAGTATTACCCCAATTTGTAAATACATTTCCCTCTTTCACTTTGTTCTCTCTCCTTGCTTGAGCCTAAGCTTGTGCCATATCCTCAGCCCTGAGAGTATCTCCAGGGGAGGGACATTCGCTGAGCCTGAGAAGCTACAGCGTTGTATTGCCAGTCTCAATGGTTGGAATTGCCCACCAAGAGTTCAAGAGGACTGGACCCCTGAAGGTAAGAACTGCCCAGTTGCAGGGAAGGGACTTAGCCAAGTCCAGCAGTCCAAATGTCTGCGTCAGCCTTAAGCAGTAGACTGACGAGCTGTACAATCCTCTGTGTGTCAGCTCAGAGAGCAGAAACAGTGTCCTCCACACACCTGTGTAACCCCGCCATCGTGGGAGAGGAGTCGCTACTCCTGCCGCTCTGTGCCCTGTGCACCTCAGGGAAACCTAGAGCACTGTCCGTACCTGTGCTTCAAAGCCAGGACTGCTCTGAGAGCCAAGCAAAGGGGAAGTCGCTGCTCTGTGTAGCACTTCTTCCCTGGGGCCATCCACGCCACCCCAAAGCCCGTTGCCGCAGGGCTGACCCCGCCAGGTCCAGCCGCATCTGCTACCATGCCAGATTGGAAACCTCCTAGCCCACCTACTGGGAATTGTCGCCCCGCCCCGCAGGCTGACTCTGTGAGGGCCGACCCCATCCTGGGACCGGCCCTACCGGTCCTGCTGAGCTGATCCCTCAGGACCACTCCCTGCCATCTGGAGGGAGCTGCCCATGTCCTGCAAAGGGAACCTGCCTACTAGCTAGCCTAAGGTCCATTCCCTCTCGGCTGCTGAGGAAGGGATAAGGTTGCCACCCACTGTTGCCGTCTGGACCAGCTAGGAGCCAGCCTGGTGACAGCAGTCTGCCAGAACCTAACCTTGCTACAAACAAAGGACACAGCGGATCTTTCATGTGCTTTCCACTCACTAACGTTCAGTTCAAAGCACCCATGTCTAGCAGTGTAACATTTCTAGCTCAAGCCTTGTAATATCTCTGTATATAGTTAAGCAATTCTGCCAGCGTCCCATCGAGTCACCATCTGGTGGACAAGCGGAATTGCACCCTTTGTTATATAAATAGAAAGTATCTATAAATATTCCAATTGAGTCCTAATTATAATTACTAAACCACTTATGGGATGTATTTCACAATTGTGCACTAGAATATGTATTAAAATAGGGATTAATTGTTTATTAATGATTTTAATAATTAATTAAATTAATCTTTATATAATTCATATTTCATATTCATAATTTAATAACCTCTTCATCACAGTAAACCAGTCCACTCCGCATCCCCACAGCAATGGAAGAAAGCTGCCTCCACCTGTGTCTGGAGGAGACACCCCCGGGAGCCAGCCGAGCCGCGGCCCTGCCGAGGGCTCAGTGGCAGCCAGCCTCAGTAGCAACTAGTATAGCAACCAGCTTAGCAAGTGAAACTGTATCTCTTTCAGTGTTCACGTTTAACAACAGTTTTGGTTCTATTTAAAATCCCCATGCTTTAGCTCACATGGTATTGTAATCTGTGAATGCCAGAATCCCAGAATGCCCAGAGTCATAATTCGTGATCAAAAATTCGTTTAATTCTGAAAGGTTCCTTTAAAATTGTATGTGCCTGCAGCCGTCAGGTGCTTTTCGAGTTGCCACCTTGTGGACAAGCAGCAAAATTGCAACCTTGGTTCTTATTGAATAGTTGTTTTGTACTTTTCTAATTTGGTTTAAAATTGTTAAACTGTACCAGTTTATGGAGAACATATCCACCATCATACATTAGAATCTGCATATACATTCTGTTAAAATGTTATTAATAATTTTATATTAATAAATAATAATTATTAATAATATTTCACAATTCAAATTAATAACCATAACTATGGCATTATCTCATTGCTTCAATGTTGTTTCCAAAACAGTCTGTGCACAGCTTCATATTCGCTCAGCTTCAAGAAATACTGCTATAATCACAAAGTACAAAGCTGAGAGCTGGAGCATATGAAATGGAACCCTCCTACAAAAAAAATCGAGTTTTTGGGTTAGATTCTCCTATCTTTAGTTGTTTCTAGAGCAAATTTTTCATCTTTCACACCAGGACTGGGAGACGTCCTTTCCAAGACTCATTTTGTACATACCATTTTGTAACTATTTCCCACTTGCTTCCTGCATGAAAAAGTTTGGGTTCAGAATCAATATCTGCAGTATTGATCTACAGTAATCTGTATGTCTCAAAGTTTTCTTTGTAGATCAAACTCCTATGTAACTGAAATAGAGCTTTAAAGAGAAACATCATCCTTGGCTACATGAGAAATTTGGTGCCAAGTCCAAAACTCAAGTAAGAAGACTGTTGGTAGATTGATTTCAGAATGTCCCTGAGTTTAGGGCTAATACTGTACCTAGGAACATTTAGAAATATGTAATCCTCATAGAATGTATCCATTTGTACTAACTTAGGAACATTTGGGAGTATTGGAATCTCTATAGAATGTATCTATTCTATGAACTGACCATCATTAACAGTGTAAACAATAAGAAATTGTAACTGTGGGCTTTAGAAACAAGAGTAAAATGGTTCAGGCTGACTCTGTGGGCAACTTGAATGGTGGTGAGAGAAAGTTCTCCCACACACACAAAGAAACCACAGCTAACTCAGTCAGAGAAGCAGATGAAATAAGCTGTATTTTCAAGCAGGAATGAAATGCAGATGGATATGTACACAATACACAGTATTTACAATATATACAGAAATATACAGCACTGAACATAGTACAGAAGACCTTTCCCCTCCTCCAGCCAGAAGGGTTCCCCCTCCCATAACACCCTTTCCCTCCCTAACTCCTTTTTTTCCTAAAAAGGATTAGAGAGAGAGAAAAAGGTAATTAAGAAGGAAATTCTGTTAGCTCAAAGTATGTGCAAGAATTAGTTTCCTTATCTGGTTAGCTTACTTAATTCAAGGTCAACTCCGTCCGGCAGCTGTTGCTTCAGAGAGAGACAGAAACAGACAGGCCGACAGGAACAAAGACAACGAACTGAGACTGAGACTCAAACTGAACTAAAACTTAAAGTTGCATTATACCAATCTACCAAAGAAATTAGTATACAATATCTGAATGTTTTCAAAACATTCAGGCACAGTGTTCCAGCAACTGTCCCATTCTTAAAGGCACAGCCTAAAACAGTCAAAATCCACCCCTTCTAAACAATTTCATTGGCTGTTCGTACTGTCCATCCAATCTAAAACAATATCTACAGTTTGTAAGTAAAGTTCACAGACCATTTCAGCTACCCACAGGTCTAGATGATTCAGAAGTCAAAGAAAATCAGGAAACAAGAAAAATGGAAAACAGTTTGTCTCTTCGGAGATGCAGCGAAGAAAAGGGAAACAGGGAAACAGGGACTCTCAACTGACTCAGGGCTTTCAGGGTTCTCAGCGTTCGTGCACTGTAGATTTGTCATGGATTCTTCCTTTGGGCGCGATGTATCTGTACAACACTCTAAAATTAAACTCTTTCAGCTAAAGTTAGATTTCTCTCTGGAACACACTGAATTTCACCATTCTCTTGCATTACCCAATAAGTGTGACCCGGACCTTCAGCTGAAACCACCCCTCGGACAGGTTTAGCCTCTCCTGAGGGAGAAAATACCCAAATAGTTTCACCTAACAGATTCTTTTATCTAACAACAGGAACTCTATCACCTTCTACTTTCTGTAGCATATCTGAGTGTGCAGGTCCAGCTCGGTTCACTGAACCTCTACTATTTACCAGCCAGGTTGCTTGTGCTAAATGCTTTTCCCAGTTTTTCAAAGATCCACCCCCCATGGCTTTAAGAGTGGTCTTCAGCAAACCGTTGTAGCGTTCAAACTTCCCTGCAGCTGGTGCATATTAGGGAATGTGGACTATCCACTCAATGCCATGCTTTTGGCCCAGTTCTTTACAAGATTGTTTTTGAAGTGAGTTCTGTTGTCTGACTCAATCCTCTCTGGAGTTCCGTGTCTCCACAGGATTTGTCTCTCGAGACCGAGAATGGTGTTGCATGCAGTTGCATGTGGAACTGGACAAGCTTCTAACCACCCAGTGTTTGCCTCTACCATAGTAAGCACATACTGCTTACCAGAACGAGAACGTGGTAGAGTGATGTAGTCAATCTGCCAAGCTTCACCATCCTTGTACTTGGACCATCTGGCACCATACCATAAGGGCTTAAGTCGCTTTGCCTGCTTAATAGCAGCACAAAAGTCACAGTCATGGATGACTTTTGTGGTAGCATCCATGGAAATGTCTAGGGATCTGTCACGAGCCCACTGGTAGGTTGAATCTCTGCCTTGATGTCCTGACAAATCGTGAGCCCACCGAGCTAAGAATATCTCACCTCGGTGTTTCCAGTCGAGATCAAGATCAGAGTCCATGTCTACTTGAGAAACTCTTGCAGCTAGATCTGCCTGATGGTTGTGTTGCTGTTCCTCAGTAGCTTTGCTCTTAGGGATGTGAGCATCAATGTGTCTCACCTTCACTGGAATTCTCTCGATTTCATCAGTGATGTCCTGCCACAGGTCAGCTGCCCAAATAGGCTTTCCTTTTCTCTGCCAACCATTCTTTTTCCAGTCCTGTAGCCAGCCCCACAGAGCATTGGCTACCATACATGAGTCGGTGTAGAGGTAAAGCTTTGGCCACCTCTCACATTCAGCTACGTTGAGAGCTAGCTGGACAGCTTTTACCTCTGCAAATTGATTGGACTCTCCTTCTCCATCCTGTGCTTCTGCCACTTGGCGTGTTGGACTCCACACTGCAGACTTCCACCTTCGCTTGTTCCCGACCAGCCGACAGGAACCGTCTGTGAACAAAGCATATTTCTTTTCATCATCAGAAAGGTCATTGTAAGGAGGAGCTTCCTCAGCACGAGTTACTCTCTCCTCTGGAGGTTTAGTACAGTTGGTACCTTCAGGCCAACTTGAGATCACCTCCACCAGACCAGGTCTTTCAAGATTTCCCATTCGAGCTCTCTGTGTTATCAGAGCCACCCATTTAGACCATGTGGAATCTGTGGCATGATGTGGTGTGGAACCTTTGCCTTTGAACATCCAATTCAAAACTGGTAATCTGGGAGCTAAGAGAAGTAGTGATTCAGTTCCAATCACTTCAGAAGCTGCTTTTACTCCTTCATAGGCAGCTAGAATCTCTTTCTCTGTTGGAGTATAATTAGCCTCTGAACCTCTGTAACCTTGAGGTGGGGTGAGAAAGTTCCCTCCCCACACACAAAGAAAGAAACCACAGCTAGCTCAGTCGGAAAAGCAGATGAAAGCTATATTTACAGCCATAAATGCAATGCAATGAATATGTACACAAATATACAATATTCACAATATATACAGAAATACACAGCAAAGAACGTAATGCAGAAAAGCCTTTTCCCTCCAGCCGGCCAGGGGGGTTCCCCAAACCACCCTCTCTCCCTCCCTACCTCCCCTTTTCCCCAAAAAGGTTTAAAGAGAGAGAGAGGCAATTAAGGAAGAAAAATTCTGTTAGCTCAAAAGCGAATGCAAGAATTAGTTTTCTTATCTGGTTAGCTCTGTTAACTCAAGTCCACTCATGCTTCAGAGAGAAGCCGTCCAGCCCACAGGACAGAGAAGCACAGATTGCACCCAGCCTGAACCCAGACCAGACTGATCTAACAGAACCCAATCTTAAAATTGCATTCTACAACCTACCAATGAAATTAGTTTAGACTATCTTGTTTTGGTTTAAATATCAAAAAGATTCAGCCAGAGTGTTCAGCAACTGTCTCTTTCTTAAAGGCATACCCTCAACCGGTCACAATCCACCTCTTCTAAACAATTTCATTGGCTGTTCATACTGTCCATCCAATCCAAAACAATATCTGCAATTTGCAAGTAAAGTTCATAGTCCATTCCGGCTATCCTCAGCTGTAGATGATTCAGAAGTCCAAGAAACAAGAAAAATGGAAAACAGTTTGTCTCTTCGCAGACGAAGCGAAGAAAGGGAAACAGGGAAACAGGGAAGCAGGGACTCTCAGTTGACTCAGGGCTCTCAGGGCTCTCAGGGTTTGTGCACCATGGATTCCTCATGGATTCTTACTTTGGGTGCAATGTAGCTATACAACGTTCTGAAATTAAACTCTTTCAGCTAAAGATAGATTTCTTTGTGGAATACACTGAATATCACCATTCTCTTGCATTACCCAATAAGTGTGACCCGGACATTCAGCTGAAACCACCCCTCGGACAGGTTTAGCCTCTCCTGAGGGAGAAAACACCCAAACAGTTTTACCTAACAGATTCTTTTCTCTAACAACAGGAACTCTATCACCTTCCACTTTCTATAGCATATCTGAGTGTGCTGGTCCAGCACGGTTCACTGAACCTCTACTATTTACCAGCCAGGTTGCTTGTGCTAAATGCTTTTCCCAGTTTTTCAAAGATCCACCCCCCATGGCTTTAAGAGTGGTCTTCAGCAAACCGTTGTAGCGTTCAATCTTCCCTGCAGCTGGTGCATAGTAGGGAATGTGGAATATCCACTCAATGCCGTGCTCTTTGGCTCAGCTCTTTTACAAGGTTGTTTTTTGAAATGAGTTCCGTTGTCTGACTCGATCCTCTCTGGAGTTCCATGTCTCCACAGGATTTGTCTCTCCAGACCAAGAATGGTGTTGCGTGCAGTTGCATGTGGAACTGGATAAGTTTCCAACCATCCAGTGTTTGCCTCTACCATAGTAAGAACATACTGCTTACCAGAACGAGAACGTGGTAATGTAGTCAATCTGCCAAGCTTCACCATCCTTGTACTTGGACCATCTGTCACCATACCATAAAGGCTTAATTCTCTTTGCCTGCTTAATAGCAGCACAAATGTCACAGTCATGGATGACTTGTGTGATAGCATCCATGGAAATGTCTATGGATCTGTCACGTGCCCACTGGTAGGTTGCCTAAACATGTCCGGCAAAAGCTGTTGCTTCAGAGAGAGAGAAGCCAACCAGCCCACATGAACAGAGAAGCACAGACTGAACTCAGCTAGAACCCAGACAGAACTGACAAAACCTAAACCTACCAATGAAATTAGTTTAGACTATCTTGTTTTTGTTTAAATATATAAAACATTCAGCCAGAGTGTTCAGCAACTGTCTCTTTCTTAAAGGCAGAGCCTAAACTGGTCACATCAGGCGATCCTCCACTTGTCTCATTTGATCAGTGAATTGGCCAACTGTAGGAGGAGCTCCACCATAATTTCTTGCCACAATTCTTGTTGCCAGAATATTTGCATAATTAGGAGGAGCAAGTTTGATGAGCTTTTTAGCAAGACCAGTTCCTACAGGAATTTCATCAGGATTCAGAGTCTCATGGCCAGCATAGAGTACTTCTCTGACAGCAAATTCTCTCAGACGCTTAATTCCCTCATCTATGGTAGTCCAGGGTTTAGGATTCCATGGAAGATCATCTCTGGAAAGGATATCTCATGAGGGTTGCCATTAAAAGGCGTATCCACAGAGTAACCTTACCAAGAGTCCTACCTAGATGTCTATCTATTCCATTATCCTTTAAGAGAGTTCCTAGTTGAGCTGCTGACTTGTCTCCAACTATTAGAGCTGGAGCACCTGTATCATAACATCTACCAAAGCAAGCTAGAATTGGCTCCTTATCTGCTCTGATGTAATCCTTACACATGTTTCAAATTTCTTCGCCCGGTGAAGAACAGTTCTGAATATCATCTGTCTCCTCCTCTGCCTCCTCCTCCTGAACTTGCTGTCCCAATAATCCTACTGTCACTCTCCTAAGAATCTCTATAATCTCAGAAGCACCACAACTAGCTGCTGTCCTAGCAGCAATTTGCCCTGCATCTCCATCCAGTGATGATCTCAGTAACTCAGCTATATCTTTAAGACAAACCTTCTCCCCCTTCTCAGCATGTTCTCTTTCAGCAGAAGTTCCCTCACCAGCATCAGCATCTTGCTGCTCTCCCCCATGAGCTCCTGGATCACCTTTGCACTTTCCAGTTCTTGTATTTAAAACAGCTACTTGCTTAATGGGAGCTGTGTTTGAATTTACAGCTGGCTTAACAGAAGCTGGCAGGTTTTGAGACGGATCAGCTGCTGTGGAGGACACTTCCGGTCCTGCTGAAGAAGAAGGAAGAAATGGCTTTGCCTCTCTAATGGCGGCCGAGGACGTGGGAGCCGCCATGTTAGGCACTGCCGCTGCCTCTGCAGCTGGCTGATTGCCAGAACCACCAACAGCACCGTTCAAAGCAGCCTTTCTGATAGACTTTTTAGTTCTATCTTTAACTGATACCGATTCTCCATTCTCCTCATCACTAGATATTTCTGGAGTAGAGTTAGAGCTATGCTTTCTTCTTTTTGATCTACGCTTGACAACGAAACAGGCCTTAGATACCTTCCTCTCCTGTATCAGAGCTACTAACAAGCAGACATTATTTATCACCAACAGCAGGATTGCACACATCAAATAAATCACCTTTGGATCCCAGCCATCACTTAAAACTACTCTTTCACCTACTGGAATCTTAAACTCCTTTATCTTGATTGGAAGAGTGCTTGCCGTTATATTTCCGTATCTATTAAGCCAAAAGAATCCCAGGCACCGGTCATAGAGAAGCTGAATCTTATACTTAAACCATAAATATAATTTATACATTAAGTATCTGCCTAAGTGATCAAAAATCAATCCTAGAACATGCTTATAGATAAGGACCCCAGAAATTGAAAAAAACAGACATTTTAATTTTTGCAACTCTGACTCAAGCAGACAATAAATCGAGCAAATTTTGCCCTGCTTCTGGACAGCAATTATCCACAAGCACCACGTTGGGCGCCAATTAAAATATATGGTGGTGAGAGAAAGTTCTTCCCCCCCCAAAGAAACCACAGCTAACTCAGTCGGAGAAGCAGATGAAGGTATGCTGTATTTACAAGCAGGAATGAAATGCAGATGGATATGTACACAATACACAGTATTTACAATATATACAGAAATATACAGCAATGAACATAGTACAGAAGACCTTTCCCCTCCTCCAGCCAGAAGGGTTCCCCCTCCTGTACCCTCTCTCCCTCCCTACCTCCCTTTTTTCCCAAAAAGTGTTAGAGAGAGACAAAAAGGTAATTAAGAAGGAAATTCTGTTATCTCAAAGGGTGTGCAAGAATTAGTTTTCTTATCTGGTTAGCTTTGTTAATTCAAGGGTGACTCCGTCCAGCAGCTGTTGCTTTAGAGAGAGACAGAAACAGACAGGCTGACAGGAACAGAGAGAACAGACTGAGACTGAGACTCAAACTGAACTAAAACTTAAAGTTGCATTCTACCAATCTACCAATGAAATTAGTTTAGAATATCTGAATGTTTTCAAAATATTCACCCAGAGTGTTCCAGCAATTGTTCCTTTCTTAAAGGCACAGCCTAAAATGGTCACAACTTGGCTCATCAACCATATTGGGCAGCCTAGAGAGCATGCACAAGGAAGAAGTTCAGCTAAAGGCCATAAGGGTAGGGGGAGATGAAGACCCTGAACAACCACCAGAAGACCCCCACAGTACTCAATGATCTTGTGTGTAAGAGAGTTACATATGTAATGAATTCCTAGAACAAATATGAATATGCTAATCACTTCACAGTATCACAGTATCACCAAGGCTGGAAGAGACCTGGTAGGACAGCAGCTACTGGAGGTGCTTCTGAGCACCTTAGGAGACTAGAAGCAGGATTATGGGGACAACATGTACAGGAAGATGCGGCAGAGGAGGAGTCAGACAATGACATTTAACATACTACCGGCCCTCGCCAAAAATTACGTCATGTGCAGAAGGATTACAGTATCACAGTATCACAGTATCGCCAAGGTTGGAAGAGACCTCGAAGATCATCGAGTCCAACCTGTCACCACAGACCCCATGACTAGACCATGGCACCAAGTGCCACGTCCAGTCCCCTCTTGAACACCACCAGGGACGGCGACTCCACCACCTCCCCGGGCAGCCCATTCCAATGGCGAATCACTCTCGCAGTGAACAACTTCCTCCTCACCTCGAGCCTAAACTTCCCCTGGTGTAGCTTGAGCCTGTGTCCCCATTTTCTGGTGCTGGTTGCTAGGGAGAAGAGACCAACCCCTTCCTGGCTACAACCACCCTTCAGGTAGTTGTAGAGAGCAATGAGGTCTCCCCTGAGCCTCCTCTTCTCCAGGCTAAACAACCCCAGCTCCCTCAGCCTCTCCTCATAGGGCTTGTGCTCAAGGCCTCTCCCCAGCCTTGTTGCCCTTCTCTGGACACGTTCAAGTGTCTCGATGTCCTTCTTAAACTGAGGGGCCCAGAACTGGACACAGTACTTGAGGTGTGGCCTAACCAATGCAAAGTACAGGGGCACAATAAGTTCCCTGCTCCCGTTGGCCACACCATTCCAGGATGCCATTGGCCTTCTTGGCTACCTGGGCACACTGATGGCTCATGTTGTGGCGGCTGTCGATCAGCACCCCCAGGTCCCTCTCTGTTTGGCCGCTCTCTAGCCACTCCGACCCCAGCCTGTAGCTCTGCATGGGGTTGTTGTGGCTAAAGTGCAGCACCCGGCACTTGGACTTGTTGAATGCCATCCCATTGGACTCCGCCCATCTGTCCAGCCAGTCGAGGCCCCTCTGCAGAGCCCTTCCAACCTCTAACTGACCAACATCTGCTCCCAACTTGGTGTCATCTGCAAATTTGCTGATGACTGTCTCAATCCCCTCATCCAGATCGTCAATGAAGACATTGATCACCTGACCTCGTTCTCATGGGCGACTTCAACCTGCCTGATATCTGCTGGGATCTCAACAGAGCAGAGAGGAGGCAGTCCAGGAGGTTCTTAGAGTGCATGGAGGACAGCTTCTTATCCCAGGTGCTGCGCGAGCCTACCAGGGGTAAGGCTATGCTTGACCTCCTCTTCACCAACAGGGAAGGGCTGGTGGGTGATGTGGTGGTCGGAGGGTGTTTAGGTGCCAGTGACCACTGGATAATTGAATTTTCAGTATTCAGCCAAGCTATGAGGGGTAGCAAGAAGACCTCCACTCTGGACTTCAGGAGGGCAGACTTCAGGCTACTCAAGGAACTAAATCAGAAGGTTCCATGGGATACGGCCCTTAGAAATAAAGGGGTCCAGGAGAGCTGGACCTACTTGAAGGTGCAGGAACAGGCTGTGCCAATGTGACAGAAGATGAGCCGCCGGGGCAGACGGCCAGCCTGGATGGGTAATGAACTTTAAATAGAACTAAGGGAAAAAAAGAGGGTGTATCAACTTTGGAAAAAAGAGGAGGCAACCTACGGAATGTTTAGGGATGTTGCTAGGACATATAGGAAGAAAATTAGGGAGGCAAAAGCCCATTTAGAACTTAGACTGGCCTCTGCTGTGAAGGACAACAAAAAGTCCTTCTATAAATACTTTAATAGGAAGAAGAAGGGCAAGGACAACCTCCACCTCTTGGTTGACATGGAGGAGAACCTTGTAACAAAGGATGAGGAAAAGGCAGAGGTACTTAACACCTTCTTTGCCTCAATTTCTACTAGGATGGCTTAACATCTTCCAGACAGCTGGCCTGCAGAGCTGGCAGAAGGAGTCGGGGAGCTGCATAGTTTCCCGCTGTTCCAGGAGGCAGTTAGAGATCTTCTCAGCCGCTTGGACCCCCACAAGGCCATGGGACCAGATGGGATCCATCCTAGGGTGCTGAGAGAGCTGGCAGATGAGCTGGCCAAGCCACTCTCCATCATTTTTCAGCAGACCTGGCACACTGGAGAGGTGCCAGAAGACTGGAAGCTGGCCAACGTGGTGCCCATCCACAAGAAGGGCTGGTTGGATGAGCCAGGGAATTATAGGCCTGTCAGCCTGACCTCAGTGCCAGGCAAGATTCTGGAACAGGTCATCTTGAGTGCGATCACGCAGCACTTCCAGGATGGCCAAGGGATCAGGCCTAGCCAGCATGGATTTAGGAAGCTGGGCCCCACAGTTTAGGAAGGATGTTGAGTTGCTAGAACATGTCCAGATAAGGGCAACGAAGTTTCATAGTTTCATAGTTTCAGTCAGGGTTGGAAGGGACCACAAGGATCATCTAATTCCAAACCCCCCTGCCATGGTGTGGTGAAGGCACATTCTGCCTATCTGGTCCCTGCATGTGGACAAGTTTCCCCTCCTTCAGGAGGAAGACAAAAGCCAAGGCATTAGCCAGGCCAGCACGCACCCAGCGCATGGAGTGCTTGTGTGATCACCAAGTATGGGCATAATTCCAGCTTCACGCTTTCCATAGGCTGAAGCCAGTTGCCTATGAGAGTGCCCATTGGTCAGACCCAGCCTCGAAGAATCTATAAGTATTACCCCTGTGGGTAAACAACTTGCCCCCCCCTCGTTCACTTTGTCTCTGTACTCGCTCGAGAGAGGAGCTCTCGAGCTACAGCCTTTGCCATTGAGCTTATTGTTATTAGCTTCTATCACACATGCACGCATACTGAAGCACTCTGATCGTGAGGATCACCCCAGAGGGAGGACCTTCGCTGAGCCCGAGAAGCCAGCGTCGTTACAGCCAGTCGTACCGACCGGGAAAGCCCACCGTGCTACCGGAGGACTGGACCAGCCCCCGAGGGTAAGATCTGCCCAGTTGTCGGGGAGAAGGGACTTTAGCACTAGAGACTAAGTCCGCATATACCTAGCCCCGCCATAGCGGAAGGAGAGCCGCCACGTGTGCCGCTCCAAGCCCTGTAACCGCAGGGAAGACTAAAGCATTGGTCGTGCTTATACTGCACCAAACCCGGGACTGCCCCGATCGTCCCGCTGTTGCTTAAGTCCAAAACCGGAGAAGCCGCAGCTCAGCGCAGCCGCATTCTCTCTCCGAGGCTGTTTACCTCAGCCCCGAGATCCGTCGCCACGAGGCCGACCCCATAGCTATTGTTGTCCGACCGGGAACCTCTGACCCGCCTACCGGCAACCGTCGCCCCGCCTTGCCGTGCGAGCCGACTTCCAGGGCCAACCCGACCAGGACCTATCCCCATTGTCCGGAGGGAAGCGACCGAGTCCACCGTTTCAAGTCTACTAGGAATCAGTCCAGCGGCAGTCGTCAGCCGGACCCCCACCTTGCTACAAACAACAGCTACAGAGTACCTTTCACTTGCTTTCCACCCACTAGCACTTAGTTCAAAGCATCCACGTGTAGCAGTCATCGCTGACGCACAGAAAGATTGCAATATTGTTGTACATAGCCAGAAGCCGCCCGCGTTCCGCCGAGTCGCCAACTAGTGTCCAAGCGGCGGAACTGCACTCTTCATTATATAAACATACAAATAGTTTGTAGATAGTTTAATTAAGTTCTAACCATAACACTAAGCCATTTATGGAAATGTATTTCACGAACGTGCACTAGAACATGTATATAAGTTGTTGATTCATCAGTTATTAATAATTTGAATATTAATAAAATTAATATTTTCATAATTCATATTTCATATTCAATAAATTTAATAACCTCTTCACAACACATGGGCAGGGACACCCCACACTAGATCAGGCTGGCCAGAGCCTCATCCAGCCTGGTCTTAAACACCTCCCGGGACAGGGCCTCAACCACCTCCCTCGACAACCCATTCCAGGGCCTCACCACTCTCATGGTGAAGAATTTCCTCCTCACATCCAGCCTGAATCTCCCCACCTCCAGCTTCATTCCATTCCCCCTAGTCCTATCACTACCTGATGGCGTGAAAAGTCCCTCCCCAGCCTTCTTGTAGGCCCCCTTCAGATACTGGAAGGCCACAATGAGGTCACCTCGGAGCCTTCTCTTCTCCAGACTGAACAGCCCCAACTCCTTCAGTCTGTCCTCATAGGAGAGGTGCTCCAGCCCTCTGATCATCCTCATGGCCCTTCTCTGGACACCCTCCAGCACCTCCAGATCCCTCTAGTAATAGGGGCTCCAGAACTGGACGCAGTACTCCAGGTGGGGTCTCACCAGAGCTGAGTAGAGGGGAAGAATCACCTCCCTTGACCTGCTGGCCACACTTCTCCTGATGCAGCCCAGGATCTGATTGGCTTTCCGGGCTGCAAGTGCACATTGAGAGCTCATGTTGAGCTTCTCGTCCACCAGCACCCCCAAGTCTCTCTCCTCAGGGCTGCTCTCCAGCCAGTCACTGCCCAGCCTGTATTTGTGCTTGGGATTGCCTCGACCCAGATGCAGGACCCTGCACTTGGTCTTGTTGAAGCTCATGAGGTTGGCTTGTGCCCACCTCTCCAGCCTGTCAAGGTCCCTCTGGATGGCATCCCTTCCCTCCAGCGTGTCTGCGGCACCACACAGCTTGGTTTCATAGTTTCATGGTTTCAGTTTAGGGTTGGAAGGGACCACAAGGATCATCTAGTTCCAACCCCCCTGCCATGGGCAGGGACACTCTACACTAGATCAGGCTGGCCAGAGCCTCATCCAGCCTGGTCTTAAACACCTCAAGGGATGGGGCCTCAACCACCTCCCTGGACAACCCATTCCAGGCCTTCACCACCCTCACGGTGAAGAACTTCCTCCTCACATCCAGCCTGAATCTCCCCACCTCCAGCTTCCTCCCATTCCCCCTAGTCCTATCACTCCCCGACAGTCTGAAAAGTCCCTCCCCAGCCTTCTTGTAGGCCCCCTTCAGATACTGGAAGGCCACAATGAGGTCACCTCGGAGCCTTCTCTTCTCCAGACTGAACAGCCGCAACTCCCTCAGTCTGTCCTCATAGGAGAGGTGCTCCAGCCCTCTGATCATCCTCGTGGCCCTTCTCTGGACACGCTCCAGCACCTCCAGATCCCTCTTGTAATAGGGGCTCCAGAACTGGACGCAGTACTCCAGGTGGGGTCTCACCAGAGCTGAGCAGAGGGGGAGAATCACCTCCCTTGACCTGCTGGCCACACTTCTCCTGATGCAGCCCAGGATCTGATTGGCTTTCCGGGCTGCAAGTGCACATTGAGAGCTCATGTTGAGCTTCTCGTCCACCAGCACCCCCAAGTCTCTCTCCTCTGGGCTGCTCCCCAGCCAGTCACTGCCCAGCCTGTATTTGTGCCTGGGATTGCCTCGACCCAGATGCAGGACCCTGCACTTGGTCTTGTTGAAGCTCAAGAGCCAAGCAGATGAGGCCCTCCACAGGCAAATAGAAGCGGCTCCCAGGTCACAAGCCCTGGTCCTCATGGGTGATTTCAACCACCCTGACATCTGCTGGAGGGACAACACAGCAAGGCACCAGCAATCCAGGATGTTCCTGGACAGCATAGAAGACAACTTCCCCCTCCAAATGGTAGAGGAACCAACAAGAAAAGGTGCTCTGCTGGACCTTGTTCTCACCCACAGGGAAGGGCTGGTAACCAATTGTTATAAATATGCCCTCAGAAATGAGCGGCAGAGATATCAATGAAAAAAAATGTTAGGTTTATTTTTATATATATACAAACTCTGCAACGGGGTATAAACAGTTCCCCTTCACAGGTATCGATATTCGGTTAGTGAAACTATCTTTACAGAATGTTTAGGTATAGACACTTAAACTAAATGATTCACAGAACTTAGGATCAAAACTGATTTGGAAAGCGGCGGGGGAGGGGGTTGGTCAGTGACCGGCGATCCTCCACCCGGAGCGATTTGCACGCTACCCAACTGAAACTTTATGAAGAAAGGCTTGGCTTACTCACAAGCTGAGAACTTAGTGAAATCTTCCCTTGATAAGGTTTATAGTCCGTGAACGTGGCACGGATATACCGTAATGAGAACACAGGAAATGGCGCCGACCGCGTGGCTGCGCCACGTGGCTGCTGCTCCCGGGATACGGAGATTCCCCCGCTCGAGGGGGGGGGGCACTGCGGCAGTTCAGCAGCGCTGGTTCACACGGGTTACCAGGTTCTCTCCTGTGGCGATGGATCATGCAGCAGTTGATCCCACGGGGTACTGTCCACGGCACTGCACGCAGTTGGGTGGTGGTGGCAAAGTACCACGAAGCCTCTTGGAGCACTGGGTTTAGTCCCGAGTAAGGTGAACCACAACAGCACTGGTGCGCACACAGCTACAGGCTCGAGCACAAATGTGTGGGGGGGTTCATCACCAAACAACCCCTATTTATCATTTGCCCCAGTGAATACTGGTCCAATGAGCATCTGTTGCTAACACCAAGGTTAACCAATGAACTGGCAGCTACCAAATATGGTGTAAGCTTATGCCATGAACAGGGAAACAAACATATAGCCTGGCCCTTGCCTATCACAGGGGTGAGACCACGCCCAGGCAGGCAGTTTACCTGGACTCAGTGGCGCCAGGATCCCCCTGCTGCCTTCAGAAAGGAGAGGGGGGAACAAAGGAGGGTTAACGCACAGAAGAGTACGCCCTAGAAATATTTAAGGCACGATCCTGGCCATAAGCATCATCCACTACACCAATGTGAGGCTCAGAGACAGCCTTGGCTGCAGTGACCATGAAGCACTTGAATTTAATATCCTCAGGGCTATCAGGAGGACCTATTCTAAGCTTATGACCCTAGACTTTAGGCGTGCAGACTTCGATCGCTTCAGGAATCTGCTAGCCAAAGTGTCATGGGACGAAGCCCTGGAGGGAAGAGGGACCCAGGACAGCTGGTCAGTATTCAAGGACCACCTCCTCTGTGTCCAGGAGCTATGTACACCAACAAAGAGAAAAGCAGGGAAGAACGCTAGGAGGCCTGCCTGGATGAACAAGGAGCTCCTGGACACACTATTACTTAAAAAGAAACTCTACAGGAAGTGGAGGGAAGGACAGATAGAACGGGGGGGTATAAGGAAGCTGCCCGAGCAGCAAGAGGCCAAAGCAGAGTTTGAATTGAATCTAGCCAGGGGAGGTTAAAGGGAGCACTAAGAACTTCTACAGGTAAATTAATGGTAAGAAGAAGAGTAGGGAAGGTGTGGGCCCCCTCAGAAAGGAAACTGGTGAATTGGTCACAAGTGATGTGGAAAAGGCTGAGGTACTCCATAACTTTTTTACCTCAGTCTTCACTGCAAGGGCCTCCAGCCACACTCCTGGAGTCATGGCAGACGATGCCAGGGACGGGGAGGAAGAACTGCCCATCATAAGTGAAGCTCAGGTTCGTGATCACCTGAAGAACCTGAAAATCTTCAAGTCCATGGGACCCGACGGGATACACCCACGGGTGCTGAGAGAACTGGCAGATGAGGTTGCTAAGCCCCTCTCTATTCTATTCCAAAAGTCATGGCAGACTGGGGCAGTCCCCACAGACTGGAAAAGGGCAAATATGGCTCCCATTTTCAAAAAGGGTAAGAAGGTGGAACCAGGGAACTACAGACCGTTCAGTCTCACCTCTGAGCCCGGAAAGATCATGGAGCAGATCCTCCTGGAGGCACTACTGACTCAGAAGAGTAGTGAAGAGGTGATTGGGAGCAGTCAGCATGGCTTTGCCAAGGGCAAATCCTGCCTGACAAACCTGGTGGCCTTCTATGAACAAGTGACAGCATTAATAGATGAGGGTTGAGCAACTGATGTCATTTACCTGGACCTGAGCAAAGCCTTTGACACTGTCCCACACCACATCCTGGTCTCCAAGCTGGTGACACACGGGTTTGATGGATGGACCACTAGATGGATAAAGAACTGGCTTGATGGCCGCACCCAAAGAGTGGCTGTCAATGGGTCCATGTCCCAGTGGAGGCCAGTGACAAGTGGAGTCCCTCAGGGATCAGGCCTGGGACCAGTTGTGGTGGGGTGAGCCTTTTCTTTATCCATCTAGTGGTCCATCCATGTTGCTGAGGGGTTTGGAACACAAGCCCTGTGAGGAAAGGCTGAGGGAGCTGGGGTTGCTTAGGCTGGAGAAGAGGAGACTCAGGGGTGACCTTATTGCTCTCTACAACTACCTGAAGGGAGGTTGTAGACAGGCAGAGGTTGGTCTCTTCTCCCAGGCAGCCAGTACCAGAACAAGAGGACACAGTCTCAGGCTGTGCCAGGCCAGGTTTAGGCTGGATGTTAGGAAGAAAATTCTATACCGAGAGAGTGATTGCCCACTGGAATTGACTACCCGTGGAGGTGGTGGAGTCACCTTCATTGGAGGTGTTCAGGAGGAGACTTGATGGGGTGCTTGGTGCCATGGTTTAGTTGTTTAGGTGGCTTGGATTGGTTGATGGGTTGGACGCGATAATCTTGAAGGTCTCTTTCAACCTGGTGTATTGTATTGTATTGTATATTTCTACCCATAAATTCTGCGCCCTACAAATTAGTCTGCAAATTCATTCTCTCTCTCTTTCTTCCTGCTCTGTTCCTGTTGGAGATGCTCCCTATTGGGCAACAGTGGGGAAGTATCTCAAGACCTCTTAGGCCTGTCTAGGCCTTATGCCAAGAGGAGAAGGGAGGGCAGTCTCAGAGCTGGCCAGCTTGAGACTGGCCTGGGGGGGGAGGAAGAGAGACCCCTGGGGGTTTTTAGGTATACCCTCAGGTGGGGAGAAAACAAGTGTTGGGGGTCCTTTGGGTGTGCTGTAAAGTCTCTGTATGCTTTGGGATATCATTGCCACTACGATTTGCAATTTCTGTAAAACACCCATTTTTTTTCCATTTAAACTTTCCAGTCTATTTGTGTGTGTCATTCTTTTGTCCCTCTCTCTCAGGGTAATAGAGGATCTGTCTGGCCTCCCAGTGGAGGCCAGTGACAAGCGGAGTCCCTCAGGGATCAGTCCTGGGACCAGTCTTGTTCAACATCTTTGTGGGTGACATGGACAGTGGCATTGAGTGCACCCTCAGCAAGTTTGCTGATGACACCAAGCTGTGTGGTGCAGCAGACACGCTGGAGGGAAGGGATGCCATCCAGAGGGACCATGACAGGCTGAAGAGGTGGGCACAAGCCAACCTCATGAGCTTCAACAAGACCAAGTGCAGGGTCCTGCATCTGGGTCGAGGCAATCCCAGGCACAAATACAGGCTGGGCAGTGACTGGCTGGGGAGCAGCCCAGAGGAGAGAGACTTGGGGGTGCTGGTGGACGAGAAGCTCAACATGAGCTCTCAATGTGCACTTGCAGCCCGGAAAGCCAATCAGATCCTGGGCTGCATCAGGAGAAGTGCGGCCAGCAGGTCAAGGGAGGTGATTCTCCTCCTCTACTCAGCTCTGGTGAGACCCCACCTGGAGTACTGCGTCCAGTTCTGGAGCCCCCTATTACTAGAGGGATCTGGAGGTGCTAGAACGTGTCCAGAGAAGGGCCACGAGGATGATCAGAGGGCGCGAGCACCTCTCCTATGAGGACAGACTGAGGGAGTTGGGGCTGTTCAGTCTGGAGAAGAGAAGGCTCCGAGGTGACCTCATTGTGGCCTTCCAGTATCTGAAGGGGGCCTACAAGAAGGCTGGGGAGGGGACTTTTCAGACTGTCGGGGAGTGATAGGACTAGGGGGAATGGGATGAAGCTGGAGGTGGGGAGATTCAGGCTGGATGTGAGGAGGAAGTTCTTCACTGTGAGGGTGGTGAAGGCCTGGAATGGGTTGTCGAGGGAGGTGGTTGAGGCCCCGTCCCTTGAGGTGTTTAAGACCAGGCTGGATGAGGCTCTGGCCAGCCTGATCTAGTGTAGAGTGTCCCTGCCCATGGCAGGGGGGTTGGAACTAGATGATCCTTGTGGTCCCTTCCAACCCTAACTGAAACTATTAAACTATGAAACTATGAAACCAGAACACCGATAGAAAAAGCATCTCCCATGGGAGCAGGGAGGGAAGAAAAAGACAGACAATGACTTTGCAATCAGATTTATAAGGGAGCAGGATTTATGGGTAGAAATGCACTATTTCCTGTGTCCACCCACTGGACTGGACACTGGAGGTGTAACTGTGGCTTCAGTTTAGGAGACACCCCTCCTAAACTGCCACATACACTAAACTACAAAATTGTTATATAGCTCCAAACTATGATATCAATCTTCCAGGGATGCACACAGCATAGGTGAGGTCACAAATCTTACTCAAAAGGCTTCCCTTCTAGAGAGTGTAAGGGTGTGTGATGGGGACAAACACATTGATCTACATTGACACACTGTCTCCACCCAGCCTTTGTGCCTGCTCTGGTCACTATGTTTTTATCAGCAACTTTGAGCTTGGTATTTTTCCCCCATTATCTTATGCTTCTAACAGTGGCCTAGTTGTGTTAATATGGCAGCACTCAGGCTAACCTCTGCTGTTGCTGGGGCATAGCATATGCTGCCCTGCATCTGGTGTGAATGGGCTAGATTGTGATTCTTGCTGGGCTTTCACCCAGCAAGTGACCTTTGAGGTTTATCCTGAAGCCTGGATCAGTTGAGCTGCTGTGTTGGAGCATATGTGAGCAGTAGTTTGAGACAGGGTTTAATAATGCTGCTGTGAAAACTGAGAAGCAGTATTTTGTTTCATCCAATCCAATCCAATCCAATCCAATCCAATCCAATCCAATCCAATACACCAGGTTGAAAGAGCCCTTCAATATCATCGCATCCAACCCATCAACCAATCCAAGCCACCTAAACAACTAAACCATGGCACCAAGCACCCCATCAAGTCTCCTCGTGAACACCTCCAATGAAGGTGACTCCACCACCTCCATGGGTAGCCGATTCCAATGGGCAATCACTCTCTCGGTATAGAATTTCTTCCTAACATCCAGCCTAAACCTGGCCTGGCGCAGCCTGAGACTGTGTCCTCTTGTTCTGGTACTGGCTGCCTGGGAGAAGAGACCAAGAGGCTGACATATGGGGCCCTCTGTTCCCCTCAGGAGGGAGTCACCAATAACAATTACCCTCCTCTTTTTTTTGAGGGAGCAAGTCCTGATGCCAGGGGAAGGCTGTTTAACCTTAGGCTGCTTTGCCTTAGGCTGTTTAGACTCAGGGAAAACCCCAGTTGGTGTGTCCTCCGGCATCAGTATCACCTCACCCTCGATCTCCAGTGCCCCATACCTGTTTTCCAAGGGCAGCGAGGAAGGTGGGGGGAGGCAAGGAGGTTTTAATTTGTGTCTTTTGAGAGGAACCTGTGTCCATTCCCCTCTGCTTTTTGGACAACCAGTCTCTGCTGGGGGAGCGAGCCTGCGGAGCCTGCTTACTCTGGTTCATCTCTTTCCTCCTCTGGCTTGTCTCTTTTCTACATTCCCTTACATCTCTAAGACTAGCAACCTCATCCTTTAGTCTGGCCACCAGGTTGAGCAGATAGCCGATCTGCTCACACCTAATGCAAGAGTTGCTTCCACTACCCTGCATCTCAAGAGCCAGGCTCCAGCACTCACTACAGCCAGATACCTGGACAGCTGCCTGCTTGTGTTCTACCTCAGTCTGGGTCGACACTGATTTTTTTAAGGAGTTTTTGCTGCGAGTTACAACCATGCCTGCCCCTGGCCACAGCACCTACTGGACCAAAAAAAAAAAAAATTAGAAAAAGTGCAGCGGCGCCTGAGAGTACGAGAGAAGACGCGCTTCTGCCGAACAGAAGGCCCGTGAGCTGCACTGTCCCTGTTCAAATTCTGCCGCCAATGATGCTGGGTTCATGAGCCGTGGGCACGTGAAGGGAGGGCCGCTCTGAGCCTCTCAGCATGTGTAGGAAGCGCCACGGACCCAGCAGATCCTGTAGCCTGAAGAGGAGAGGCGTGGAAGCCCCCGGAGCGGTTACTGGTGCTGGCACGGTGCCGAGAGGGCTTCTGTTTTCTGTGTCTACCTACTGGGTTGGACACTCAGGACACCAGAGATGTAACTTCTGTGGCAGTAACAGGAGGCACCCAGACTAAACTGCCACATTGGGTAATGGTGGGGGAGTATCTCAGGCCTCTTTGGCCTGTTTAGGCTTAATGCCAGGATAAGAAGGGGGGGGGGCAGTCTCAGGCCTGGGCAGCCTGAGACCAGCCTAGCAGTGGGGGGGAAAGAGCAAGGAGCCCTGGGGCTTTTAGGTTCAGGGAAGGGAAGTGTTGGGCTTTTGGGTGTGGTGTAAGGGAACTCTGTAATAGTGATTTGTGATTTGTGTTAAAAGATATAATTTCAGGGTGTCCCAGGGTGTCCTAAGACCAAGGTTGGAGAGGAGCTTGTTTTAAGAATGGATGGTAAGCTGCACATTTGAATTGAGACTGATTTGGTTGTCTGCCTAATAACTAGACACAGCACCAAGGGAGAGCAGTTCCAAGGGGAGCTTGGTACAGATAAATACCATTTTTCTCAGGACTGCAGAATGTGTTTACCTTACATAAAGGAACCTGAACAACTGCGCCTGTGTGAAAAGATGGGGTTATTCAGCGGACACATGAAGAAGACCTTCCCTGCTTCATCTACAACCCCCAGGAAGACCCCTACTACACAGAATGTGCATGAGCAAGGAAGGTTCACCTATTCCAGGAATTTGCTGGAACTCATTATCATATCCCTGCCTTCTATTTAGCATAAGCATGCATATGTAGATAATGTAGCTATATAAAGAAAATATAGTAATTATAATGTTGCTGTGGAGAGTGCTGTGGAGGTGTGCTGTGAGGTGAAGTCCTGTACTCTCTGCAGCCCAGTGTGTCGCTCTTGCTTGTCTCTATTTTTTTAATAAAACAACTTTCACAAGAAACTTAGAAATTTTCTTGTGTGGCCCATTTATAACACTTTGGGATATGCTCACCACTATGCTTTGTAGTTTTTGTAGAATATTAATTACTTTTCCATTTATACTTTCCATTACTATCCAATCCATTTGTGTGAGCATCATTCTTTTGCCCCTTTTGGGGCAATAGAGCATCTGTCCCTCTCTAGAATAAGACAGTGTGCTTATCACTGGCAATCTTAAAGAATCTGTGTATGTTGCATGTAAATTGTTGTGGTGGGTTGAAAATTGTCCCAAACATAAAATTGCCAGACCAGTTCAGTTGGAAGCTAATTAAGTTGTATTTACAAGCAAAACTACAATCTAAAATGAAATGCAATGAATATGTACAAAATATACAATATCTACAATATTTACAGGTATTTACAGTTTATAAACAGCACAAGAACCCCCCAGGCAAACCAGGAGAGCTACTAATAGCTTCCCCACTCCCTGCCCCCTTCTCCCTACCCCCTGTACACAAGGGACAAGAGAAAGAGCAGAGAGTTGTTAATACTTAGCCACAACAAAGCACAGCCAAGGTCAGCAAAACCCAGCAGAAGCATAAGCCAGACAAGAGGAAGTGAAAAGAGAGAAAGTTAGTTTACCTAAGTTTTATGGCAGATATCTGTCTAATGGTATTATTTAGAATTTATCATTATTTTCCTTTTTACACCCAATGGTGATTTATTTGCATTCTACTACTTTCTGTTCAAGATCTGTGGAAAATTTTCCAGGCACAGCCTGAAACTACCACAACTATACTATTTGTGCACCTGATCACTTCTTTTGAATGCAGCTGGACCTACAGCAGACAGGTTATTTAGGTATGTGGTGTCTGGCCTATAGTACTCACAATTGGCATATCTATTAAGAGATAAGTCCAGCTGCCCCTAGCCCCTCTAATCTCTGAGAACCAGCTAGAACACACAGGAATTAATCTCTTACCAAATATATATTTCTCTAAACACAACATTAAATTGGCATAGTCAGCAGGATTGCCACGGATAAACTGATACAGAAACACAAGTGTCCCAGGCAGGGACAGAATGGGCCCAGAAATTTTGGAAGGATGAGGACAAGGTAATAGAGTGAGTAGAACAATGTAGGAGTCAATGGAAAATAAAAACAGGAACCTGTAAAGAAGTTATTTGTGCTGTTTGGGGGGCTTATCTTGCATGCAAAAAGAAATCAAAAGTTCCCCACCCCCTGAAATATTTCAAATGCATAATATACTATTCTGAAGTCAAAGAATGAGGTACTTAAAACATCATTAGTTTGTGAGAGAGAGAGAGACAAGGGAAACTGGAACGATCACAGAATCTCAGAATGTTAGGGGTAGAGAGGGCTCACAATCAGGCTGCAGTCTGGGATATGCATCCTCCTGAAACCCACAATACCCAAGAAAGCCTGGGTTTCCGTATTGGTGGGTGGAGACTGTGGTGAAGGCACTATATTCCCAGTATTATGCCCTAGATACTGAAACTTGTCCCAGCATGTGTGGACACATCCCCCTCCTTTCCTGAGGGGAACAAAGGCCAAGGCATCAGCCAGGTGGCACAAACAACTGCATGCCCCTATCGCATGGGATGCTTGTGCTAATACAAAGTATGGACATAATTCTAGCTTTATGCTTTCTATAGGCTAAAGCCGGTTGTTTACGAGAGTGCCTACTGGCCAAATTTGGCCTAGAGAAACTTGTAAGTACTACCCTAACTTGTAAACAAGTTGCCTTATTTCTGTTTGTCCTCTTTGTCTTTGAGCTACCAAACTCTCTGCCTACGTGCCATAGCCTTTTCTATTAATCTTATTGCTAGTAAGTCTTCTCACTCCCACATGCAAGCAGACTAGCCGCCTCTGCAAGATGAGGAGAAGCCAGCATCTGGGCTGGCCAGTCAATCCTCAGCCCAAGAGTCTGCAAAGGAGGGACCCTCTCTGAAATCCTGAGAAGCCACAGTGTTGTATTGACAGCCCCACCGGTCGGAAGAGACTGCCGTGTCTTCAAGAGGACTGGACACCAGAGGGTAACACTGCCCAATTGAAGGGGGAAGGGACTAGCTGAGCCCAACAGTCCACACGTCTGCTACAGACTTAAGTAGCAGACTAACGAGCTGCACAACCATTTTAGGCTGTGCCTTTAAGAAAGGGACAGTTGCTGGAACACTCTGGCTGAATATTTTGGTGAAATAATTGAAAACAAATATATTCTAAATTAATTTCATTGGTAGATTGGTAGAATGCAACTTTAAGTTTTAGTTCTGTTTAAATTTCAGTTCAGTTCTGTCTGTTCCAGTCTGCCTGTCTGTTTCAGTCTCTGTTGGCCGCACCCAAAGAGTGGCTGTCAATGGGTCCATGTCCCAGTGGAGGCCAGTGACAAGCGGAGTCCCTCAGGGATCAGTCCTGGGACCAGTCTTGTTCAACATCTTTGTTGGTGACATGGACAGTGGCATTGAGTGAACCCTCAGCAAGTTTGCTGATGACACCAAGCTGTGTGGTGCAGCAGACACGCTGGGAGGGAAGGGATGCCATCCAGAGGGACCTTGACAGGCTGGAGAGGTGGGCACAGGCCAACCTCATGAGTTTCAATAAGACCAAGTGCAGGGTCCTGCATCTGGGTCGAGGCAATCCCAGGCACAAATACAGGTTGGGCAGTGACTGGCTGGGGAGCAGCCCAGAGGAGAGAGACTTGGGGGTGCTGGTGGACGAGAAGTGTTGCAAGAAGGGGCTGGTACATAATCAATATGATTAACCAAGTCCAACTTTATTGCCCGGATACACAGCTTATATAGCATCTCAGCTAAATATGCACAAGCGTCACTATTCTATTGGTCTCTGACTGAAGGCAACATTATAATATCCAGCCCACCTGCAATTATGTCTGTGTACAATATCAAAGGCTCTGTGTACATTCCAAGAAAACTCCCTTCTTACTAGCTCTTCCTTTCCCTTCCAATTATCTTACCTAGCTGTTCCTTTCCCATCCAGTTATCTTGCAAACACACAGCTGCGAGAACAGCTATGAGGCCATAGTGACCTTGCTGCTTCAGCAAGGCAGCTAACTCTGAGCGGTAAACAACAAGATGGAGCAAGGCCTACATTTTCTGCTCAAGTAGCTGTTCCACAGAGACATGTCCCTTAGATTTAAGCCATTCTCCAACAATTCCCCCCTTTTTCTTTTGTACAAGAAAAGCTCAAGATGTTACCTCATTTACACTTCTCATAATACATCCATACGTAATACGCAAAACAAGCAATATCAACAGAACAATACCAATCCAGCGTAAACCTTCTTTAAGCAGACCTAATAACCAAGGAGACATATTTCCAAACCAAGATTGAAACCATTGGTCTAAAGGATTTACATTTTTAACAATTGATTGAGCATGATTTTCCAACCAAGCAATCCTTTTATGAATTGATTGACTGCCATCAGACAAATTAAAACAACACATACCTTCAAAATCCTCACAGCCATGACCATTAGCTAAAAGCAAAAAATCAACAGCAGCTCTATTCAGTAAATATGCATGCCTTAAGCTATTTTGATCTAAAAGCAACTGATCTAAAATTACAGTAGTAACATTAGCCTGTTTAGCTGACCAACGAGATAACTTACTGTGTTTGTAGCTACCAGTGTCCTGCTTTAGTTACACGGTGCAGGCACAGCGCTGTTTTGCTACACTGATAGCAACTTTTGCACTTATGCTGAGCATGGCCTACCACCATGTCAGGCTCTAGGCCTACACTGCCAGATTGCTCACACTGCTCGTCACCGGCATTGCCACAAATTCCCCTTTTTGTTTTTGTGAGCAATCTGCTCATGGGAGTTGTTCTTATCCCATACAAGATACTCTTGCATACACAGAAGCAATCAAGTTAAAGCTAAGCTGTACAGCAAAAGCAAAAGTTTCATAACACAGCATGTCTAACAGACTGATGTAACCCATACAAGACACAATGCTTAAGTTCAGCTAGTTAGAATGTTCTAACAGAGTTGGCATAAAATGTGGTCAAAAATAGCAAACATTGTAAAGAAGAACTCAGGTCGTAATAGTTCCGATCTTCACATTTCACTCTTCTTATTGACAGAGAAGACCTGATTATGCCTAAACACAATACACACAGAGATTAAAACACAAATGCAATCCTTACCACTGTCTTTTACAATCTGCTTTAGTGGTATGTTGCATCTTTATTTTATCTAGGATGGTCAAAAATCATGAATTGTTTAATGGTAGCAAGATTTCTTTAATCTGTAAAGGTAGATCTGGCCAGGCTCTAGCTTCACAGACAGAAAACTTGCGGGCAAACAGCAAGAGCAAAATGGCTTCATTGCTTTACCCAATAGAAAATTACACATAATAATGTGGTTTTGCTCATCCTAGTAATACTGGTCTCTTAATGTTCACACAACAGTTAAACAGTCATGACACTCAGTTATAAATTAGATACTTTCTGTTGACATCTTGAATTATTGTGACAGGTGTTGAGGTCAGCGCTAGGCAGCCCTGCTGACCATCACCTTCATGACAGCCGTGCCACGTTCGTGCTGCCTTGTGGTGAGAGGGTTGCAGCACTTTGCAAAGTTTATGTTTCTAGGTGTTGACATGAACTAACTATTTCTTGTTGGTACCATTAAAAACTTCTTTGCTATGGGGTGTTCTTTCTTTCCCCCCTTTTTCCCTTTTTTTTTTTTTTTTCTTTTTTTTTCCTTTTTTTTTTCCCTTTTTTTTCCCCCTTTTTTTTCCCTTTTTTTTTTTCTTTTTTTTTTCTCTTTTTTTTTTTCCTTTTTTTTTTTTCCCTCCTTTATTTTTTTTTTTTCCTTTTTGGCATGCATGTGTTTGTTGCAGTCTCCAACCTAAAATGAAAATGCATGTTGCGTTATAATGAATTTTGATTTTCCCTGTAAGTGCGTAATATTATAACAAACTGGTGAGATAACATATAAGTTCATATGAATATTTTCTCTAATCACACAACAATCAACCAACCATAATATTCCGTCCAAATTCACAGAGTGCTGTGATACATTCTTCTGATCGATGCTTTTGATCCCAGATTATCATAACAGTTATTGTGATCGATGTTCAACTTCATGGGAAACGCTGTTTCCTCATAGTCTTGATGGTTCTACACATTAGCTAAGGAATACTTTTAAAAATTAATAGCTATTTACTACAAACCTTAACTATATTACATGGAGCTCCTTTGAAATGCCTAGGCACACAACTAAGAAGGTTCGAACCATAAGAAATCTTACAATGTGAACTCATTACTAAGTCCTTATACCTTGCTACAATTACTATGCACTAAGTACCTATAAATACCAAATGCTTACTATTCATTATGCTTACTAGGAAAACTTAACAAAACTCTAAATAACCAAACTCTGAAAGACATTACAATCAGAAATTATGAAAAGAGACCGGGGTGGGGGGCGGGGGGGGGGGGAGCAAGGTGTGCAGTAGCTGCAACTGTTTCTGCGGAAACGGTCCTAACAACTTGCAGCCTATCATGCCTGAGCGACCACTGCTCCACCCATACTGGATTAGCTGTTTTCCATTTTAATTTGAGGGTTGGTTGCTGACCAGTAGCCGCCACAGAAAAGGAACAGAAACAAGTTTTGCTCCTAGCTAACTTAAGGTGTCTCAACCCAATAGAGTAACTGGAAGGGTTAACACGTACGGTCTTACAGTGATTGATTTGCCGTCGTAAAAGCTAATCGCACTGGCTCTTTGCTGACCCAGGTTGTTTGGATACATTTAAAACCCTTTAAACCTTTTAAACTCAAGACCATTCCATTTATCACGAGATACAATAGTGATATCAGCTCCTGATAGTCACAATCTGTTCTAATTTTCCCTTAGCCTTCTTATCCTCAAATCCTGTTAAAAGTTTTAGACACTCAGGACTCAAATGGTATTAGCTGAACAATCTCTGTCCCAACAAGAGTGCAAACAGGAGGGGTAATGCTATAGAACATAACTTTCTTAGCCCAATCATAATCAGAATCTATTGAACCAGGAATTATAAGGATGCCCTGTCTAGAGGTAGACGATCTGCCAACTAACAGAGCACAGGGTTGGTGACCCAGAGGACCGTGTTGATGGGACTCGACAACAACATTTTGTGGACTCAAGAATGACCTGTTGGTAAAATGCTGAGAACCTGTTTAGTTTTTTCGTTAGCATTGTCAAATGCCAGAATAATACCACAGGAGATACATGTACAGGAAAATCTACAGATTCCCTTCTATTACTGCATTTCTCACAATACCTTTCCAGCGGCGCAGCAGGACAGTTCCCCGTCCCTCCCACCTCCCGATCCCTTACACTATCGTTCCATCGGAATTCGAGTGTAGCCTCCGTCGTAGTGATGTTTTCTGCTGACAATGTCTGGGGCATAGGAGGCGGGGGGATGGTGAGGTGATCGCTGGTGCTGGCCTCTGCCGGGCCGCCGCCGTGCCGCCTCCACGGGGACGGCCGCTGGGGCCGCTGCCGTGGCTGCTGCCGTGGGGGCCACCGCGGGGGCCGCTACAGTCCGTGCTGCCGGTGTCGGTGGTGCGTCGGTCGGTGCCGCCTCGGTCGGAGCCGTCGGTGCCCGTGGGGGCCGTCGGGGCTCGCGGAAGGGGTGCGGTTGTAAGAATGCCGTAGCCGCGAGCCTCCAAGCGCTCCATTTTTCTAAGAGGGACTGTGAAACAAAGTTGGCACTGTTTGATTTCTCAGCGTCGGTGTTGTCTCTTCCGAATCCGAGCTGTCGTTGGCGATATTAGGAGATGTTGATGAATGGGATCAAACACGCTGAACCACAAGTTTCGCTGCCTTTTTATCGCTTTCTCTGCCTTTTTATCGCTTCCTCCCTGCTGGGATGGTGGCTGGTGTTTAGCACCTCATCCCACAGCTGGGCTCTAGTTTGTCCCCGTGCTTCGGTAGTAAAAGCTTCGGTTGCTCTGGGGATAAAATCATGATTCCGGGCCCATGCTAATAGCCCTTTTCAAAATCCCAGTAATCTCAGTAATACCTCTCACGGAGAGGATAGTTAGCCCGTTCAAAATGCCAGAATTGTCAGTAATACCTCTCTCGGAGAGGACAGTTTGGAGGGCATTTAGCACAGCTCTTCTGTTTCGCGGAGTGCTTCACCGTGCCTCTCCCCGGACGCTTTTGCAGCTTTATGGCAGTTTTGTCACCATCTATGATCAAGTCCCACAGTTTGTTTCCGTATTCTCTCCAACACATCAACACTAGACGCATCTTCTAATAACTTGAAAAAACATTCTCTCTACCCAACTGTAATAAACGTTCAGGATACTTCTTTAAATCCACATCCTCTACACTGCGTCTCTCAAGGGAACTTAAAAATAAGTCAAGAGCTACTTCGCTTTTCTAAAAAGCTCATCATTATACGTGGCCTGCCTATCCATTTGCTCAGCCTTAATACCTGTGCGCACAGTCCCAATAGCAGTCTGGCTCACCACGTCTTCGGCTCCTCAGGTCCTGCGACCTCCGGTACTGCTATCCCAGGCCGGCTTCTTGCCCACGTCACCGAACGAATCCCTTCGTCCCCGCGGAACGCTGCTACGGACGTTTTCCAAAGCTTTATCCTGTTCGGGCTCCACTTGTTGCAAGAAGGGGCTGGTACATAATCAATATGATTAACCAAGTCCAACTTTATTGCCCGGATACACAGCTTATATAGCATCTCAGCTAAATATGCACAAGCGTCACTATTCTATTGGTCTCTGACTGAAGGCAACATTATAATATCCAGCCCACCTGCAATTATGTCTGTGTACAATATCAAAGGCTCTGTGTACATTCCAAGAAAACTCCCTTCTTACTAGCTCTTCCTTTCCTTCCAATTATCTTACCTAGCTGTTCCTTTCCCATCCAGTATCTTGCAAACACACAGCTGCGAGAACAGCTATGAGGCCATAGTGACCTTGCTGCTTCAGCAAGGCAGCTAACTCTGAGCGGTAAACAACAAGATGGAGCAAGGCCTACATTTTCTGCTCAAGTAGCTGTTCCACAGAGACATGTCCCTTAGATTTAAGCCATTCTCCAACAATTCCCCCCTTTTCTTTTGTACAAGAAAAGCTCAAGATGTTACCTCATTTACACTTCTCATAATACATCCATACGTAATACGCAAAACAAGCAATATCAACAGAACAATACCAATCCAGCGTAAACCTTCTTTAAGCAGACCTAATAACCAAGGAGACATATTTCCAAACCAAGATTGAAACCATTGGTCTAAAGGATTTACATTTTTAACAATTGATTGAGCATGATTTTCCAACCAAGCAATCCTTTTATGAATTGATTGACTGCCATCAGACAAATTAAAACAAACATACCTTCAAAATCCTCACAGCCATGACCATTAGCTAAAAGCAAAAAATCAACAGCAGCTCTATTCAGTAAATATGCATGCCTTAAGCTATTTTGATCTAAAAGCAACTGATCTAAAATTACAGTAGTAACATTAGCCTGTTTAGCTGACCAACGAGATAACTTACTGTGTTTGTAGCTACCAGTGTCCTGCTTTAGTTACACGGTGCAGGCACAGCGCTGTTTTGCTACACTGATAGCAACTTTTGCACTTATGCTGAGCATGGCCTACCACCATGTCAGGCTCTAGGCCTACACTGCCAGATTGCTCACACTGCTCGTCACCGGCATTGCCACAAATTCCCCTTTTTGTTTTTGTGAGCAATCTGCTCATGGGAGTTGTTCTTATCCCATACAAGATACTCTTGCATACACAGAAGCAATCAAGTTAAAGCTAAGCTGTACAGCAAAAGCAAAAGTTTCATAACACAGCATGTCTAACAGACTGATGTAACCCATACAAGACAAGATGGAGCAAGGCCTACATTTTCTGCTCAAGCAGCTGTTCCACAGAGACATGTCCCTTAGATTTAAGCCATTCTCCAACAGAGAAGCTCAACATGAGCTCTCAATGTGCACTTGCAGCCCAGAAAGCCAATCAGATCCTGGGCTGCATCAGGAGAAGTGTGGCCAGCAGGTCAAGGGAGGTGATTCTCCCCCTCTACTCAGCTCTGGTGAGACCCCACCTGGAGTACTGCGTCCAGTTCTGGAGCCCCTATTACAAGAGGGATCTGGAGGTGCTAGAACGTGTCCAGAGAAGGGCCACGAGGATGATCAGAGGGCGCGAGCACCTCTCCTATGAGGACAGACTGAAGGAGTTGGGGCTGTTCAGTCTGGAGAAGAGAAGGCTCCGAGGTGACCTCATTGTGGCCTTCCAGTATCTGAAGGGGGCCTACAAGAAGGCTGGGGAGGGACTTTTCAGACTATCAGGGAGTGATAGGACTAGGGGGAATGGAATGAAGCTGGAGATGGGGAGATTCAGGCTAGATGTGAGGAGGAAGTTCTTCACCGTGAGGGTGGTGAAGGCCTGGAATGGGTTGTCCAGGGAGGTGGTTGAGGCCCCGTCCCTTGAGGTGTTTAAGACCAGGCTGGACGAGGCTCTGTCCAGCCTGATCTAGGGTAGAGTGTCCCTGCCCATGGCAGGGGGGTTGGAACTAGATGATCCTTGTGGTCCCTTCCAACCCTAACTGAAACTATGAAACTATGAAACTAAACTCTCTCTGAGCAACAGCTGCTGGACAGAGTTAACCTTTAACTAACAGATAAGAATAATTCTTGCATACGCTTTGAGCTAACAGAATTTCCTCCTTAATAATTACCTTTTCTCTCTCTCTAACCCTTTTTGGGAAAAAAGGGAGGTAGGGGGAGAGAGGGGGTATGGGGGGGGACACCCTCCTGGCTGGAGGAGGGAGTTTTGTTCTGTATTATGTTCTTTGCTGTATATTTCTGTATATATTGTAAATACTGTATATTGTGTATATATCCATCTGCATTTCATCTTGCTTGTAAATAGAGCTTGTCCATTTGCTTCTCCAACTGAGTTAGCTGTGGTTTCTTTGTGTGTGTGGGAGAACTGAACCTCTTACCACCACAAGCACCTAGTTGCATGCCTACATGATCCTGCTGTTCTGAGAGAGAAGGGGAGCTGCCACTTCACCACTCCATGCCCTGTGAACCCCAGGGAAACCCAGAGCACCATCCGTGCCTGTGCTCCAAAGTCAGGACCACTCTGAGAGGTTCCTGCCTGCTCCTTCCAGCCACGCAAAGGGGAAGCCGCTGCTCCGCGCCTCTTCTGCAGGGCCATCCGGGGCCCCGAATGTCATTGCTGCAGGGTTGACCCTGTCTAGGGACCAGCCCCACTGGCCCTGCCGGGCCGACCCCACAGGACTGCTCCCTGCCGTCTGGAGAGAGCCACCTGACTCCTGCAAAGGGAGCCTGCCTACCAGCTAGCCTACGTTCTGCCCCCTCTCCACTGCTGTGGGTGGGACAAGGTTGCTCCCCAGCCACTCTGCGGCAACCTAGCAACTAACCTTGCTACAAACAAAGGATACAGTGTACCTTCTACATGCTTTCCACTCACTAACATTCAGTTCAAAGCACCCGGGCCTAGCAGCATAACATTTCCAGTTCAGCCTCTGACACATAATACTCTCTGTATATAGTTAAGCAGCTGACAATGTCCTGTTGAGTAGCCGCCTGGTGGACAAGCAGTGGAATTGTACCTTTTGTTCTTTTGATAGAAATTAATTCTGTAAATATTCTAATTGGGTCCAAATTGTAAATACTAAACCGATTATGGGATGTATTTCACAATCGTGCACTAGAATCTGTATATAAAATAGTGATTCATTGGTTATTGATAATTCAAATAATAAAATTAATATTTATATAATTCATATTTCATATTAACAAATTAATAAACTCTTCATCACAGAGACAGAGCTGCAATCTTGTCTAAGAGCTCAATATTCTATTGTCTCAAAACACAGTGTGTGGTAGGGCCTGGCTGATGGCCCTTAATGATTTCTCACCTTATATAGCTTCAAACAAGGTATAACATAAGTGGTCTGAATAGACAGGGTGATGGTGTTGATGGTGCTTAATAGCTCTTGGAGAGCTGCTGGTCTGACAGATGGTTTAACAATCACAGAATGTTAGGGGTTGGAAGGGACCTTGAAAGATCATCTAGTCCAATCGCCCTGCCAGAGCAGGATCACCTAGAGAAGGTCATCCAGGTGGGTTTTGAATGTCTCCAGAGAAGACTCCACAACTTCTCTGGGCAGCCTGTTCCAGTGTTCTGACACCTGTTGCCCCTTGTCCTGTGTGTTTCCCCCTGAGAACAAATGTAAAGTGATTGAGTGTCTTTTTACCCCAGTACAAATCTTGGTCTGAACGGGATAACATATATAGGTTTGGAGAAATAATTACACTGTGGTGTGGATGGCAACATAGAATTCAGAATCAGTAAAATGGAAGGAAGTCTAATGTTTTTCACTTTCCAAGATCACCTAGAATGGGAATATGAATGTGGCATAAATCTTCCCTCCCAAGAACCCCTCATAGTGGTTATAAAAGAAGTAGTGATTGGACCTCATACTCACTAACAAGGAGGGTCTGGTTGAAGCAGTGAAGGTTGAGGGCAGCCTTGGCTGCAGCAATCACAAGATGGTGGAATTCAGGATCTTGTCTGGTGTAAGCAGAATATAAGGCAGGATAACAACCTTGAATTTCAGCAGGGCCAACATTGGCCTTTTCAAGCAATTCCTAGGGGAAATCTCATGGGACAGGGTACTAGAAGGCAAAGGGGCACATGATAGTTGGCTAATATTCAAGAACCTCTTTTTCCAAGATGTGACAGTTTTAGGCTATGCCTTTAAGAAGAGACAGTTACTGAAACACTCTAGCTGAATGTTTTGGTATAAAAAGGAAAACAAAGATGATTCTAAATGAATTTCATTGGTAGATCAGTGGGAATGTAACTTTAGGGTTTTAGTCTGTTTTAGTCTCTGTTGCAGTCTGAGTCTGGGCAGCTGCTGTCTTTCTTGCTGCATCTGACCTTCAACTAACGAGATAAGAAACTAATTATTTTCTTCCCTTAACAGATGCTTTGAACTAACAGAATTCCCCCTTAATAATTACTTTTCTCTCTAACCCTTTTTGGGGAAAAAGGAAAAAGGGGGAAAAGGGAGTTTTGGAGGAGCCCTCATCTATCAAGGGGGGGAGTTTTCTGTGTTACGTTCTTTCCTGTATATTTTTGTATATACTGTAAATACTGCATATTGTGTATATATTTGCTGCATCCCATTCTGTAAAATACAGCTCTTTTCCATTTTGCTTTTCCAACAGAGTTAGCTGTGGTTTGTGTGTGGAGGAGAACTGAACTTCTCTCACTACCACATAATTAATTGGTGGTCCAATGCGAGGCTTGGATAATAGCTTTCCAGACGCAGGGCAAAATTTGCTTGATTTATAGTCAGCTCAGATGGGGGGTGCAAACATGAAAGTGCTTTGGATTTTTAAACAATTACTCTTCTCAATTTGCAGCGTCTTGATTCATAAATATTTGCTGGGACTGATGTGTGATCATTTAGGCAGGTACTTAATGTATAAAATTATATTTATGGTTTAAGCATAAGATTCAGCTTCTCTATGACCAGTTTCTGAGATTCTTTTGGCTTAATTGTATTGTACTGTATGGTACTGTATTGTATTTAGGTGGGTTGGATTGGTTGATGGGTTGGACGTGATGATCTTGAAGGTCTCTTCCAACCTGTTGTATTGTATTGTATTGAATAATAGATACAGAAATGTGACATCGACCACTCTTCCAATTGAGATAAAGGAGTTTAAGATCCCAGTAGGTGAAAGAGTAGTTTTAAGTGATGGCTGGGATCCAAAAGCAATTTATTTTATGTGTGTAATTGGGCCACTGGTGGTGATTAATGTGTGCTTGTTAGTAGCTCTGATATGGGAGAAGAAGGTATCTAAGACTTGTTTTGTTATTAAGCGTAGACCAAAAAGGAGAAGAAAGCATAGTTCTAACTCGACCCCAAAGATTTCTAGTGATGAGGAGAGTGGAGAATCTGAATCAGTTAAGAATAGACCTAAACAGGCTATCAGGAAGGCTGCTTTGAACGGTGTTGTTGGTTTAGACTGGATGTTAGGAGGAAGTTCTATACAGAGAGAGTGATTGCCCATTGGAATGGTCTGCCCAGGGAGGTGGTGTAGTCACCATCGTTGGAGGTGTTCAGGAGGAGACTTGATAGGGTGCTTGATGCCATGATCTAGTTGTTTGGCTGGGTTGGATTGGTTGATAGGTTGGACGCGATGATCTTGAAGGTCTCTTCCAACCTGGTTTATTGTATTGTATCGTATTGTGATTCTGGCAATCAGTCAGCACCAGTGGCAGAGCCTAACATGATGGCTCCCATGTCCTCGGCGGCCATTAGAGGAGCAAAGCCATTTACTTCTTCTTCAGCAGGACCAGAAGTGACCTCTGCAGCAGCTGTTTCATCTCGAAACCTGTCAGTTTCTGTTAAGGCGGCTCCAATTAAGCAAGTAGCAGCTTTACATAAGAGAGGTGGAAGGCACAGAGCTGATCCAGGAGCTGATGGGGAAGAGCAGCCAGATTCTGCTGCTGCCGAGTGAACTTCTGCTAAAAAAGAGCTTGCTGAGGAGGAAGAGAAGGTTCGTCTTAAAGATAGAGCTAAGTTATTGAGACCATCGCAGGATGGAGATCCAGCAGGGCAGATTACAGGTCCTGGTAGGACAGCAGCTACTGGAGGTGCTTCTGAGCACCTTAGGAGACTAGAAGCAGGATTATGGGGACAACATGTACAGGAAGATGCGGCAGAGGAGGAGTCAGACAATGACATTTAACATACTACCGGCCCTCGCCAAAAATTACGTCATGTGCAGAAGGATTACAGTATCACAGTATCACAGTATCGCCAAGGTTGGAAGAGACCTCGAAGATCATCGAGTCCAACCTGTCACCACAGACCCCATGACTAGACCATGGCACCAAGTGCCACGTCCAGTCCCCTCTTGAACACCACCAGGGACGGCGACTCCACCACCTCCCCGGGCAGCCCATTCCAATGGCGAATCACTCTCGCAGTGAACAACTTCCTCCTCACCTCGAGCCTAAACTTCCCCTGGTGTAGCTTGAGCCTGTGTCCCCATTTTCTGGTGCTGGTTGCTAGGGAGAAGAGACCAACCCCTTCCTGGCTACAACCACCCTTCAGGTAGTTGTAGAGAGCAATGAGGTCTCCCCTGAGCCTCCTCTTCTCCAGGCTAAACAACCCCAGCTCCCTCAGCCTCTCCTCATAGGGCTTGTGCTCAAGGCCTCTCCCCAGCCTTGTTGCCCTTCTCTGGACACGTTCAAGTGTCTCGATGTCCTTCTTAAACTGAGGGGCCCAGAACTGGACACAGTACTTGAGGTGTGGCCTAACCAATGCAGAGTACAGGGGCACAATAAGTTCCCTGCTCCTGCTGGCCACACTATTCCTAATGCATTCCAGGATGCCATTGGCCTTCTTGGCCACCTGGGCACACTGCTGGCTCATGTTCTGGCGGCTGTCAGTCAGCACCCCCAGGTCCCTCTCTGTTTGGCCGCTCTCCAGCCACTCCGACCCCAGCCTGTAGCTCTGCATGGAGTTGTTGTCACCAAAGTGTAGCACCCGGCACTTGGACTTGTTGAACGCCATCCCATTGGACTCCACCCATCTGTCCAGTCTGTTGAGGTCCCTCTGCAGGGCCCTTCCAACCTCTAACTGACCAACATCTGCTCCCAACTTGGTGTCATCTGTAAATTTGCTGATGACTGTCTCAATCCCCTCATCCAGATCCTCAATGAAGACATTGAAGAAGATGGGGCCCAGCACTGATCCCTGGGGGACGCCACTGGTGACTGGCCACCAGCTGGAGGTGGCACCATTCACCACCACTCTCTGGGCTTGGCCCTCCAGCCAGTTCCTAACCTAGCGCAGAGTGTTGCTGTCCAAGCCACGAGCTGACAGCTTAGCCAGCAGTTTGCTGTGGGGGACGGTGTCAAAGGCCTTGCTGAAGTCCAGGTCGACCACATCCACAGGCCTCCCCACATCCACAGGCCTCCCCACATCCACCAGGCGGCTCACCTGATCATAGGAGATCAGGTTGGAGAGGCAGGACCTGCCCTTCCTAAATCTATGTTGGCTGGACCTGAGCCCTTGGCCATCCTGCAGGTGCACAGTTATTGCCGCCAAGATAATCTGCTCCATCATTTTCCCTGGCACTTAGGTCAGGCTGACTGGCCTGTAGTTTCCGGGTTCCTCCATCCAACCCTTCTTGTGGATGGGGACCACATTGGCCAGTTTCCAGTCATCTGGGCCCTCTCTGGTGAGCCAGGACTGGAGGAAAATGATGGAGAGTGGCTTGGCCAGCTCATCTGCCAGCTCTCTCAGCACCCTAGGATGGATCCCATCCGGCCCCATGGACTTGTGAGTGTCCAAGTGGCTCAGCAGGTCCCGAACTAATTCCTCATGGATATCCAGGGCATTACACTGCTCCCCCACCCCATCACCCAGCTCAGGAGGCCACTTGTCCTGAACTCCTCCTGCCTTGCTGCTAAAAATTGATGCAAAGAAGGTGTTCAGGACCTCAGCCTTTTCCTCGTCTTCAGTCACTGTGTTCCCCTCCAAGTCCAATAAGGAGTGCAGGTTCTTCTTGCCCTTCTTTTTAGCATTAACATATTTGTAAAAATGTTTTTTATTATCTTTCACAGAGGTGGCCCTGCACTTGCTCTTGTTGAACATCAAGAGGTTCACCTGGGCCCACCTCTCCATCTTGTCCAGGTCCCTCTGGATGACAACTCATCCCTTTGACATATCGACAGGACCACTCAGCTTGGTGTCATCTGCAAACTTGCTGGTGGTGCACTCGCTATCTATATCACTGATAAAAATATTAAACAGTACAGGTCCCAGTATGGACCCCCGAGGGACACAATTTGTCACTGTTCTCCATCTGGACTTCCAGCCATTGAGCACTATTGACCATCCAGTCAGTTCCTTATCCACTGAACAGTCGATCCATCAAATCTGTATCTCTCCAACTTGGCAAGTAGGATCTTGTGGGGGACCATGTCAAAGGCCTTGCAGAAATCCAGATAGATCACATCTGTGACAGTTTTAGGCTATGCCTTTAAGAAGGACAGCTACTGAAACACTCTGGCTGAATGTTTTGGTGTAAAAAGGAAAACAAAAGATAGTTCTAAATGAATTTCATTGGTAGCAATGTAACTTTAAGGATCTTTAGTTTTAGTTCAGTTTGTGTCTCTCTGTTTTGGTCTGAGTCTGAACAGCTGTTTTTCTTTCTGTGCTTGGTGCTCACCTTCAACTAATGAGATAAGAAACTAATTCTTTTTCTTCTCTTAGCATATGCTTTGAACTAACAGAATTTCCCCCTTAATAATTACTTTTCTCTCTCTAACCCTATTTGGGAAAAAGGGAGGAAGGGGGAAAAGGGGGTTTTGGGGGGAGACCCGCCTCTGTCGAGGGGAGGGGCAGGTTTTCTGAGTTATGTTCATTCCATTATATTTTTATATATACTGTAAATACTGTATACTGTGTATATATTCATTGCATTTCATCCTGCTTGTAAAAATATAGCTTTTCCATCTGCTCCTCCGACTGAGTTAGCTGTGGGTTGGGGGGGGGGGGGGGAGAATTGAGCTTCTTTCACCACCACAACATCCATAGGTCGCCTCTTGTCCACTGAAGTAGTCACTATCACAGAAAGCCACTAGATTGGTCAGGTAGGATTTGCCCTAGTAAAGCCATGCGTGCTGTATTGCTGGAATCATAGAATCATAGAATGGTCTGGGTTGGAAGGGACCTCCAAAGGTCATGTAGTCCAAAAAATCCCTCTGCAGTAAGCAGAAAACTCCTCAACTAGATTAGGTTGCCCAGAGCCCTGTCGAGCCTCACTTGGAATATCTCCAGGGATAGGACCCCAACCACCTCCCCTGGGTAACATGTCCAGAATCTGAGGGGCTAGAGAGACATGTCTTTACAAATAGTTGTGGTGGGTTGAGAAAGTTCCCTCCCCACACACAGGGAAAGAAACCACAGCTAGCTCAGTCGGAAAAGCAGATGAAAGCTATATTTACAAGCATAAATGGAATGCAATGAATATATACACAAATATACAATATTTACAATATATACAGGAAAATACAGCAATGAACACAATGCAGAAAATCCTTTTCCCTCCAACCGGCCAGGGGGGTTCCCTGAACCCCCCTCTCTCCCTCCCCACCTCCCCTTTTTTCCCAAAAAGGGTTAGAGAGAGAGAGAAAGGCAATTAAGGAAGAAAAATTCTGTTAGCTAAAAAGCACATGCAAAATTAGTTTTCTTATCTGGTTAGCTGTTAACTCAAGGCCGTTCCTGCTTCAGAAAGAGAGAAACCGTCCAGCCCACAGGACAGAGAAGCACAGACTGCACCCAGCCTGCACCCAGACCAGACACAGACTGAACTAACAGAACCCAAACTCAAAATTGCATTTTTACCATCTACCAATGAAATTAGTTTAGACTATCTTGTTTTTGTTCAAATATCAAAAACATTCAGCCAGAGTGTTCAGCAACTGTCTCTTTCTTAAAGGCATAGCATCAACCGGTCACAATCCACCTCTTCTAAACAATTTCATTGGCTGTTCATACTTTCCATCCAATCTAAAACAATATCTACAATTTGCAAGTAAAGTTCATAGTCCATTCCGGCTATCCTCAGGTGTAGATGATTCAGAACTCCAAGAAACAAGAAAAATGGAAAACAGTTTGTCTTTTGCAGACGAAGCGAAGAAAAGGGAAACAGGGAAACAGGGACTCTCAGCTGACTCAGGGCTCTCAGGGTTCTCAGGGTTCATGCACCGTGGATTCCTCAAGGATTCTTCCTTTGGGCGCGAAGTAGCTGTACAACACTCTGAAATTAAACTCTTTCAGCTAAAGTTAAATTTCTTTGTGGAATACACTGAATTTCACCATTCTCTTGCATTACCCAATAAGTGTGACCCGGACCTTCAGCTGAAACCACCCCTCGGACAGGTTTAGCCTCTCCTGGGGGAGAAAACACCCAAACAGTTTTACCTAACAGATTCTTTTCTCTAACAACAGGAACTCTATCACCTTCCACTTTCTGTAGCAGATCTGAGTGTGCCGGTCCAGCTCGGTTCACTGAACCTCTACTATTTACCAGCCAGGTTGCTTGTGCTAAATGCTTTCCCCAGTTTTTCAAAGATCCAACCCCCATGGCTTTAAGAGTGGTCTTCAGCAAACCGTTGTAGCGTTCAATCTTCCCTGCAGCTGGTGCATAGTAGGGAATGTGGAATATCCACTCAATGCCGTGCTCTTTGGCCCAGCTCTTTACAAGGTTGTTCTTGAAATGAGTTCCGTTGTCTGACTCGATCCTCTCTGGAGTTCCGTGTCTCCACAGGATTTGTCTCTCCAGACCAAGAATGGTGTTGTGTGCAGTTGCATGTGGAACTGGATAAGTTTCCAACCATCCAGTGTTTGCCTCTACCATAGTAAGCACATACTGCTTACCAGAACGAGAACGTGGTAGAGTGATGTAGTCAATCTGCCAAGCTTCACCATACTTGTACTTGGACCATCTGTCACCATACCATAAGGGCTTAAGTCGCTTTGCCTGCTTAATAGCAGCGCAAATGTCACAGTCATGGATGACTTGTGTGATAGCATCCATGGAAATGTCTATGGATCTGTCACGTGCCCACTGGTAGGTTGCATCTCTGCCTTGATGTCCTGATGAATCGTGAGCCCACCGAGCTAAGAACATCTCACCTCGGTGTTTCCAGTCGAGATCAAGATCAGAGTCCATGTCTACTTGAGAAACTCTTGCAGCTAGATCTGCCTGATGGTTGTGTTGCTGTTCCTCAGTAGCTTTGCTCTTAGGGATGTGAGCATCAATGTGTCTCACCTTCACTGGAATTCTCTCGATTCGATCAGCAATGTCCTGCCACAGGTCAGCTGCCCATATAGGCTTTCCATTTCTCTGCCAACCACTCTTTTTCCAGTTCTTTAGCCAACCCCGCAGAGCATTGGCTACCATCCATGAGTCGGTGTAGAGATAAAGCTTTGGCCACCTCTCACGTTCAGCTACGTCGAGAGCTAGCTGGACAGCTTTTACCTCTGCAAACTGACTGGATTCTCCTTCTCCATCCTTTGCCTCTGCAACTCGGCGTGTTGGACTCCACACTGCAGACTTCCACCTTCGCTTGTTCCCGACAAGACGACAGGAACTGTCTGTGAACAAAGCATATTTCTTTTCATCATCAGAAAGGTCATTGTAAGGGGGAGCTTCCTCAGCATGAGTTACTCTCTCCTCTGGAGGTTTAGTACAGTTGGTACCTTCAGGCCAACTTGAGATCACCTCCACCAGACCAGGTCTTTCAAGATTTCCCATGCGAGCTCTCTGTGTTATCAGAGCCATCCACTTAGACCAGGTGGAATCTGTTGCATGATGTGGTGTGGAACCCTTGCCTTTGAACATCCAATTCAAAACTGGTAATCTGGGAGCTAAGAGAAGTTGTGATTCAGTTCCAATCACTTCAGAAGCTGCTTTTACTCCTTCATAGGCAGCTAGAATCTCTTTCTCTGTTGGAGTATAATTGGCCTCTGAACCTCTGTAACCTCTACTCCAGAAACCAAGAGGTCTTCCACGTGTCTCACCTGGAGCTCTTTGCCACAAGCACCAGGTTGGACCATTGTCACTTGCAGGCATGTACAAAATGTTCTTCATGTCTGGACCATCTCGGACAGGTCCCAGACCCACTGCTTGAACCACCTCTTGCTTTATCTGGTCAAAGGCTGCTTGTTGTTCAGGTCCCCAGTGGAAATTGTTTCTCTTTCGAGTCACATCATACAGAGGTTTCACAATCTGACTGTATCCAGGAATGTGCAGTCTCCAAAATCCCACTATCCCCAAGAAACGTAGTGTTTCTTGCTTTTTCATGGGATTGGCCATGGTAGAGACTCTATTTACCACATCCACTGGAATGTGTCGGCATCCATCCTGCCACCGCACTCCCAGAAACTGGATCTCTCTGGTAGGTCCTTTCACCTTGTCTCGCTTGATGGCAAAACCTGCATTCAGAAGAATGTCAATGACTTTGTAATCTTTCTCAAAGACTTCCTCAGCAGTTTTACCCCAGACGATGATATCATCGATGAACTGGATGTGTTCTGGAGCACCACCTTTCTGCAGAGCCTCATGGATCACTGCATGACAGATGCTGGAGCTGTGGATCCAGCCCACTGGCAATCTGTTGAAAGTGTACTGGATTCCTCTCCAGGTGAAAGCAAACTGAGGCCTGCATTCCTCTGCTATGGGAATAGAGAAGAAGGCATTAGCAATGTCTATGGTAGCATACCATTTGGACTCTTTGGACTCCAGCTCATACTGGAGTTCCATCATGTCTGGTACTGCTGCACTCATAGGTGGAGTTACTTCATTCAGGGCTTGGTAGTCGACTGTCAGATGCCAGTCTCCATTCTGCTTTCGCACAGGCCACACTGGACTGTTGAAAGGGGAACGAGTTTTGCTGATGACTTTCTGACTCTCCAACTGACGAATCAGATTCTGAATGGGCAACAAAGAGTCACGGTTGGTTCTGTATTGTCTGTGATGCACAGTCTGAGAAGCAACCGGCAATTTAATGTCCTCAATCTTGTGTTGTCCCACAACTGCACATTCATCAGAAAGATCAGGTCTAACAGACAGCTTCAGTTTCTGTCCATCAATTTCTAGATGCCACTCCAAAATCCCATTTGTAACCTCTAGGGTCTTTGAAACGCCCTTCTCTCAGAAAATCAATTCCCAGAATACAAGGTGCGTCAGGTCCGGTCACAACTGTATGCTTCCTCCACTGTTTACCAGTTAAACTTATATCTACCTCCACCTTAGTTAACTCTTGAGATCCACCAGTGACTCCCAGAATAGTTATAGCTTCTGATCCCTGATAATTTGATGGCATTATGGTGCACTAAGCCCCTGTGTCAACCAAGGCCCTGTACTTCTGAAATTGTGAAGTGCCAGGCCACTGGATGTACACATCCCAATAGATTCTGTTATCTCTGTTACCCCTCTCCTCCCCCTGGCGGGAGGCAGGGCACCCCTAGTTATGGGGAACATGCCCACATGTGCAATGAGCACAGTGTGCAGTGTTAGAACTGGAGCCACTGTTGGAGCTACTAGAGTTGTCCTGGGGGACTGTAGAAGTAACAGCTACCCTTCTGGTATTGCTACCTCGGGCTCTGCCACTTTGCAGTTCCCTCAGCCTCCTGAAAAGATTAGCAGTTGGTTGACCATCCCATCTGTTCATGTTCTCACCAAACTGATCACGCAGAGTTATCCAAATACTTCCACGTGATTGCCTTGGTGGTCTGTTTTGGTTGGATCTGTTTTGGAATGACATCCTTGGAGGACGCCTATTCCTCACAGAGGAAACCTGTATCCATCTGGAGGAAGAATTGGAATTATCTCTCTGTGTCAATTGGGAGATGCTATTTTTAAATTCATCCTTCAGCTCTTTCATGCAATTCTCAATTTTTCCAGACAGAGTTTCAATGGCTGAAACCAAAGAAACACGTGTCATGCTATCCTCCAATTGTCTCATTTTGATCAGTGAATTGGCCAACCGTAGGAGAAGCTCCGCCATAATTTCTTGCCACAATTCTGCTTGCCAGAATATTTGCATAATTAGGAGGATCAAGTTTGATGAGCTTTTTAGCAAGACCAGTTCCTACCGGAATTTCATCAGGATTCAGAGTCTCATGGCCACCATAGAGTACCTCTCTAACAGCAAATTGTCCCAGACGCTTAATCCCTTCCTCTATGGTAGTCCAGGGCTTAGGATTCCATGGGAGATCATCTCGGGAAGGATATCTCATGAGAGTTGCCATTAAAAGGCGTATCCACAGAGTAACCTTACCGAGAGTCCTACCTAGATGTCTATCTATTCCATTGTCCTTTGAGAGAGTTCCTAGTTGAGCTGCTGACTTGTCTCCAACCATTAGAGCTGGAGCACCTGTATCGTAGCATCTACCAAGCCAAGCTAGGATTGGCTCCTTATCTGCTCTGATGTAATCTTTACGCACATTCCTTATCTCTTTCTCTTGGGGAAGAACAGTCCAGAATATCATCTGACTCCTCCTCTTCCTCCTCTTCCTGAACTTGTTGTCCCATTAATCTCATTGTCACTCTCCTAAGAATCTCTTTAAGGTCAGGAGTACCACTTCTAGTTGTTCTGCTGTCAGCAATTTGCCTTGCATCTCCATCCAGTGATGTTCTCAATAACTCAGCTATATCTTTAAGACAAATCTTCTCCTCCTCCTCCTCAGCAGGGTCTCTTAAAGCAGAAATTCCCTCACCAGCATCAGCATCTGAGTCAGCTTTGGTCTTTCCACCTCTCGTCTTTAAAACAGCTACCTGCTTAACTGGAGCTGTGTTTGAATTTACAGCTGGCTTAACAGAAGCTGACAGGTTTTGAGACGGATCAGCTGCTGTGGAGGACACTTCCGGTCCTGCCGAAGAAGAAGGAGGAACTGGCTTTGGTGCATTAATGGCTGCCGAGGACGTGGGAGCCGCCATGTTAGGCGCTGCCACTGCCGCAGCAGCTGGCTGATTGCCAGAACCACCAACAGCACCGTTCAGAGCAGCCTTTCCGATGGAATTTTTAGCTTTATCTTTAACTGATACAGATCCTCCATTCTCCTCATCACTAGATATTTCTGGGGTCGAGTTAGAGCTGTTCTTTCTCCTCTTGGATCTACGCCTAATTACAAAGCAGGCCTTAGATACTTTCTTCTCCCGGTACAGAGCATATAACAAGTACGCATTGCTTATCACCAACAGCAGGATTGCACACATCAAATAAATCACCTTCGGATCCCAGCCATCACTTAAAACTACTTTTTCACCTACTGGGATCTTAAACTCCTTTATCTCTATGGGCAGAGTGGTTGAGGTCACATTCCTGTATCTATTAAGCCAAAAGAATCCCAGGCACCGCTCATAGAGAAGCTGAATCTTATACTTAAACCATAAATACAATTTATACATCAAGTATCTGCTTAAGCGATCGAAAATCAATCCTAGGACATGCTTATAGATAAGGACCCCAAAGATTGAAAAAAACAGACGCTCTAAAAGCCAAAACACTTTCATCCTTGCAACTCCGACCTGAGCAGACAATAAATCAAGCAACTTTTGCTCTGCTTCTGGACAGCAACTATCCACAAGCCGCGCGTTGGGCCGCCAATTAAAAATATGTGGTGGGTTGAGAAAGTTCCCTCCCCACACACAGGGAAAGAAACCACAGCTAGCTCAGTCGGAAAAGCAGATGAAAGCTATATTTACAAGCATAAATGGAATGCAATGAATATATACACAAATATACAATATTTACAATATATACAGGAAAATACAGCAATGAACACAATGCAGAAAAACCTTTTCCCTCCAACCGGCCAGGGGGGTTCCCTGAACCCCCCTCTCTCCCTCCCCACCTCCCCTTTTTTCCCAAAAAGGGTTAGAGAGAGAGAGAAAGGCAATTAAGGAAGAAAAATTCTGTTAGCTAAAAAGCACATGCAAAATTAGTTTTCTTATCTGGTTAGCTGCTAACTCAAGGCCGTTCCTGCTTCAGAAAGAGAGAAGCCGTCCAGCCCACAGGACAGAGAAGCACAGACTGCACCCAGCCTGCACCCAGACCAGACACAGACTGAACTAACAGAACCCAAACTCAAAATTGCATTTTTACCATCTACCCATGAAATTAGTTTAGACTATCTTGTTTTTTGTTCAAATATCAAAAACATTCAGCCAGAGTGTTCAGCAACTGTCTCTTTCTTAAAGGCATAGCATCAACCGGTCACAATAGTCATTACAATATGCAGCCTGAAATAATAAAGAGAACTAGGAAGAGCACAAAAGCAGCAATTGTTGGAAAATGTTTCCAAATTTTGATTGGCTGGAACAGCTTATGTGATCTCAGCAATTTTACCTCATCCTTATCGCCTGTAACTAACAAATAGTCTTTGCATCCTTATCACTGAAGCCTCCCCACATATCCTTCATTGACTAACAAGGTCATATTTTGCCTTTTGTAGGGAAATTCGCTGCTGGCTGAAGCTGGGTGCTTCCTTTCCTGAGGGTGTGAAGCCTGGTGTAGCTTGCAAAACCGGTTAGGTGGCTGCCTGCAATTCAGGGTTCCTTCTCAGGTTTCCCTCCTTTAGGAGCTGTGAGGGGGGGAAGAGAAGCTAAGTCTCCACTGTGTGGGAGCTGCTGCCTCTGGGTGCCTGGAGCTGTGCAGTCAGGTTGGTTTCCCAATGCTGGATGGCTGAAGCTTTCAGTTTCGGGCAGGTTGTGATCGCAGCGCCCTAGTCAGGACGAGCTGGTTTCACTCACAGGCTGCTGTATAAAAATCAGCTGGCCACTGCTTATCAGTTTGATCAAGCAGGGTGGGGGAGGCTGGCTCCCATGGATCATAAACAAAATAATTTACTGGCCCTCCAAATGCTTTAAAAAAGGCATTCAATTGCAGTTGCATTTTGAAGGCAGCTATGGATTCTATTATATGCAGCTGTGGTAGTGTGAAGGTTTAATCCTCCCACCACATAAAGCACAGCTAAACTCAGTCGGAGAAGCGAATGAAAAGCTGTATTTTACAAGCAGAATGAAATGCAATGAATATATACAAAATATACAGTATTTACAATATATACAAAAACATACAGGGAAGAATGTAACACAGAAAAACCCTCCCAAGGAGAATCCCCCACCCCAGGTTCCCCAAAAAACCCTCTCTTCCCCCCTTTCTTGTCCAAGATAATTGGATGGAAAAAGGATTAAAAGAGAAATGGATATTAAGGGAAAATCATTAGTTCAAAGCAGTTGTTAAGAAAGTTAGTTTTCTTATCTCATAAGTTTCAGTCCAAGGTCAGTTGCATGCAGGCTGGCCAGGAACAGAACAGAAAAGCAGAACAGACTGAAAATAGACTGTAAGTTCTTAAAGTGACATTCCACTGATCTACCAATGAAAGTAATTTAGAATTATCTTTGTTTTCCTTTTTACACCTAAACATTCAGCTAGAGTATTCTGTAGCTTGTCTTTTCTTAAAGGCACAGTCTAAAACTGACACAATCCACCCCTTCTAAACAATTTCATTGCCTGTTCGTAATGTCCATCTAATCTAAAACAATATCTACATGTAGCAGTTTGGGCCAAGTGCCCCCCTGCTGTGGCCACATGAGACACACCTCTGGTATCCTGAAGGGTCCAGCCCAGTGGGTGGACACAGGAAGCTGCATATTTCATCCCATAATGTCCAGCTCCCTATAAAAGCCACCTGCAGGATCTTGCACTTCCTCTTTCTTCCCTCACCGCTACCTGGTAATGGGGGGAGCTATAACGTGGCCTCTTGGACCTGGCTAGGCCCAAGGCCAGGGGGAAGGGCAATCTCAGATCTGGCCAACTGAGATTAGCCTAGCAGTGGAGGAAGGGGGGGGGGGGGGGAAGAAAGAGCCTTGGGGGTTTTGGGTGTACCCGCAAGTGGGGATGGGATGCCTTTGAGTATGCTTTGGGATCGTTCTTTTGTCACTGTGCTTGTGGTTCTCTGTAAAATTTTCACTGCTTTTCCATTTAAACTTTCCACCCCTTTTGCAATCCGTTTGGCTGTGTCTTATTTTTTGCCAGTGGTAGGAGGATTGGACTCAACCCATCACAGTACAATTTGTAAGTAAAGTTCACAGTCCATTCCAGCTATCCTCAGATGTAGATGATTCAGAAGGCCAAGAAAATCAGGAAACAAGAAAACAGAAAACAGTTTGTTTCTTCGCAGGCGAAGTGAAGAAAAGGAATCAGGGACTCTCAGTTGACTCAGGGCTCTCAGGGTTCTCAGGGTTCGTGCACCATAGATTCCTCATGGATTCTGCCTTGGGCGTGGTGTAGCAGTACATTCTGAAACTAAATTCTCTCAGCTACAGTTAGATTTCTGTTGTGAAGAGGTTATTAAATTTAATGAATATGAAATATGAATTATGAAAATATTAATTTTATTAATTATCAAATTATTAATAACCGATGAATCAACAACTTATATACATGTTCTAGTGCACGTTCATGAAATACATTTCCATAAATGGCTTAGTGTTATGGTTAGAACTTAATTAAACTATCTACAGACTACTTGTATGTTTATATAATGAAGAGTGCAGTTCCGCCGCTTGGCCACAAGTTGGCGACTCGGCAGAACGCGGGCGGCTTCTGGCTATGTACAACAATATTACAATCTTTCTGTGCGTCAGCGATGACTCTGCTACACGCGGATACTTTGAACTGAGTGCTAGTGGGTGGAAAGCACGTGGGAGATACTCTGTAGCTGTTGTTTGTAGCAAGGTGGGGGTCCGGCTGACTACTGCCGCTGGACTGATTCCTAGTAGACTTGAAATGGTGCTGTTGGGTATTATCTCCTCTCTCCGCAGCAGTGGAGAAGGAATGCTGGAACCTGGGCTTGGCTTGGAAGCAGGTTCCCTTCAGGACTCGGTCGGTTCCCTCCAGACAATAGGGATAGGTCCTGGTCAGGTTCGGCCCGTAGGGTCGGCCCTGGAAGTCGGCTCGCACGGCAGGGCGGGGCGACGGTTGCCGGTAGGTGGGTTCAGAGGTTCCCGGTCGGACAACAATAGCTATGGGGTCGGCCCCGTGGCGACGGATCTCGGGGCTGAGGTAAACAGCCTCGGAGAGAGAATGCGGCTGCGCTGAGCTGCGGCTTCTCCGTTACTGGGCTTAAAGGCACAGCGGGATGCTCGGGGTAGTCCCGGGCTTGGTGCAGTATAGGCACGACCAATGCTTTAATCTTCCCTGCGGTTACAGGGCTTGGAGTGGCACACGTGGCGGCTCTCCTCCCGCTATGGCGGGGCTAGGTATATGCGGACTTAGTCTCTAGTAAGTCCCTTCTCCCTGACAACTGGGCAGATCTTACCCTCGGGGGCTGGTCCAGTCCTCCGGTAGCACGGTGGGCTTTCCTGGTCGGTACGACTGGCTGTGGCGACGCTGGCTTCTCGGGCTCAGCGAAGGTCCTCCCTCTGGGATGATCCTCACGATCAGCGTGCTTCTCACGATGCAGAGGCTTCAGTATGCGTGCATCTATGACAGAAGCTAATAACAATAAGCTCAATGGCAGAGGCTGTGGCTCGAGAACTCCTCTCTCGAGCGAGTACAGAGACAAAGTGAAAGAGGGGGCAAGTTGTTTACCCACAGGGGTAATACTTATAGATTCCTCGAGGCTGGGTTTGACCAATGGGCACTCCCATAGACAACTGGCTTCAGCCTATGGAAAGCGTGAAGCTGGAATTATGCCCATACTTGGTGATCACACAAGCACTCCATGCGCTGGGTGCGTGCTGGCCTGGCTAATGCCTTGGCTTTTGTCTTCCTCCTGAAGGAGGGGAAACCTGTCCACATGCTGGGACCATATCTAGTATCTAGGCGGAATGTGCCTTCACCACAATTTCTTTGTGGAATACGCTGAATTTCACCATTCTCTTGCATTATCCAATAAGTGTGACCAGGACCTTCAGCAGAAACCACCCCTCGGACAGGTTTAGCCTCTCCTGAAGGAGAAAACACCCAAACAGATTTGCCTAACAGATTATTTTCTCTAGCAACAGGAACTCTATCACCTTCCACTTTCTGTACCATATCAGAGTGTGCAGGTCCAGCTTGATTCACTGAACCTCTACTATATACCAGCCAGGTTTGTGGTGGGGTGAGAAAGTTCCCCCATACACACACAAAGAAACCACAGCTAACTCAGCCGGAGAAGCAGATGAAAGCTATATTTACAAGCAGAAATAGAATGCAATGAATATGTACACAAATATACAGTATCTACAATATATACAGAAATATACAGCAATGAACGTAATGCAGAAAAGCTTTTCCCCTCCAGCCGGCCAGGGGAGTTCCCTGAATCCCTCTCTCTCCCTCCCCACCTCCCCTTTTTCCCAAAAAGGGTTAGAGAGAGAGAGAAAGGCAATTAAGGAGAAAAATTCTGTTAGCTCAAAGCATATGCAAGAATTAGTTTTCTTATCTGGTTAGCTTTGTTAATTCAAGGTCACTCCTGTCCGACAAAGCTGTTGCTTCAGAGAGAGAAACAGGCCCACACGAACAGAGGGAAAAGTACAGAATGAACACAGCCAGAACCCAGACAGAACTGACAGAACTTAAACTCAAAATTGTATTCTACCAATCCACCAATGAAATTAGTTTAGACTATCTTTGTTGATATTTAAATATCAAAAACATTCAGCCAGAGTGTTCAGCAACGGTCTCTTTCTTAAAGGCACAGCCTAAACCGGTCACACAGGTTGCTTGTGCTAGATGTTTCTCCCAGATTTTCAAAGATCCACCCCCCATGGCTTTAAGAGTGGTCTTCAGCAAACCATTGTAGCATTCAATTTTCCCTTCAGCTGGTTCATATCAGGGAATATGGAATATGTGCTCTTTGGCCCAGTTCTTTACAAGATTGTTTTTTAAATTAGTTCCATTGTCTGACTCAATCCTCTCTGGAGTCCCGTGTCTCCACAGGATCTGTCTCTCCAGACCAGTTCCATGTGGAACTGGATAAGTTTCCAAGCATCCAGTCTTTGCTTCTACCATAGGAAGCACACAGTGCTTACCAGAAGGAGAACAAGGAAGAGTAAAATAATCAATCTGCGAGGCTTCACCATACTTGTACTTGGACTATCAGTCACTACACCACAAGGGCTTAATTCACTTTGCCTGCTTAATAGCAGCACAAATGTCACAGTCATGGATGACTTGTGTGATAGCATCCATGGAAATGTCTAGGGATCTGTCACGAGCCCACTGGTAGGTTGCACCTCTGCCTTGATGTCCTGACGAATCGTGAGCCCACCGAGCTAAGAACATCTCACCTCGATGTTTCCAGTTGAGATCAAAATCAGAGTCTGCATCTACTTGAGAAACTCTTGCAGCTAAATCTGCCTGATGGTTGTGTTGCTGTCCCTCAGTAGCTTTGCTCATAGGTATGTGAACATCAATGTGTCTCACCTTCACTGGAATTCTCTCGATTCGATCAGCCATGTCCTGCGACAGGTCAGCTGCCCCTATAGGCTTTCCTTTTCTCTGCCAACCACTCTTCTTCCAGTCCTTTAGCCAACCCCACAGAGCATTGGCTACCATCCATGAGTCGGTGTAGAGATAAATCTTCGGCCATCTCTCACGTTCAGCTATGTCATGAGCTAGCTGGACAGCTTTTACCTGCCTGGATTCTCCTTCTCCATTCTTTGCTTCTGTAACTTGGCGTGTTGGACTCCACACTGCAGACTTCCACCTTCACTTGTTCCCGACAAGACGACAGCAACCGTCTGTGAACAAAGCATATTTCTTTTCATCATCAGAAAGGTCATTGTAAGGAGGAGCTTACTCTGCACAAGTTACTCTCTCCTCTGGAGGTTTAGTACAGTTGGTACCTTCAGGTGAACTTATGATCACCTACATGAAACCAGGTCTTTCAAGATTTCCCCTTTGAGCTCTCGGTGTTATCAGGGCCATCCACTTGGACCATGTGGAATCTGTGGCATGATGTGGTGTGGAACCTTTGCCTTTGAACATCCAATTCAAAACTGGTAATCTGGAAGATAGGATAAATTGTGATTCAGTTCCAATCACTTCAGAAGCTGCTTTCACTCCTTCATTGGCAGCTAGAATCTCTTTCTCTGTTGGAGTGTAATTAGCCTCTGAACCTCTGTAACCTCGACTCCAGAAACCAAGAGGTCGTCCACGTGTCTCACCTTTGCCACAAGCAGCAGGTTGGACCATTGTCACTTGTAGCAGTGTACAAAATGTTCTTCATGTCTGGACTATCTCGGACATGTCCCAGACCCATTGCTTGAACTACTTCTTGTTTTATCTGGTCAAAGGCTGCTTGTTGTTCAGGTCATCACTGGAAACTGTTTCTCTTTCGAGTCACATCATACAGAGGTTCCACAATCTGACTGTATCCAGGAATGTGCAGTCTCCAAAATCCCACTATTCCCAAGAAACGTAGAGTTTCTTGCTTATTCATGGGATTTGCCATGGTAGAGACTCTGTTTACCACATCCATTGGAATGTGTCAGCGTCCATCCTGCCACCACACTCCCAGAAACTGGATTTATCTGGCAGGTCCTTTCACCTTGTCGCGCTTGATGGTGATACCTGCATTCAGGAGAATGTCAATGATTTTGTTACCTTTCTCGAAGACTTCTTCAGCAGTTTTACTCCAGACAATAATATCCTCGATGAACTGGATGTGTTCTGGAGCACCACCTTTCTCCAGAGCATCATGGATCACTGCATGACAAATGCTTGAGCTGTGGATCCAGCCCATTGGCAATCTGTTGAAAGTGTACTGGATTCCTCTCCAGGTGGAAGCAAACTGAGGTCTACATTTCAGGAATGAATTTAGGGAGTAGAACCTCAAGCAATGCTCAGCTGATAGAAGGAAATGTTTTAGCTCTTGTAGGACACAAACCTTGGGACCAAACTGCAGCTGTGTAGAGAGAAAAAAGCATTTAGCTGATTACCAACGACCATTGTGACTCAGGGAAGCCCACCAACGACCTAAGAATTAGAGCTGGCAAACTTGCAATAGAGTCTTTTGTTTCTCTCTGACTTAGATAAGAGATGTGTGATCGTTTGTCTTTTGTCTAACACCTGTCTGAGCCTTGCCAAGGGACGTGTGTTCCCTGGCGTTTTCTCGGCAGCCAATGACGAATCTGTAACTGTCGGACACATCTAATTACCAACCACGAGTTGTTTTTGATTATGTTAGCCTATATAAATAAAAGATTTTGTACAGTAAAGTAGACACTTTGCTTGCATCAAGCTTTGTCTCCATCTCTCAATCGCAGTAAAATGGTGACCTCCAATGTGATGGAGGAGATGAATTGCTAAGCTGCTACCTGCCGCGACATCCCACGGAACTTTGAATGAGCTGCTGAAAGGAAGCAGGAGCCGGCCGGCCTGAACATAACCCTCCCGCTATGACGAGAGGTGAGCTGTGGGAAATGAAATACGGGGAATCAAGCGACTTCCTCAGAAAGAGATGTTTATGAACTAATGCAGGACCTCCTTAAGAAACATGGCAAAGTCATTTCAGGCCATGATCTTGAGATTGTCTTGAAATGGGTACAGGTGAAGATCCCTGATCTTACTGCATCAAATGTGTTTACAAAATAAGTTTGGGATCAAGCGGTAGTAATGCTTTGGGATGCAGCCACAACAGGGAACACTGAAGCTCAGTGCTTGCTTCCCTTTTGGTGGATCACATTTGAGAGGCTTAAAGTGCAAGAAGAGAAAGCAATATTGGGAGTCAGTACAGAGCTCAGGATGGCAACGAAAGTAAGCGAAATTGCTGTGTCTTCCTTTACAGCGAGGAAATTAGTTAAAGATTCTTTAGAACAACTAGCAGAAGAACCTAAGGCAACTTCAACATTAATTAACAGCACTTTGCTAAGCCCTCCTGCAACCTTGGAGCTGCAAACGCTAGGCCTAACAGCAACAGCAGACCGCTACCCACCTGACACTGGACCCCCCCAACGCTGAGTCTTAAAAGTTCTCCAACGTGTTTTGATTGTGGACTGAAGGGACATTCTAAGTTAAAAGATCACAACACAGTTTTGAGACTATGTTAAGAAAGGAAATTAAGATTGGACAAGGTGACAAGGCAGTGACTTTTGCTCTCCCTAAACAGCCACTGAGGTCTGCATTCCTCTGCTATGGGAATAGAGAAGAAGGCATTAGCAATGTCTATGGTAGCATACCATTTGGCCTCTTTGGATTCCAGCTCATATTGGAGTTCCATCCTGTCTGGTACTGCTGCACTCATAGGTGGAGTTACTTCATTCAAGGCTCGGAAATCGACTGTTAGACGCCAGTCTCCATTCTGCTTTCGCACAGGCCACACTGGACTGTTGAAAGGTGAATGAGTTTTGCTGATGACTTTCTGACTCTCCAACTGGCGAATCAGATTCTGAATGGGCAACAAAGTCACGGTTGGTTCTGTATTGTCTGTGATGCACAGTCTGAGAAGCAACCGGCAATTTAGTGCACTGGATCTTGTGTTGTCCCACAACTGCAGATTCATCAGAAAGCTCAGGTCTAACAGACAGCTTCAGTTTTTGTCCTGATCTAGTGTAGTGTCCCTGCCCATGGCAGGGGGTTGGAACTAGATGATCCTTGTGGTCCCTTCCAACCCTAACTGAAACGATGAAACTATGAAACTCTAGGGTCTTTGAAACGCCCTTCTCTCAGAAAATCAATTCCCAAAATACAAGGTGCGTCAGGTCCGGTCACAACTGTATGCTTCCTCCACTGTTACCAGTTAAAACTTATATCAACCTCCACCTTAGTTAACTCTTGAGATCCACCAGTGACTCCCAGAATAGTTATAGCTTCTGATCCCTGATAATTTGATGGCATTATGGTGCACTGAGCCCCTGTGTCAACCAAGGCCCTGTACTTCTGAAATTGTGAAGTGCCAGGCCACTGGATGTACACATCCCAATAGATTCTGTTATCTCTGTTACCCCTCTCCTCCCCTGGCGGAGGCAGGGCACCCCTACTTATGGGGAACATGCCCACATGTGCAACGAGCACAGTGTGCAGTGTTAGAACTGGAGCCACTGTTGGAGCTATTAGAGTTGTCCTGGGAAACTGTAGAAGTAACAGCTACCCTTCTGGTATTGCTACCTCGGGTTCTGCCACTCTGCAGTTCCCTCAGTCTCCTGAAGAGATTAGCAGTTGGTTGACCATCCCATCTGTTCATGTTCTCACCAAACTGATCACGCAGAGTTATCCAAATACTTCCACGTGATTGCCTTGGTGGTCTGTCTTGGTTTGATCTGTTTTGGAATGACATCCTTGGAGCACATCTATTCCTCACAGAGGAAACTTGTATCCATCTGGAGGAAGAATTGGAATTATCTCTCTGTGTCAATTGGGATATGGAATTTATAATTTCATCCTTCATCTCTTTCATGCAATTCTTTATCTCACCAGACAGAGTTCAATGGCTGAAACCAACGAAACACGTGTCATGATATCCTCCAATTGTCTCATTTGATCAGTGAATTGGCCAACCGTAGGTGAAGCTCCGCCATAATTCCTTGCCACAATTCTGCTTGCCAGAATATTTGCATAATTAGGAGGAGCAAGTTTGATGAGCTTTTTAGCAAGACCAGTTCCTACAGGAATTTCATCAGGATTCAGAGTCTCATGGCCACCATAGAGTACCTCTCTGACAGCAAATTGTCTCAGACGCTTAATTCCTTCCTCTATGGTTGTCCAGGGCTTAGGATTCCATGGAAGATCATCTCGGGAAGAATATCTCATGAGAGTTGCCATGAAAAGGCGTATCCACAGAGTAACCTTACCAAGAGTCCTACCTAGATGTCTATCTATTCCATTATCCTTTGAGAGAGTTCCTAGTTGAGCTGCTGACTTGTCTCCAACCATTAGAGCTGGAGCACCTGTATCGTAGCATCTACCAAGCCAAGCTAGGATTGGCTCCTTATCTGCTCTGATGTAATCTTTACGCACATTCCGCAGCTCTTCCCTTGGTGACGAACAGCTGTCTATGTCATCTGACTCCTCCTCTTCCTCCTCTCCCTGAACTTCTTGTCTCACTAATCTTATTGTCACTCTCCTAAGAATCTCTTTAAGGTCAGGTGTACCACCTCTGGTTGTTCTGCTGTCAGCAATTTGCCCTGCATCTCCATCCCAGTGATGATCTCAATAACTCAGCTATATCTTTAAGACAAACCTTCTCCTCCTCCTCAGCAGGGTCTCTTAAAGCAGAAGTTCCCTCACCAGCATCAGCTCCTGGGTCAGCTTTGCTCTTTCCACTTCTTGTATTTAAAACAGCTACCTGTTTAACTGGAGCTGTGTTTGAATTTACAGCTGCCTTAACAGAAGCTGGCAGGTTTTGAGACGGATCAGCTGCTGTGGAGGACACTTCCAGTCCTGCTGAAGAAGAAGGAGGAAATGGCTTTGCCTCGCTAATGGCTGCCGAGGACGTGGGAGCCGCCATGTTAGGCGCTGCCGCAGCAGCTGGCTGATTGCCAGAACCACCAACAGCACCGTTCAGAGCAGCCTTTCTGATGGACTTTTTAGCTTTAACTGATACAGATTCTCCATTCTCCTCATCACTAGATATTTCTGGGGTCGAGTTAGAGCTGTTCTTTCTCCTCTTTGGTCTCCGCCTATTTAGAAAGCAGGCCTTAGATACCTTCCTCTCCTGGTGCAGCGTATACAACAAGTACGCAATCACTATCACCAGCAGCAAATTCAAACACATCAAATAAATCACCTTTGGATCCCAGCCATCACTTAAAACTACTTTTTCACCTACTGGGATCTTAAACTCCTTTATCTCTATGGGCAGAGTAGTTGATGTCACATTCCCATATCTATTAAGCCAAAAGAATCCCAGGCACCGGTCATGGAGAAGCTGAATCTTATACTTAAACAATAAGTACAATTTATGCATTAAGTATCTGCCTAAGCGATCGAAAATCAATCCCAGAACATGCTTATAGGTAAGAACCCAAAAAAATGAAAAAAAAACAGACGCTCTAAAAGCCAAAACACTTTCATCTTTGCAACTCCAACTCGAGCAGACAATAAATCAAGCAAATTTTGCCCTGCTTCTGGACAGCAACTATCCACAAGCCGCGCACTGGGCCGCCAATTAAAAATATGTGGTAGGGTGAGAAAATTCTCTCCCACACACAAAGAAACCACAGCTAACTCAGTCAGTGAAAGCAAAGGAAATAAGCTGTATTTACATGCATAAATGGAATGCAATGAATATGTACACAAATTACAGTATTTACAATATATATACAGAAATATACAGCAATGAACATAATGCAAAGCTTTTTCCCTCCAGCCGGCCAGGTTCAGGGAACCCCCCTCTCTCCCTCACTACCTCCCTTTTTTCCCAAAAAGGGTTAGAGAGAGAGAGAAAGGCAATTAAGGAGAAAAATTGTTAGCTCAAAGCGTATGCAAGAATTAGCTTTCTTATCTGGTTAGCTTTCTTAATTCACGGTCGCTTCTGTCCAGCAAAGCTGTTGCTTCAGAGGGAGAAACAGGCAAGCCCACACGAACAGAGAGAGAACAGACTGCACCCAGACTGAACCCAGACTGAACCCAGACTGAGCTGACAGAACTTAAAGTTGCATTCTACCAATCTACCAATGAAATTAGTTTAGACTATCTTGTTGTCATTTAAATACAATACAATAATAATAATACAATACAATACAATACAACAGGTTGGAAGAGACCTTCAAGATCATCACGTCCAACCCATCAACCAATCCAACCCACCTAAATACAATACAGTACAATACAGTACAAAACAGTACAATACAGTACAATATCAAAAACATTCAGCCAGAGTGTTCCAACAATTGTCCCTTTTCTTAAAGGCACAGCCTAAACCGGTCACAACACCTAAACATTCAGCTAGAGTATTCTGTAGCTTGTCTTTTCTTAAAGGCACAGTCTAAAACTGTCACAGCAGCTGAAATAAATCATGAAGTCTCTGGTTCTGTGCCTCTGACTTAACTAGTTCTCTTTCTAATTGAAAAACCTTTTGGTCAGAATTTTTTAATTCCTCCAGCATCTGGACGATGCAGGACCCCATTAGCACAGCATGTTCGCTGCTGGGTGTGGTGAAGGCACCATACGCTCAGAATTATGCCCCAAATACTGAAAACTTGTCCCAGCATGTTCGGACACATCCCCCTCTTCTACCCTCCTTTCTGGAGGGAGTAATTAGCCTAGAGCTGAGGGGGAACAAAGGCCAGGGCATCGGCCAGGTGGCACAATCAATCACACCTGCCTTCTAAGTGGTAAACAGCTACATGTACCCATCACATGGGATGCTCGTGCTACTGCCTAGTAAGGGCACAATTCTAGCTTCACGCTTTCTATAGGCTAAAGCTGGTTCTTTATGAGAGCACCCATTGGCCAAATCCAGCCTTGAGAAACTTACAAGTATTACTGCAACTTGTAAACAAGTTGCTCTCTCTTTTTGCCCAAGCTCTGTAAGCATGTTGCTTTTGTGCTTAAGCCTTTGATGCTAAGCTCCATAGGCATTGATAGTAAGTCTTCTCACTCCCACATGCAAGCAAACTAGTGGCCTCTGCAAGACAAGGAGAAGCCAGCACCCAGTAAGGCCTGTCGAGCCTCAGCACCGAGAGTCTCCAGAGGAGGGACCCTCACTGAAAGCCCTGGGAGCTACAGCGTTGTATTGCCAGCCCCACTGATCAGAATAAGAGCCTGCCATGTCTTCAAGAGGACTGGACCCTGAGGGTAAGACTGCCCAGTTGACAGGGAAGGGACTAGCTGAGTTCAGCAGTCCAAACATCTGCCTCAGCCTTAAGCAGCAGACTGACAAGCCACAACCATGTGTACCGGCTCACATAAAGCAGGAGCAGCACCTAGCCACATGCCTGCAAGACCCTGTCATTGTGGGGGAAAAGAGGAGCTGCCATTCTGAATGTTTAAGGATGTTGCTAGGTCATGTAGGAAAAAAAATTAGAGAGGCAAAGCCCATTTAGAGATTAGACTAGCCACTGATGTGAAGGACAACAAAAAATCCTTCTACAACTATATCAATAGCAAGAGGAGGGGCAAGGACAACCTCCACTCCTTGGTAGACACAGAGGAGCCAGCCTGACCTCAGTGCCAGGCAAGATTATGGAACAGGTCATCTTGAGTGCAATCACACAGCACTTCCAGGATGGCCAAGGGATCAGGCCCAGTCAGCATGTTTTCAGGAAGGGCAGGTCCTGCCTGACCAACCTGATCTCCTTCTATGATCAGGTGACCTGCCTGGTGGATGTGGGGAAGGCTGTGGATGTAGTCTACCTGGACTTCAGCAAGGCCTTTGACATTGTCCCCAACAGCAAACTCCTGGCCAAGCTGTCAGCTCGTGGCTTGGACAGCAGCACTCTGCGTTGGGTTAGGAACTGGCTGGAGGGCCTCGCCCAGAGAGTGATGGTGAATGATGTCACATCCAGCTGGCAGCCAGTCACTAGAGGTGTCCCCCAAGGATCAGTGCTGGGCCCCAGGCTCTTTAATATCTTCCTTGATGATCTGGATGAGGGCATTGAGTCCACCATCAGCAAATTTGCAGACAACACCAAGCTGGGGGGGAGGTGTTGATCTGCTGGAGGGTAGAGGGGCTTTGCAGAGGGACCTTAACAGGCTGGACAGATGGGCAGAATCCAATGGTATGAGATTTAACACATCCAAGTGCTGGGTTCTGCACATTGGCCACAATAACCCCATGCAGTGCTACAGGCTGGGGAGAGAGTGGCTGGAGAGCGGCCAGGCAGAGAGGGACCTGGGGGGTACTCGTCGATGGTAGGCTGAACATGAGCCTGCAGTGTGCCCAGGCGGCCAGGAGGGCCAATGGCATCCTGGCCTGCATCAGGAACAGTGTGGCCAGCAGGAGCAGGGAGGTCATTCTGCCCCTGTACACTGCACTGGTTAGGCCACACCTTGAGTACTGTGTCCAGTTCTGGGCCCCCCAGTTTAGGAAGGATGTTGACTTGCTGGAAGGTGTCCAGAGGAGGGCAACAAAGTTGGTGAGGGGTTTGGAGCACAAGCCCTATGAAGAGAGGCTGAGGGAGCCGGAGTTGCTTAGCCTGGAGAAGAGGAGGCTCAGAGGAGACCTTATTGCTCTCTACAACTACCTTAAGGGAGGTTGTAGACAGGTGGTAGCTGGTCTCTTCTCCCAGGCAACCAGCACCAGAATAAGAGGACACAGTCTCAAGCTGTGCCAGGGGAGGTTTAAGCTGGATGTTAGGAAGAAATTCTTCATAGAGAGAGTGATTGTCCATTAGAATGTGGTGGAGTCACTATCACTGGAGGTGTTTAGGAGGAGACTTGATGGGGTGCTGGTGCCATGGTTTAGTTGATTAGATGGTGTTGGATGATGGGTTGGACACGATGATCTTGAAGGTCTCTTCCGGTCTCTTCTGGTCTGGTCTGGTCCTGCCACTCTGTGCCCTGTGGACCCCAGGGAAATCCAGAGCTCCATCTGTGCCTGTGCTCCAAAGCTGGGGACCACTCCAAGAGGGTCCCACCTTCTCCTTTGAGCCAAGCAAAGGGAAAGCCGCCACTCCATGCAGCCGCGCTTCTTCTGCAGGGCCATCCTTGCCAGCCCTGAAGCCCATTGCCGTGCTGGCCTACCCCGTCCAGGGACCAGCCCTACTGGCCTTGCTGGGCCAACCCCACAGGACCACTCCCCACATTCTGGAGGGAGCCACCCGAGTCCTGCTAAGGGAGCCTGCCCACCAGCTAGCCTATGTTTTGCCCCCTCTCTGTTGCTGTGGGAGGGAGAAGGCTGAATCCACTGTTACCATCCAGAGGGAAGCCCCTGAGGGCCCACCAGCCGCTCTGCTGCAGCCTTAGCCCCAGAAGCCCCTGGTGACAGCAGCTTGCTGCAGCCTAGCAAGTAACCCCTCTACAAACACGCAGTGCATCTTTCACATACTTTGCACTCGCTAACATTCAGTTTAAAGCACCCACGCCTAGCAGCATAACATTTCCAGTTCAAGCCCTCTGACACACTGTAATACTTTCTCTGTACATAGTTAAAGCCACCAGTGTCTTGTTGAGTCACTGCCTGGTGAACAAGCGGTGGAATTGCACTCTTTTTTCCCTTAATTGAAATTCTGTAAATATTGGGTCCAATTGTAAATACTAAACCACTTATGGGATCTATTTGACAATTGTGCACTAGAATCTGTATATAAAATAGTGATTAATCAGTTAGTAATAATTTTAATAATAAATTTAATATTTATAATTCATATTTCATAATTAATGAATTAATAACCTCTTCATCACACTGGGTTCACTAGCACTCTCAGCTAGCTTTTCAAAAACACAATCTGGATTTTTGCAATTTTCTTTTGCCCATTCTAAATCTGAAGTTGTAATTATATATCTCAAAGTGTGGAAATATTCCACTGCTGTACACCCTATTCACGGCACCAGAAATGTCATAGTTATTAATATGAATTATGAGATAATACTTATTATTGTTATAAAAATTATTAATAACTTTAAAACAGTATGTGTGTATGTATATATATGCAGATTCTAGTGTACAATTTTGGGTATAATTCCATAAACTGGTACAGTTTAACAATTTTGAACCAAATTAGAAAAATACAAAATGTTATTCGAGAACTAGGGTGCAATCTGCAATTTGTCCACCAGGGGTAGACTCGGCATACACCTGGTGACTGAATACAGTGGTGAGGCTAGGTGTCAGAGCACATACAACTAACAGAACCTTTCAAAGAGACTTAAACCAATTTTTTACTCACGAATTATGGCTCTGGGCATAACCGGGCACTGCTGCTTTATAATCCACAGGTTACATTACCACGTGGGCTAAAGCGTGGGAATTTTTAAAGAGAACCAAAGCTGGTGTTAAACATGTGAACACTGGAAAAGATACAGTTTCACTTGCTAAGCTGGTTGTTAAGCTGGTTGTCAATCTGGTTGCTGCCAAGGCTCAAGGGGCTCAGTGGGTGCTGTGGCTGGCTCCAGGGGCAGTCCCTTACAGACATGGTGGAGGCAGCTTTCTCCCGCTGCTGCAGGGGTATGGTGTGGTGGCTGCATAATTCTGTGTGTGATGTACCCTTTACTACAGTTGCCAGTGAAGACTGATCCAAAAAAGTTGTTGAGAATCTCAGCCTTCTCCTTGTCCATTGGTACTAGTTCACCACGGTTGCTCATTGTGGGGGTATGCTTTCTTTAACCTTTCTTTTGTGGTTAACATACCTGTAGGATATACTGAAATTAAAAATGTATTTGAAAGGTATACAAACAATAACTAGTTGCTTAAGTAGCACAGTAAAGCAAGACCCCATACACCATTCTTAATCCAAGAATTCATTTTAATTGCCACCACTCATGGCATGATGCTTCAGCTGGGGCTGCCTCCTGCACTTGCAATTATGAGAAAGGCTACATCCCTGCCTACAGGAACAGCATTTCCTACAACATTTTGATTTAACTATGCAATCATGAGGGTGAAATTTAAACACAAACAGTTATATCACTTCAGACATTTAGTACCTTCAACACTTCCAGAAGTTTAAAGACTGAAAGCCTTGTCACATGCCTGAGAAAAAAAAAAAAAGCTTAAAAAACACCTTACCTCATAAATGTTGGGGTGCCACATTTTAGTCAGGAATCTGAAGGTAGGTGGTGAATATGGATAGTCAATAGGAAATTTAATGTGAGCCTGGAAAAAAAGCAAAGTTTTTGTTATGAATTAGAACAAAGAGAGATCAACAAGCAATCATTGCAGTGAAAACCTAGAAAAAAAACAATTTCTATTAAGTCCATTAAATAGTTGATTTTATATATCAGTGTACATGTAGATCCACAGTATAACTCTTCACAATTTCTTACGCTCAAAAACTAAAAACCAGGCCTTTACCTGGTGTGGTGGTTTAGGCAGGGTGCTGGCCCGGATGCCACTGCACAGACCACACCTGGGAGGTCCCAAGGGGTGGGCCCAGCCCAGGGGGGTGGTCACAGGAAACCAGGTATTCCATTTCCCATAATGCCCTGCTCCCCTATAAAACATCCATGTGGGGTCTTCACTTCCTCTTTCATCCCCTTCTGCTGCCTCAGTAAAATGGTGTGAGCTGCCTCCCTTGTGCCTGCCCAGGCCCAAGGCTGGGTTGGGGGGAGAAAGAGCCCGGGGGGGGGTGTGTTTGGGTGTACCCCCAGGTGGTGATGGGATCTCTCTCTTTGTCACGGTGCTTGTGGTTCTCTGTAAAACTTTCATTGTTGTTCTTTCTGTTTTTCTGTTAAAACTTTCCATTTCCTTTGCAATCCATTTGTCTGAGTCGTTATTTCTGCCCGTGGTGGGGTGAGGTCTGCCTCAACCCACGACATTTTTGGCGCACCAACGTGGGGCTAGTTGTTGTGGCCACTCTGCAGATCGGATTGCAAAAGATGGAGAGTTTAAAGTCAAATGTGGGGTGTTGCTGGTTTGGAAGTTGGGGCTCAAGTTTTTTTGTCTGGGCGACTGTGTGAACTCCTGTGGACTCCAGAAGGACACCTGGTGCGTGGCTGATGGCATGGAAGTCCCTCCTGCTGCTTGGGAACAGCGAGGGGTGGCTCTTTCTGTGACTTTCTGCTCAGGGTAGCTTAAGAATGCTCGAGTAGCCTAAGAAGGCGAGACCTGCCTTCTCCTCCTTGTTCTCTGCGGAGCGATGAGCAGCCGAGAACGGCATAGAGGAGCGGCAGCGGCAAGCAGAGTGAGGTCGGTCGGCTGTTGCTGCGGGAGAGGGCCACATGCGGCGAGCGGACAAGCCATGGCTTCTGAAACCTGAGGGCGAGCGGGGACTTCAGCTGGAAAGCCGTTCTCAAAGGCTCTGAGAACGCGCTCATGGCTTTGGCTGAAATAACCGTTTGGATACTTGAAGGGGTGGAGGTGACTTTGATTCTGCATCGCGGTGACAGAGACGGCAGGGGCCGGGCCGGGCTGCATTCAAGCGGCGGCGTGTGACCGGTTGATGCTGTGTCTTTAAGAAAAAGACAGTTGCTGAACACTCTGGCTGAATGTTTTTGATATTTGAACAAAACCAAGATAGTCTAAACTAATTTCATTGGTGGCTTGGAAGGTTCAGTTTTGAGTTTGGGTTCTGTTGGTTCAGTCTGTGTCTGGTCTGGGTTCAGGCTGGGTGCAGTCTGTGCTTCTCTGTCCTGTGGGCTGGACGGCTTTCTCTCTTTCTGAAGCAGGAACGGCCTTGAGTTAACAGCTAACCAGATAAGAACACTAATTCTTGCATGCATTTTCTGAGCTAACAGAATTTTTCTTCCTTAATTGCCTTCTCTCTCTCTCTAACCCTTTTTGGGAAAAAGGGGAGGTAGGGAGGGAGAGAGAGGGGTTCAGGGAACCCCCCTGGCCGGCTGGAGGAAAAAGGTTTTTCTGCATTGTGTTCATTGTTGTGTTTTCCTGTATATATTGTAAATATTGTATATTTGTGTATATATTCATTGCATTCCATTTATGCTTGTAAATATAGCTTTCATCTGCTTTTCCGACTGAGCTAGCTGTGGTTTCTTTCCCTGTGTGTGGGGAGGGAACTTTCTCACCCCACCACACGGCGGCACCGTCCGTGCCGGGCTGCGTTCAGGCGGCAGCAGCTGTAAATCTTTCCCTGGTGTTTTCGGACATGTTCCGAAAACGGCGCCGAGCACCGGACTCCGCCTCCTCTCTTCTCAGCGAGTTGTGCTGCAGCCGCTCCCTCTTCTGGGGGAGGGCTGTGAACCGGATGCGGTGATGCCTCGGTACACGAACGCCCAGTTGGGGGGCGATGTGCCTGTAATGTGCTTTTGTGTAGCTTCGGACCGCGGCTGGAAGCGGTTGGCTGCGGCTCCCTGGAGGGATGGAAAAAAGCAGTCGTGGAGCCTGATTGCTCCAACCGGCTTGCCCCAGGGGTGGAAAAAAAGCCGCTGAGTAACTGTAAATGCGAATAAAGTCTCGGCTGAGAAGTTGTGAGGCATTTCCAGGTGACCAGGATGTCCCAATGAGTCCACGAGGAATTCACACTGCAGAAGAATGACTCTGCATTGCTGGGGAGGTTCCATCATATGAGGAAGAAGAACTGGAGTGGACTGATACTTGAGCATGGATGAGAGACTGTGTGGAAGGATGCCCAGATGAAGACATGGACTGTTGCTAGACATGTCATCAGAAGAGTTCTAATTGGATGATATGTTTTGGCTGCAGGGCTTATGGTATGGAATAAGGGGTGGCGTGTGGTGGTTTAGGCTGGGTGCTGGCCCGGATGCCACTGCACAGACCACACCTGGGAGGTCCCAAAGGGTGGGCCCAGCCCAGGGGGGTGGTCACAGGAAACCAGGTATTCCATTTCCCATAATGCCCTGCTCCCCTATAAAACATCCACATGGGGTCTTCACTTCCTCTTTCGTCCTCTGTTGCTGCCTAGGTAAAATGGCATGAGCTGCCTCCCTTGTGCCTGCCCAGGCCCAAGGCTGGGTTAGGGGGGGAGAAAGAGCCCGGGGGTGTGTGTGTGTGTGTGGGTGTACCCCGAGGTGGTGATGGGATCTCTCTCTCTTTGTCACGGTGCTTGTGGTTCTCTGTAAAACTTTCATTGTTGTTCTTTCTGTTTTTCTGTTAAAACTTTCCATTTCCTTTGCAATCCATTTGTCTGAGTCATTATTTCTGCCCGTGGTGGGGAGGGGGTCTGCCTCAACCCATGACACCTGGGCTGGTAATGCTTAGGAAAAAAACTCAAAGGGCATTTATCAAGTCCTAATTCAAAAGCAGGACTAACTAACAACTATCGTTCAATGGGATAAAATAGATTTGAAAAACTAGAATTCAAAATATAATCGCCATCTTGCTAACTAAAAACATTTGCTAAGGTGTGCTGGGTTACACCCATCCTAGATGGAGGGCTGAGAGCACCTTGCTCCACACCCCACCCCCCCCCAGGATAAAAGAAATCTGATCAGGTGACCAGAGAGGGATTTGGGTTCCCCCTCCCAGGGGAAAGGGAGGGGTCTCCTGGTTCAAAGGTGGTCTATTCCATTCCGCCTTCCTGCCCAGCAAGCCTGTATAAAGGATGATACTGCTACCATTTGCTCTTTTTTTGCCTCACCTTGAAAAGGCATCAGCTGCTGCTGGTTTCCTGCACTGATCATGTGACTGGGCCTGGCTTCCCCTCTCCAGGCTGTGTCCATGCTTCTCTAAAGAACTGAAATCCATGTATATCCAGGGAAATACAAGACCATCCAGGATTGGTTTTGTATATTTTCCTATTTATCCTTATCCTATACACTTGTAAGCCCTCCCTGTTATTGATATATATATATATACTTTGTTTAAAAATTTACTTCTCCTGTTTCCAAACTGACTCCAGATTGCTTCTTTTTTTTGGTAGATCCACCTCCATCCCTTTTCCCTACCCCCTTTTTTTTCTCTTTCCCTTTTCCTTATTAGGGAAGGGGGGGGATTCTTAATTTGCTTAATTCTTAATCTGAGCTCTTAAACTCCAGCAAAGGCTCAAACCACAACATAAGGTGATCTGGTTTACAGAATCATAGAATGGTAGGAGTTGAAAAGGACTTATGGAGATCATCTGGCCCAACCCACCTGCTAGAGAAAATTTATCTAGATCAGGTTGCAAAGAAATGAATCCAGATGGGTTTTTAATGTCTCCAGAGAATGAGACTATGCAAACTCTCTGGAAAGCCTGTTCCAGTGCCCCAGTCACAAAGAAGTTTTTCTTTATGTTCAGATGGAAATCCGTGTTCTAGATTGTCTGTTGCCCCTTGTCCTGTCACTAGAGGCTACTGAAAAGAACCCAGCCCCATCCTCATAACACCCTTTGGATATTTATATGCATTTAAAAGATGCCCTCTCAGTTTTCTCTTTTCTAGGCTAAACAGTCTCAGGTCTTCCATAATAGAGATGCTTCAGTCCCCTAATCATAGTCATGGCCCTCTGTTGGAATCTCTCCAGTAGTTCCCTGTCTCTCTTGAACTGGGCAGCCCAGAACTGGACAAAAATACTCCAGATGTGGTCTGACTAGGGCAGAGTAGAAGGGGAAGAGAACCTCTTTTGACCTGCTGGACATAGTGCACCCCATCATACCACTGGCCTTCTTGGCCATGAGAGCACATTGCTGGTTTGTGGTGTGGTGGGTTAACGCCCATTCTGAAAACAAAAAAACAAAGCAGGGTGGAGGGCTTGCGGGTACTTTATCCTCCCTGCAGGGCGTTTTTCCCCTGGGAAGTTGATTCTGTTCCACTTTCCCCTCCCTGCCCGGCTAGGGTATAAAAAGCAGGACATTGTAGCTGTTAGGTTTTAGGCTATGCCTTTAAAATTTTGTTACAGATTTTGAGCAGAAAAGTAGAAAAATATAAATAAATCACTATTGGGTGTAAGAAGGAAAACTAAAGATTATTCTAATCAATTTCATTGGAGAAAATGTCTAGTATAAGATTGGCTGTACCAAAACAATTATTTCTCTTTTCTGATCTCTTCTCTGCTTGCTTCACTCAAGAGAGATTAATCTGCCTATGGCTGACCTTGGCCGCATTATTTTGGTGTGACAGTTTTAGGTTGTGCCTTTAAGAAAGGGACAGTTGCTGGAACACTCTGGCTGGATGTTTTGAAAAACATTCAGATATTTTAAACTAATTTCATTGGTAGATTGGTAGAATGCAACTTTAAGTTTTAGTTCAGTTTGAGTCTCACTCTCAGTCTGTTCTCTCTGTTCCTGTTGGCCGGTTTCTGTCTCTCTCTGAAGCAACAGCTTGCACACGCTTTGAGCTAACAGAATTTCCTTCTTAATTACCTTTTTGTCTCTCTCTAACCCTTTTTGGGAAAAAAGGGAGGTAGGGAGGGAGAGAGGGTACAGGGCTGGGGGGAACCCTCCTGGCTGGAGGAGGGAAAAGGTCTTCTGTGTTACGTTCATTGCTGTATGTTTCTGTATAGCCCTATATATATTGTAAATACTGTATATTGTGTACATATTCACTGCATTTCATTCCTGCTTGTAAATACAGCTTATTTCATCTGCTTCTCCGACTGAGTTAGCTGTGGTTTCTTTGTGTGTGGGGGGAGAGCTTTCTCTCACTACCACATTTGGTTAAGTCTAACCACTGCTTTCTCTCTGCTCCTTTATCCTTCTTGGACAAGCCGGGGGGGCAGTGGAATGGCTTCCCTGGTCTTTTTGACCAGAGGGGTTTTTCTGTTGTTTTTTTAATTGTAAATGTCTGTATAATATTGTAAATTCTTGTGGTGGGTTGAAGTTTCCCCCCAGCATTAACTTTGCCAGACCAACTCAGAAGCAAATGAAAGCTGTATTTGCAAGCAAAAACTACACTCTGCAATGGAAAGCAATGAATATGTGCAAAATATACAGTATTTACACTATTATACAAATATTTACAATTAGCAAACAACATGAAACCCCCCCCAGTCAGAGACCAGGGAAGCCATTCCACTGCATCCCTCTACCCCCTGTCCCAAGAGAGAAAAGGAGCGGAGAGAAAGCAGTGAGTTAGACTTAACTAAACAACTCAGCCAAGGACAGATGACAAGCAGGTTAATCTCTCCCGAGCGAAGCAAAAAACAGAGATCAGAAGAGAAAGATTTTTTTTGGTACAACTCATCTTATTCTAGATATTTATCCAATTAATTTGTTTAGAATAATATTTTGTTTTCCTTTTTACACCCAATAGTGATTTATTTATATTTTTCTACTTTTCTGCTCAAAATCTGTAATTAAATATTACAGATGCCTGGTTGATGTGGGGAGGCCTGTGGATGTGGTCTACCTGGACCTCAGCAAGGCCTTTGATACCGTCCCCCACAGCAAACTCCTGGCCAAGCTGGCAGCCCATGGCTTGGATGGGAGCACACTGCGTTGGGTTAGGAACTGGCTGGAGGGCCGAGCCCAGAGAGTGGTGGTGAATGGTGCCACATCCGGCTGCGGCCAGTCACTAGTGGTGTGCCCAGGGATCGGTGCTGGGCCCCATGCTCTTCAACATCTTTATTGATGATCTGGATGAGGGCATCGAGTCCATCATCAGTAAATTTGCGGACGACACCAAGCTGGGGGCAGTAGTTGATCTGCTGGAGGCAGAGAGGCTTTGCAGAGGGACCTCGACAGGCTGGACAGATGGGCAGAATCCAACGGCATGAGATTGAACACATCCAAGTGCCGGGTTCTGCACATTGGCCACAACAACCCCATGCAGTGCTACAGGCTGGGGTCAGAGTGGTTGGAGAGCGGCCAGGCAGAGAGGGACCTGGGGGTGCTGGTTGATTGTAGGCTGAACATGAGCCTGCAGTGTGCCCAGGCAGCCAAGAAGGCCAATGGCATCCTAGCCTGCATCAGAAACAGTGTGGCCAGCAGGAGCAGGGAGGTCATTCTGCCCCTGTACACTGCACTGGTTAGGCCGCACCTTGAGTACTGTGTCCAGTTCTGGGCCCCTCAGTTTAGGAAAGATGTTGTCTTACTGGAGCGTGTCCAGAGAAGGGCAACAAAGTTGGTGAGGGGTTTGGAAGACAAGCCCTATGAGGAGAGGCTGAGGGAGCTGGGGTTGCTTAGCCTGGAGAAGAGGAGACTGAGGGGTGACCTTATTGCTCTCTACAACTACCTGAAGGGAGGTTGTATCCAGGCAGAGGTTGGTCTCTTCTCCCAGGCAGCCAGTACCAGAACAAGAGGACACAGTCTCAGGCTGCGCCAGGGCAGGTTTAGACTGGATGTTAGGAAGAAGTTCTATACGAGAGAGTGATTGCCCACTGGAATCAGCTGCCTGTGGAAGTGGTGGAGTCACCTTCATTGGAGGTGTTCAAGAAGAGGCTTGATGGGTGCTTGTGCCAGGGTTTAGTTTTTCAGTTGTTTAGGTGGGTTGTATTGTACTGTATTGTACTGTATTGTACTGTATTGTACTGTTTTGTACTGTTTTGTACTGTTTTGTACTATATTGTACTGTATTGTACTGTATTGTACTGTATTGTATTTAGGTGGGTTGGATTGGTTGATGGGTTGGACGTGATGATCTTGAAGGTCTCTTCCAACCTGTTGTATTGTATTGTATTGTATTAAATTTTAGAGGCATAGCCTAAAACCACCACAATACTGTATATTTTGTATATATTCATTGCATTCCATTGTAGATTGTAGTTTTGGTTGTAAATACAGCTTCCATTTGCTTCATATTGAGCTGGTCTGGCAAAGTTAATGCTGGGAGGAAATTTCAACCCACAACAGTTAACTTGTCCACCAGGACTCCCAGGTCCTTTAATGTGGAGCTACTTTATAGCAGGTTGACTTCTCACCTGTACTGATACATGGGGTTATTCCTCCCCATGCGCAAGACTCTACACTTGTCCTTGCTGAATTTCGTGAGGTTCACCCCTGCCCAACTCTCCAGCCTGTCCAGGTCCTGTTGAATTGCAGCACAGCCTTCTGGTGTGTCAGACAATCCTCTCAGTTTTATATCATCAGCAAACTTGCTGAGGGTACACTCTGTCCCATCATCCAGGTCGCTGATGAAGACATTGAACAAGACTGGATGCAGTACTGACCCCTAGGGAACACCACTAGTCACAGGCCTCCAACTCGACTCTGCACTACTGATCACACCCCTTTGAGCGCTTTCGGCCAGTTCTCAATCCACCTCACTCTCCCCTCATCTAGCCCACATCTAGCTTACCTATGAGGATGTTATGGGAAACAGTGTCCAAAGCTTCCACTGCTCTCCCCTCATCTACCCAGCTAGTCACACCATCATAAAAGGCTATCAGATTGGTCAAACATGATTTCCACTTTATGAATCCATGCCAAATACTCCTGATAATCTTCTTTTTCTCCGTGTGCTTAGAGATGCCCTCCAGAATGAACTGTTCCATCACCTTTCCAGGGATGGAAGTAAGGCTGACTGGCCTGTACTTTCCTGGTTCCTCTTCCTTTTCCTTTTTGAAGACTGGAGTGACATTGGCATTCTTCCCCTTCTTGGGCACCTCTCCTGTTCTCTATGACCTTACGAAAATTCAGTGTGGATTAGCAACAACCTTATCCAGCTCCATCAGCACTCATGGGTGTGTCTCCTCAGGGCCTATGGATCTGTGGCTGTTCAGATCACCTCTAATCCAGTCCTTCTTGACTAAAGAAGAGAATTCCTTCCTCCAGACTTTCTCTTACCTCCAGCAACTGGGATTCCTGAGGGCTGGCCTAAGCAAAAATGGCTTTCAGTAATTCTACCAGCTCTATCTCCTCCATCACCAGGGTACTCACCTCATTCATCAGTGAGCCCACGTTTTCCCTAATCCTCCTTTTGCTACTGATGTACTTGAAGAAGACCCTTCCTGTTGTCTTTCACATCCTTTGCCAGATTTAATTCCAAGAGGGCCTTAGCTTTCCGCATTACATTCCTGCATAATCTGGGCAATGTTCCTATATTCCTCTCAAGTGGCCAGTCCCTTTTTCCACATAGTGTGAACTTCCTTCTTCCATTAGGTTTTTCCAGAAGCTCTTTGCTCTTTCATCCACATCTCCTCCTTACTCATAGGGATGCACTGATCTTTACTGGGTGATTTCAACCACCCTGACATCTGCTGGAGGGACAATACAGCAAGGCACCAGCAATCCAGGATGTTCCTGGACGGCACAGAAGACAACTTCCTCCTCCAAATGGTAGAGGAACCAACAAGAAAAGGTGCTCTGCTGGACCTTGTTCTCACCCACAGGGAAGGGCTGGTAACCAATGTGAGGCTCAGAGACAGCCTTGGCTGCAGTGACCATGAAGCACTTGAATTTAATATCCTCAGGGCTATCAGGAGGACCTATTCTAAGCTTATGACCCTAGACTTTAGGCGTGCAGACTTCGATCGCTTCAGGAATCTGCTAGCCAAAGTGTCATGGGACGAAGCCCTGGAGGGAAGAGGGACCCAGGACAGCTGGTCAGTATTCAAGGACCACCTCCTCTGTGTCCAGGAGCTATGTATACCAACAAAGAGAAAAAAAGGGAAGACTGCTACAGGAAGTGGAGGGAAGGACAGCTAGAACAGGGGGTATATAAGGAAGCTGCCCGAGCAGCAAGAGGCCTGGTAGGAAAGCCAAAGCAGAGTTGAATTGAATCTAGCCAGGGAGGTTAAAGGGATCACTAGAATTTCTACAGGTATATTAATGGCAAGAAGAAGAGTAGGGAAGGTGTGGGCCCCCTCAGAAAGGAAACTGGTGAATTAGTCACAAGTGAAGTGGAAAAGGCTGAGGTACTCAATAACTTCTTTACCTCAGTCTTCACTGCAAGAGCCTCCAGACACATTCCTGGTGACAAGGAAGACAATACCTGGGATGGGGAGGAAGAACTGCCCATCATAAGTGAAGCTCAGGTTCATGATCACTTGAAGAACCTGAAAGTGTTCACGTCCATGGGACCTGACGGGATACACCCACGGGTGCAGAGAGAACTGGCAGATGAGGTTGCTAAACACCTCTCTATTATATTCCAAAGGTCATGGCAGACTGGGGAAGTCCCCACAGACTGGAAAAGGGGAAACATGGCTCCCATTTTCAAAAAGGGTAAGAAGGAGAAACCAGGGAACTCCAGGCCAGTCAGTCTCACCTCTGTGCCCAGAAAGATCATGGAGCAGATCCTCCTGGAGGCACTACTGACTCAGAAGAATAGTGAAGAGGTGATTGGGAGCAGTCAGCATGGCTTTGCCAAGGGCAAATCCTGCCTGACAAACCTGGTGGCCTTCTATGAACAGGTCACAACATTAATAGATGAGGGGTGAGAAACTGATGTCGTTTACCTGGACCTGAGCAAAGCCTTTGACACTGTCCCACACCACATCCTGGTCTCCAAGCTGGTGACACAGGGGTTTGATGGATGGACCACTAGATGGATAAAGAACTGGCTTGATGGCCGCACCCAAAGAGTGGCTGTCAATGGGTCCATGTCCCAGTGGAGGCCAGGACAAGCGGAGTCCCTCAGGGATCAGTCCTGGGACCAGTCTTGTTCAACATCTTTGTGGGTGACATGGACAGTACCATCGAGTGCACCCTCAGCAAGTTTGCTGATGACACCAAGCTGTGTGGTGCAGCAGACACGCTGGAGGGAAGGGATGCCATCCAGAGGGACCTTGACAGGCTGGAGAGGTGGGCACAAGCCAACCTCATGAGCTTCAACAAGACCAAGTGCAGGGTCCTGCATCTGGGTCGAGGCAATCCCAGGCACAAATACAGGCCGGGCAGTGACTGGCTGGGGAGCAGCCCACAGGAGAGAGACTTGGGGGTGCTGGTGGACGAGAAGCTCAACATGAGCTCTCAATGTGCACTTGCAGCCCGGAAAGCCAATCAGATCCTGGGCTGCATCAGGAGAAGTGTGGCCAGCAGGTCAAGGGAGGTGATTCTCCCCCTCTACTCAGCTCCGGTGAGACCCTACCTGGAGTACTGCGTCCAGTTCTGGAGCCCCTGTTACAAGGGGGATCTGGAGGTGCTGGAACGCTTCCAGGGAAGGGCCACGAGGACGATCAGAGGGCTGGAGCACCTCTCCTATGAGGACAGACTGAAGGAGTGTGAGCGGTTGAGTCTATGCCTTTAAGAAAGAGACATTTGCTGAACACTCTGGCTGAATGTTTTTGATATTTGAACAAAAATAAGATAGTCTAAACTAATTTCATTGGTAGATTGTAGAATGCAATTTTAAGTTTGGGTTCTGTTATTTCAGTCTGGTCTGGGTTCAGGCTGGGTGCAGTCTGTGCTTCTCTGTCCTGTGGGCTGGACGGCTTCTCTCTTTCTGAAGCAGGAACGGCCTTGAGTTAACAGCTAACCAGATAAGAAAACTAATTCTTGCATGTTCTTTTGAGCTAACAGAATTTTTCTTCCTTAATTGACTTTCTCTCTCTCTCTCTAACCCTTTTTGGGAAAAGGGGGAGGTAGGGAGGGAGAGAGGGGGGTTCAGGGAACCCCCCTGGCCGGCTGGAGGGAAAAGGCTTTTCTGCATTTTGTTCATTGCTCTGTATCTCTGTATATATTGTAAATATTGTATATTTGTGTATATATTCATTGCATTCCATTTATGCCTGTAAATATAGCTTTCATCTGCTTTTTTTCCGACTGAGCTAGCTGTGGTTTCTTTCTTTGTGCGTGGGGAGGGAACTTTCTCACCCCACCACATATTTTAATTGGTGGCCCAAAGCGCAGCTTGTGGATAGTTGCTGTCCAGAAGCAGAGCAAAAGTAGCTTGATTTATTGTCTGCTCAAGGCGCAGTTGCAAGGATGAAAGTGTTTTGGCTTTTAGAGCGTCTGTTTTTTTCAATTTTTGGGGTCCTTATCTATAAGCATGTCCTAGGATTGATTTTCGATCGCTTAGGCAGATACTTGATGTATAAATTGTATTTATGGTTTAAGTATAAGATTCAGCTTCTCTATGAGCGGTGCCTGGGATTCTTTTGGCTTAATAGATACAGGAATGTGACATCAACCACTCTGCCCATAGAGATAAAGGAGTTTAAGATCCCAGTAGGTGAAAGAGTAGTTTTACGTGATGGCTGGGATCCGAAGGTGATTTATTTTATGTGTGCAATCCTGCTGTTGGTGATAAGCAATGCGTACTTGTTATACATGCTGTACTGGGAGCAAAAAGTGGCTAAGGCCTGTTTTGTAATTAGGCGTAGACCCAGGAGGAGAAAGAACAGCTCTAACTCTACCCCAGAAATATCTAGTGATGAGGAGAATGGAGAATCTGTATCAGTTAAAGATAAAGCTAAAAAGTCCATTGGAAAGGCTGCTCTGAATGGTGCTGTTGGTGGTTCTGGCAATCAGCCAGCTGCAGCGGCAGCGGCAGCGCCTAACATGGCGGCTCCCACGTCCTCGGCAGCCATTAGCGAGGCAAAGCCATTTCCTCCTTCTTTTTCAGCAGGACCAGAAGTGTCCTCCACAGCAGCTGATCCGTCTCAAAACCTGCCAGCTCCAGTTAAACAGGTAGCTGTTTTAAATACAAGAAGTGGAAAGAGCAAAGCTGACCCAGGAGCTGATGCTGGTGAGGGAACTTCTGCTTTAAGAGACCCTGCTGAGGAGGAGGAGAAGGTTTGTCTTAAAGATATAGCTGAGTTATTGAGAACATCACTGGATGGAGATGCAGGGCAAATTGCTGACAGCAGAACGACCAGAGGTGGTACACCTGGACTTAAAGAGATTCTTAGGAGAGTGACAATAAGATTAATGGGACAACAAGTTCAGGGAGAGGAGGAAGAGGAGGAGTCAGATGACATAGACAGCTGTTTGTCACCAAGGGAAGAGCTGCGGAATGTGCGTAAAGATTACATCAGAGCAGATAAGGAGCCAATCCTAGCTTGGCTTGGTAGATGCTACGATACAGGTGCTCCAGCTCTAATGGTTGGAGACAAGTCAGCAGCTCAACTAGGAACTCTCTCAAAGGATAATGGAATAGATAGACATCTAGGCAGGACCCTTGGTAAGGTTACTCTGTGGATACGCCTTTTAATGGCAACCCTCATGAGATATCCTTCCCGAGATGATCTTCCATGGAATCCTAAGCCCTGGACTACCACAGAGGAGGGAATTAAGCGTCTGAGAGAATTTGCTGTTAGAGAGGTACTCTATGGTGGCCATGAGACTCTGAATCCTGATGAAATTCCTGTAGGAACTGGTCTTGCTAAAAAGCTCATCAAACTTGCTCCTCCTAATTATGCAAATATTCTGCCAAGCAGAATTGTGGCAAGAAATTATGGCGGAGCTTCTCCTACGGTTGGCCAATTCACTGATCAAATGAGACAATTGGAGGATAGCATGACACATGTTTCTTTGGTCTCAGCCTTTGAAACTCTGTCTGGGAAAATTGAGAATTGTATGAAAGAGGTGAAGGATGAAATTATAAATACCATATCCGAATTGACACAAAGAGATAATTCTAATTCTTCCTCCAGATGGATACAAGTTTCCTCTGTGAGGAATAGTTGTCCTCCAAGGATGTCATTCCAAAACAGGTCATTCCAAAACAGATCCAACCAAATCAGACCACCAAGGCAGTCACATGGAAGTATTTGGATAACTCTGCGTGATCAGTTTGGTGAGAACATGAACAGATGGGATGGTCAACCAACTGCTAATCTCTTCAGGACACTGAGGGAACTGCAAAGTGGCAGAACCCGAGGTAGCAATACCAGAAGGGTAGATGTTACTTCCACAGTTTCCCAGGACAACTCTAGTAGCTCCAACAGTGGCTCCAGTTCTAACACTGCACACTGTGGAAATTGCACATGTGGGCATGTTCCCCATAACTAGGGGTGCCCTGCCTCCCGCCAGGGGGAGGAGAGGGTTAGCAGAGATAACAGAATCTATTGGGATGTGTACATCCAGTGGCCTGGCACTTCACAATTTCAGAAGTACAGGGCCTTGGTTGACACAGGAGCTCAGTGCACCATAATGCCATCAAATTATCAGGGATCAGAAGCTATAACTATTCTGGGAGTCACTGGTGGATCTCAAGAGTTAACTAAGGTGGAGGTTGATATAAGTTTAACTGGTAAACAGTGGAGGAAGCATACAGTTGTGACCGGACCTGACGCACCTTGTATTCTGGGAATTGATTTTCTATGAGAAGGGCGTTTCAAAGACCCTAGAGGTTACAAATGGGCTTTTGGTGTAGCATCTGTAGAAGTTGATGGACAAAAACTGAAGCTGTCTGTTAGACCTGATCTTTCTGATGAATCTGCAGTTGTGGGACAACACAAGATTCAGGATATTAAATTGCCGGTTGCTTCTCAGACTGTGCATCACAGACAATACAGAACCAACCGTGACTCTTTGTTGCCCATTCAGAATCTGATTTGTCAGTTGGAGAGTCAGAAAGTCATCAGCAAAACTCATTCCCCTTTCAACAGTCCAGTGTGGCCTGTGTGAAAGCAGAATGGAGACTGGCATCTGACAGTCGACTACCGAGCCCTGAATGAAGTAACTCCACCTATGAGTGCAGCAGTACCAGACATGATGGAACTCCAGTATGAGCTGGAGTCCAAAGAGTCCAAATGGTATGCTACCATAGACATTGCTAATGCCTTCTTCTCTATTCCCATAGCAGAGGAATGCAGGCCTCATTTTGCTTTCACCTGGAGAGGAATCCAGTACACTTTCAACAGATTGCCAATGGGCTGGATCCACAGCTCCAGCATCTGTCATGCAGTGATCCGCGATGCTCTGGAGAAAGGTGGTGCTCCAGAACACATCCAGTTCATCGACGATATCATCGTCTGGGGTAAAACTGCTGAGGAAGTCTTCGAGAAAGGTAACAAAATCATTGACATTCTTCTGAATGCAGGTTTTGCCATCAAGCGAGACAAGGTGAAAGGAGCTACCAGAGAGATCCAGTTTCTGGGAGTGCGGTGGCAGGATGGACGCCGACACATTCCAGTGGATGTGGTAAATAGAGTCTCTACCATGGCCAATCCCATGAACAAGCAAGAAACTCTACGTTTCTTGGGGATAGTGGGATTTTGGAGACTGCACATTCCTGGATACAGTCAGATTGTGAAACCTCTGTATAGTTTCATAGTTTCAGTTAGGGTTGGAAGGGACCACAAGGATCATCTAGTTCCAACCCCCCTGCCATGGGCAGGGACACTCTACCCTAGATCAGGCTGGCCAGAGCCTCATTCAGCCTGGTCTTAAACACCTCAAGGGACGGGGCCTCAACCACCTTCCTTGACAACCCATTCCTGGGCCTCACCACCCTCACAGTGAAGAACTTCCTCCTCACATCTAGCCTGAATCTCCCCACCTCCAGCTTCATTCCATTCCCCCTAGTCCTATCACTCCCTGGTAGCCTGAAAAGTCCCTCCCCAGCCTTCTTGTAGGCCCCCTTCAGATACTGGAAGGCCACAATGAGGTCACCTGGGAGCCTTCTCTTCTCCAGACTGAACAGCCCCAACTCCTTCAGTCTGTCCTCATAGGAGAGGTGCTCCAGCCCTCTGATCATCCTCATGGCCCTTCTCTGGACACGTTCTAGCACCTCCAGATCCCTCTTGTAATAGGGGCTCCAGAACTGGACGCAGTACTCCAGGTGGGGTCTCACCAGAGCTGAGTAGAGGGGGAGAATCACCTCCCTTGACCTGCTGGCCACACTTCTCCTGATGCAGCCCAGGATCTGTTTGGCTTTCCGGGCTGCAAGTGCACATTGAGAGCTCATGTTGAGCTTCTTGTCCACCAGCACCCCCAAGTCTCTCTCCTCTGGGCTGCTCCCCAGCCAGTCCCTGCCCAGCCTATATTTGTGCCTGGGATTGCCTCGACCCAGATGCAGGACCCTGCACTTGGTCTTGTTGAAGCTCATGAGGTTGGCTTGTGCCCACCTCTCCAGCCTGTCAAGGTCCCTCTGGATGGCATCCCTTCCCTCCAGCGTGTCTGCTGCACCACACAGCTTGGTGTCATCAGCAAACTTGCTGAGGGTGCACTCAATGCCACTGTCCATGTCACCCACAAAGATGTTGAACAAGACTGGTCCCAGGACTGATCCCTGAGGGACTCCGCTTGTCCCTGCCCTCCACTGGGACATGGACCCATTGACAGCCACTCTTTGGGTGCGGCCATCAAGCCAGTTCTTTATCCATCTAGTGGTCCATCCATCAAACCCGTGTGTCACCAGATTGGAGACCAGGATGTGGTGCAAGACAATGTCAAAGGCTTTGCTCAGGTCCAGGTAAATGACATCAGTTGCTCGCCCCTCATCTATTAATGCTGTTCATAGAAGGCCACCAGGTTTGTCAGGCAGGATTTGCCCTTGGCAAAGCCATGCTGACTGCTCCCAATCACCTCTTCACTACTCTTCTGAGTCAGTAGTGACTCCAGGAGGATCTGCTCCATGATCTTTCCGGGCACAGAGGTGAGACTGACCGGCCTGTAGTTCCCTGGCTCCTCCTTCTTACCCTTTTTGGAAATGGGAGCAATATTTCCCCTTTTCCAGTCTGTGGGGACTTCCCCAGTCTGCCATGACTTTTGGAATATAATAGAGAGGGGCTTAGCAACCTCATCTGCCAGTTCTCTCAGCACCCGTGGGTGTATCCCGTCGGGTCCCATGGACTTGAAGATTTTCAGGTTCTTCAGGTGATCACGAACCTGAGCTTCACTTATGAAGGGCAGTTCTTCCTCCCCGTCCCTGGCATCGTCTGCCATGACTCCAGGAGTGTGGCTGGAGGCCCTTGCAGTGAAGACTGACGTAAAAAAGTTATGGAGTACCTCAGCCTTTTCCACATCACTTGTGACCAATTCACCAGTTTCCTTTCTGAGGGGGCCCACACCTTCCCTACTCCTCTTCTTACCATTAATATACCTGTAGAAGTTCTTAGTGCTCCTCTTAACCTCCCTGGCTAGATTCAATTCAAACTCTGCTTTGGCTTTCCTAACCAGGCCTCTTGCTGCTCGGGCAGCTTCCTTATACCCCCCCTGTTCTATCTGTCCTTCCCTCCACTTCCTGTAGAGTTTCTTTTTAAGTAATAGTGTGTCCAGGAGCTCCTTGTTCATCCAGGCAGGCCTCCTAGCGTTCTTCCCTTTTTTTCTCTTTGTTGGTATACATAGCTCCTGGACACAGAGGAGGTGGTCCTTGAATCCTGACCATCTGTCCTGGGTCCCTCTTCCCTCCAGGGCTTCGTCCCATGACACTGTGGCTAGCAGATTCCTGAAGCGATCGAAGTCTGCACGCCTAAAGTCTAGGGTCATAAGCTTAGAATAGGTCCTCCTGATAGCCCTGAGGATATTAAATTCAACTGCCAAGGCTGTCTCTGAGCCTCACATTGGTTACCAGCCCTTCCCTGTTGGTGAGAACAAGGTCCAGCAGAGCACCTTTTCTTGTTGGTTCCTCTACCATTTGGAGGAGGAAGTTGTCTTCTATGCAGTCCAGAACATCCTGGATTGCTGGTGCCTTGCTGTGTTGTCCCTCCAGCAGATGTCAGGGTGGTTGAAATCACCCATGAGGACCAGGGCTTGTGACCTGGAAGCCGCTTCTATTTGCCTGTGGAGGGCCTCATCTGCTTGGTTCTGCTGGTCAGGTGGCCTGTAGGAGACCCCCACAGTAATATCTCCTTCCCCTCTCTTGCCTTTAATTCTAACCCATATACTCTCAACCATCTCATCATCCCTCCCCAGGTGGAGTTCTGCTGATTCCAGCTGGTTCTTGACATAGAGGGCAACACCTCCTCCTCTCCTTCCCTGCCTATCCTTCCTAAAAAGCTTATACCCATCTATCCCTACATTCCAGTCATGGGAATCATCCCACCAAGTTTCAGTAATGCCCACTATGTCATGGCCTCCCAGCAGCACGGTGGCCATTAATTCATCCTGTTTGTTGCCCAAGCTGCATGCATTTGCATAGAAGCACTTCAGCTGGGCTGGCCCTGTCGTCCTCTCCTGCCAATTCCCCTTGGTTTTCACAGGGTGTCCTGGTGTGTCATCTGTGTCTGGCCTCAGGGCAGCAAGTTGAGAGCCCTTAGCAGCTCTCCATCCCACTGCCTCTGGTGAGCTGCCCCTCTGCTTCTCACAGGCCAGCAGGAGATTATTAACCCCTTCCCCCTTCAATTCTAGTTGAAAGCCTTATCAATGAGCCCTGCCAATTCCTGCCCCAGGATCCTTTTCCCCCTCTGGGACAAGTGTGCCCCATTAGTTGTTTGCAGCTCTGGTGCCTTGTAAACCAAGCCATGATTGTAGAACCCAAATCCCTGTCGATGGCACCAGCCCCAGAGCCATGAATTGACCTGTTGGCTCTTCCTCAGTGTTCCCTCATCCATCGCTGACATTAGAGGGATAGCAGAGAACACAACCTGAGCTCCTGATCCCTTTAGCAGGTGCCCCAAGGTTCTGAAATCACTTTTAATTGATTGCGAGCCTCTTGTTGTTGCATCGTCACTACCCACCTGAAAGACCAGCAGTGGGTAGTAGTCTGAAGGACTCACGAGTTTGGGAATTTTGCCTATAATGTCCTTTACTTGGGCACCAGGGAGGCAGCAGATCTCCCTATGAAATGGGTCTGGTCTGCATATTGGACCCTCTGCTCCCTTCAGTAGGGAGTCTCCTATAACAATGGCCCTGCGAGGTTTCTTTTCCGGTCTAGTTTTGATAGCTGGCCTGAGGCAACCTGTCATTGGTGCAGCTTCTGTCTTCCTTGAGTCCTCGTCCTCACCTATGATCTGTTCCTCCTGCAGAGCCTCATACCTATTCTGTACCTCGGGCTTCGCTGAGCCCGAGAAGCCAGCGTCGCCACAGCCAGTTGTACCGACCGGGAGAGCCTACCGTGCCACCGGATGACTGGACCAGCCCCCGAGGGTAAGATCTGCCCAGTTGTCGGGGAGAAGGGACTTTAGTACTAGAGACTACGTCCGCATATACCTAGCCCCGCCATAGCGGGAGGAGAGCCGCCACATGTGCCGCTCCAAGCCCTGTAACCGCAGGGGAAGACTAAAGCATTGTTTCGTGCCTATACTGCACCAAACCCGGGACTGCCCCGATCGTCCCGCTGTTGCTTTAAGTCCAGAAACGGAGAAGCCGCAGCTCAGCGCAGCCGCATTCTCTCTCCGAGGCTGTTTACCTCAGCCCCGAGATCAGTCGCCACGAGGGCCAACCCCATAGCTATTGTTGTCCGACCGGGAACCTCTGAACCCGCCTACCGGCAACCGTCGCCCCGCCCTGCCGTGCGAGCCGACTCCCAGGGCCGACCCTACGGGCCGAACCCGACCAGGACCTATCCCTATTGTCTGGAGGGAACCGACCGAGTCCCGAAGGGAACCTGCTTCCAAGCCAAGCCCAGGTTCCAGCATTCCTTCTCCACTGCTGCGGAGAGAGGAGATAATACCCAACAGCACCATTTCAAGTCTACTAGGAATCAGTCCAGCGGCAGTAGTCAGCCGGACCCCCATCTTGCTACAAACAACAGCTACAGAGTATCTCCCACGTGCTTTCCACCCACTAGCACTCAGTTCAAAGCATCCGCGTGTAGCAGTCATCGCTGACGCACAGAAGGATTGCAATATTGTTGTATATAGCCAGAAACCGCCCGCGTTCCGCCGAGTTGCCAACTAGTGGCCAAGCGGCGGAACTGCACTCTTCATTATATAAACATACAAGTAGTCTGTAGATAGTTTAATTAAGTTCTAACCATAACACTAAGCCATTTATGGAAATGTATTTCACGAACGTGCACTAGAACATGTATATAAGTTGTTGATTCATCGGTTATTAATAATTTGATAATAAAATTAATATTTTCATAACTCATATTTCATATTCAATAAATTTAATAACCTCTTCACAACATCATTATGCTCAAAAATTGTAGCATTCACATGGTCAGTTTGGGAACCACACATCTGAAAAAAATAAGACTCAAGCACAGAATTTGCTTGTATATGGAATGAACTGAGGCTACCAAAATCCAGGAATGGCAAAGAACAGAGAATTAATCATTATTTTTATGCTAGTTATTCTTTCCTGTCTTATAAAAATAATTATTGAATATGTATATGTTGTTACATTGTTTGATTAGAGCCTGTATCTCAGACACACTGCAACTGATGCAAGGTGCCTATACCATATCAAATTACAATGCAGTAATAATCAGTTCACAGCAAAAGTTGACAGTGTTTTGAGAACACAAGTGTAAGTACAGCCTTGTCATGTGAAGCCTACCCCAGACATAAACAGAAGTGTCTGAACTCTGAAATAATCTGTTGTTAGTTATATATATTTTTAATTGGCGGCCCAACGCGCGGCTTGTGGATAGTTGCTGTCCAGAAGCAGAGCAAAAGTTGCTTGATTTATTGTCTGCTCAGGTCGGAGTTGCAAGGATGAAAGTGTTTTGGATTTTAGAGCGTTTGGTCTTTTCAATTTGTTTGGTACTGGTCTACAAGTACTTCCTGGGATTGATTTTCGATCGCTTAAGCAGATACTTGATGTATAAATTGTATTTATGGTTTAAGTATAAGATTCAGCTTCTCTATGATCGGTGCCTGGGATTCTTTTGGCTTAATAGATACAGGAATGTGACATCAACCACTCTGCCCATAGAGATAAAGGAGTTTAAGATCCCAGTTGGTGAAAGAGTAGTTTTAAGTGATGGCTGGGATCCGAAGGTGAATTATTTTATGTGTGCAATCCTGCTGTTGGTGATAAGCAATGCGTACTTGTTATATGCTCTGTACCGGGAGAAGAAAGTATCTAAGGCCTGTTTTGTAATTAGGCGTAGACCCAAGAGGAGAAAGAACAGCTCTAACTCGACCCCAGAAATATCTAGTGATGAGGAGAATGGAGGATCTGTATCAGTTAAAGAGAAAGCTAAAAACCCCTTCGGAAAGGCTGCTCGGAACGGTGCTGTTGGTGGTTCTGGCAATCAGCCAGCGGCAGCGGCAGCACCTAACATGGCGGCTCCCACGTCCTCAGCAGCCATTAATGCGGCAAAGCCAGTTCCTCCTTCTTCTTCAGCAGGACCGGAAGTGTCCTCCACAGCAGCTGATCCGTCTCAAAACCTGTCAGCTTCTGTTAAGCCAGCTGTAAATTCAAACACAGCTCCAGTTAAGCAGGTAGCTGTTTTAAAGACGAGAGGTGGAAAGACCAAAGCTGATTCAGAAGCTGATGCTGGTGAGGGAACTTCTGCTTTACGAGACCCTGCTGAGGAGGAGGAGAAGATTTGTCTTAAAGATATAGCTGAGTTATTGAGAACATCACTGGATGGAGATGCAGGGCAAATTGCTGACAGCAGAACAACCAGAGGTGGTACACCTGACCTTAAAGAGATTCTTAGCAGAGTGACAATAAGATTAATGGGGCAACAAGTTCAGGAAGAGGAGGAAGAGGAGGAGTCAGATGACATAGACAGCTCTTCGTCACCAAGGGAAGAGCTGCGGAATGTGCGTAAAAATTACATCAGAGCAGATAAGGAGCCAATCCTAGCTTGGCTTGGTAGATGCTACGATACAGGTGCTCCAGCTCTAATGGTTGGAGACAAGTCAGCAGCTCAACTAGGAACTCTCTCAAAGGATAATGGAATAGATAGACATCTAGGCAGGACTCTCGGTAAGGTTACTCTATGGATACGCCTTTTAATGGCAACCCTCATGAGATATCCTTCCCGAGATGATCTCCCATGGAATCCTAAGCCCTGGACTACCACAGAGGAGGGAATTAAGCGTCTGAGAGAATTTGCTGTTAGAGAGGTACTCTATGGTGGCCATGAGACTCTGAATCCTGATGAAATTCCTGTAGGAACTGGTCTTGCTAAAAAGCTCATCAAACTTGCTCCTCCTAATTATGCAAATATTCTGCCAAGCAGAATTGTGGCAAGAAATTATGGCGGAGCTTCTCCTACGGTTGGCCAATTCACTGATCAAATGAGACAATTGGAGGATAGCATGACACGTGTTTCGTTGGTTTCAGCCATTGAAACTCTGTCTGGTGAGATAAAGAATTGCATGAAAGAGATGAAGGATGAAATTGTAAATTCCATCTCCCAGTTGACGGCACAAAGAGATAATTCCAATTCTTCCTCCAGATGGATCCAGATTTCCTCTGTGAGGAATAGACGTCCTCCAAGGATGTCATTCCAAAACAGGTCATTCCAAAACAGATCCAACCAAAACAGACCACCAAGGCAATCACGTGGGAGTATTTGGATAACTCTGCGTGATCAGTTTGGTGAGAACATGAGCAGATGGGATGGTCAACCAACTGCTAATCTTTTCAGGAGACTGAGGGAACTGCAAAGTGGCAGAACCCGAGGTAGCAATACCAGAAGGGTAGCTGTTACTTCCGCAGTCTCCCAGGACAACTCTAGTAGCTCCAACAGTGGCTCCAGTTCTAACACTGCACCATGTGCTCATTGCACATGTGGGCATGTTCCCCATAACTAGGGGTGCCCTGCCTCCCACCAGGGGGAGGAGAGGGTTAGCAGAGATAACAGAATCTATTGGGATGTGTACATCCAGTGGCCTGGCACTTCACAATTTCAGAAGTACAGGGCCTTGGTTGACACAGGAGCTCAGTGCACCATAATGCCATCAAATTATCAGGGATCAGAAGCTATAACTATTCTGGGAGTCACTGGTGGATCTCAAGAGTTAACTAAGGTGGAGGTTGATATAAGTTTAACTGGTAAACAGTGGAGGAAGCATACAGTTGTGACCGGACCTGACGCACCTTGTATTCTGGGAATTGATTTTCTGAGAGAAGGGCGTTTCAAAGACCCTAGAGGTTACAAATGGGCTTTTGGAGTAGCATCTGTAGAAGTTGATGGACAAAAGCTGAAGCTGTCTGTTAGACCTGATCTTTCTGATGAATCTGCAATTGTGGGACAACACAAGATTCAGGACATTAAATTGCCGGTTGCTTCTCAGACTGTGCATCACAGACAATACAGAACCAACCGTGACTCTTTGTTGCCCATTCAGAATCTGATTTGTCAGTTGGAGAGTCAGAAAGTCATCAGCAAAACTCATTCCCCTTTCAACAGTCCAGTGTGGCCTGTGCGAAAGCAGAATGGAGACTGGCGTCTGACAGTCGACTACCGAGCCCTGAATGAAGTAACTCCACCTATGAGTGCAGCAGTACCAGACATGATGGAACTCCAGTATGAGCTGGAATCCAAAGAGGCCAAATGGTATGCTACCATAGACATTGCTAATGCCTTCTTCTCTATTCCCATAGCAGAGGAATGCAGGCCTCAGTTTGCTTTCACCTGGAGAGGAATCCAGTACACTTTCAACAGATTGCCAATGGGCTGGATCCACAGCTCCAGCATCTGTCATGCAGTGATCCATGAGGCTCTGGAGAAAGGTGGTGCTCCAGAACACATCCAGTTCATCGATGATATCATCGTCTGGGGTAAAACTGCTGAGGAAGTCTTCGAGAAAGGTAACAAAGTCATTGACATTCTTCTGAATGCAGGTTTTGCCATCAAGCGAGACAAGGTGAAAGGACCTACCAGAGAGATCCAGTTTCTGGGAGTGCGGTGGCAGGATGGACGCCGACACATTCCAGTGGATGTGGTAAATAGAGTCTCTACCATGGCAAATCCCATGAACAAGCAAGAAACTCTACGTTTCTTGGGGATAGTGGGATTTTGGAGACTGCACATTCCTGGATACCGTCAGATTGTGAAACCTCTGTATGGTGTGACTCGAAAGAGAAACAATTTCCACTGGGGACCTGAACAACAAGCAGCTTTTGACCAGATAAAGCAAGAGGTGGTTCAAGCAATGGGTCTGGGACCTGTCCGAGATGGTCCAGACATGAAGAACATTTTGTACACGGCTGCAAGTGACAATGGTCCAACCTGGTGCTTGTGGCAAAGAGCTCCAGGTGAGACACGTGGACGACCTCTTGGTTTTTGGAGTCGAGGTTACAGAGGTTCAGAGGCCAATTATACTCCAACAGAGAAAGAGATTCTAGCTGCCTATGAAGGAGTAAAAGCAGCTTCTGAAGTGATTGGAACTGAATCACAACTTCTCTTAGCTCCCAGATTACCAGTTTTGAATTGGATGTTCAAAGGCAAAGGTTCCACACCATATCATTCCACAGATTCCACATGGTCTAAGTGGATGGCTCTGATAACACAGAGAGCTCGCATGGGAAATCTTGAAAGACCTGGTCTGGTGGAGGTGATCTCAAGTTGGCCTGAAGGTACCAACTGTACTAAACCTCCAGAGGAGAGAGTAACTCATGCTGAGGAAGCTCCCCCTTACAATGACCTTTCTGATGATGAAAAGAAATATGCTTTGTTCACAGACAGTTCCTGTCGTCTTGTCGGGAACAAGCGAAGGTGGAAGTCTGCAGTGTGGAGTCCAACATGCCGAGTTGCAGAGGCAAAGGATGGAGAAGGAGAATCCAGTCAGTTCGCAGAGGTAAAAGCTGTCCAGCTAGCTCTCGACGTAGCTGAACGTGAGAGGTGGCCAAAGCTTTCTCTCTACACCGACTCATGGATGGTAGCCAATGCTCTGTGGGGTTGGCTAAAGAACTGGAAGAAGAGTAGTTGGCAGAGAAAAGGAAAGCCTATATGGGCAGCTGAGCTGTGGCAGGACATTGCTGATCGAATCGAGAGAATTCCAGTGAAGGTGAGACACATTGATGCTCACATCCCTAAGAGCAAAGCTACTGAGGAACAGCAACACAACCATCAGGCAGATCTAGCTGCAAGAGTTTCTCAAGTAGACATGGACTCTGATCTTGATCTCGACTGGAAACACCGAGGTGAGATATTCTTAGCTCGGTGGGCTCACGATTCGTCAGGACATCAAGGCAGAGATGCAACCTACCAGTGGGCACGTGACAGATCCATAGACATTTCCATGGATGCTATCACACAAGTCATCCATGACTGTGACATTTGTGCTGCTATTAAGCAGGCAAAACGACTTAAGCCCTTATGGTATGGTGACAGATGGTCCAAGTACAAGTATGGTGAAGCTTGGCAGATTGACTACATCACTCTACCACGTTCTCGTTCTGGTAAGCAGTATGTGCTCACTATGGTAGAGGCAAACACTGGGTGGTTGGAAACTTATCCAGTTCCACATGCAACTGCACGCAACACCATTCTTGGTCTGGAGAGACAAATCCTGTGGAGACACGGAACTCCAGAGAGGATTGAGTCAGACAACGGAACTCATTTCAAAAACAACCTTGTAAAGAGCTGGGCCAAAGAGCATGGCATTGAGTGGATATTCCACATTCCCTACTATGCACCAGCTGCAGGGAAGATTGAACGCTACAACGGTTTGCTGAAGACCACTCTTAAAGCCATGGGGGGTGGATCTTTGAAAAACTGGGAAAAACATTTAGCACAAGCAACCTGGCTGGTAAATAGTAGAGGTTCAGTGAACCGAGCTGGACCGGCACACTCAGATCTGCTACAGAACGTAGAAGGTGATAGAGTTCCTGTTGTTAGAGAAAAGAATCTGTTAGGTAAAACTGTTTGGGTATTTTCTCCCTCAGGAGAGGCTAAACCTGTCCGAGGGGTGGTTTCAGCTGAAGGTCCGGGTCACACTTATTGGGTAATGCAAGAGAATGGTGAAATTCAGTGTATTCCACAAAGAAATCTAACTTTAACTGAAAGAGTTTAATTTCAGAGTGTTGTACAGCTACATCGCGCCCAAAGGAAGAATCCATGAGGAATCCACGGTGCACGAACCCTGAGAACCCTGAGAACCCTGAGAGCCCTGAGTCAACTGAGAGTCCCTGCTTCCCTGTTTCCCTTTTCTTCGCTTCGTCTGCAAAGAGACAAACTGTTTTCCATTTTTCTTGTTTCTTGGACTTCTGAATCATCTACACCTGAGGATAGCCGGAATGGACTATGAACTTCACTTACAAATTGTAGATATTGTTTTAGGTTGGATGGACAGTACGAGCAGCCAGTGAAATTGTTTAGAAGAGGTGGATTGTGACCGGTTTAGGCTGTGTCTTTAAGAAAGAGACAGTTGCTGAACACTCTGGCTGAATGTTTTTGATATTTGAACAAAAAACAAGATAGTCTAAACTAATTTCATTGGTAGGTTATAGAGTGCAGTTTTGAGTTTGGGTTCTGTTAGTTCAGTCTGTGTTTGGTCTGGGTTCAGGCTGGGTGCAGTCTGTGCTTCTCTGTCCTGTGGGCTGGACGGCTTCTCTCTTTCTGAAGCAGGAACGGCCTTGAGTTAACAGCTAACCAGATAAGAAAACTAATTCTTGCATGCGTTTTCTGAGCTAACAGAATTTTTCTTCCTTAATTGCCTTTCTCTCTCTCTCTAACCCTTTTTGGGAAAAAAGGGGAGGTGGGGAGGGAGAGAGGGGGGTTCAGGGAACCCCCCTGGCCGGCTGGAGGGAAGAGGTTTTTCTGCATTGTGTTCATTGCTGTATTTTCCTGTATATATTGTAAATATTGTATATTTGTGTATATATTCATTGCATTCCATTTCTGCCTGTAAATATAGCTTTCATCTGCTTTTCCGACTGAGCTAGCTGTGGTTTCTTTCCCTGTGTGTGGGGAGGGAACTTTCTCACCCCACCACACTTATCTATGCTGGGATAAAATATGTTGGTGTTATTTACCCATACATATCTTTTAATTCATTTTTCTCCCAGTTACTAGCAAGCAGCACTACAAAGTTCTCAACATAAGTTTAAAGTTCATCAGTAGTTAATGATCAGTAATTATTTTAAATTGATAGTTCAGGTTCAACCAAGAGGATGACTGATTTTGATTTAAAAAAAAGAAGATTGTAAAAAGATGCTACACAGATTCAGACATCCACATGCTACTTAAAGCATAGGCTACTTCTTGACACAAAATAAATCCAAAGCATGACTTGGAGAAGCCTTTAGTGGTGATAAAGTATATGTGATTATGAATTAACAGGTGCTCAAGTATATGATAACTAGCCCACAGATATGTTAGTCATAGTCAGGTTACCAACAATCATAGCATCATAGAATGTTTCGGGCTGGAAGGGACCTCCAAAGGTCCTTTAGTCTGACCTCCCCACAGTCAGCAGGGACATCCTCAACTAGACCAGGCCACCCAGGGCCTTGTCAAGTCTCACTTTGAATATCTCTGGGGAAGGGGCCTCAACCACCTCCCTGGGCAACCTGTTCCAGTGATCCACCACCCTCATAGTAATGAACTTGTTCCTCACATCCAATCTAAATCTGCTCTTCTCTAGTTTGAAGCCATTTCCCCTTGTCTTGTCACTGCAGGCCCTTGTAAACAGTCTCTCTCCATCCTTCATGTAGGCCTCGTTAAAGGTATTGGAAGGCTGCTATTAGGTCTTCTCAGAGCCTCCTCTTCACCAGTCTTGTGGTAGTTGTTGGCTGTGCCTTGAAAAATTTTTCCACAGATTTTGAACAGAAAGTAGTAGAATATAAATAAATTACCATTGGATGTAAAAAGGAAAATAATGATAAGGACTAAATAATCCCCTTGGACAGATTACCAACATAAGCTAGTGTGACCGTTTTAGGATGTGCCTTAAAGAAAGGGACAGTTGCTGGAACACTCTGGCTGAATGTTTTGAAAAATATTCAGATATTCTAAATTAAATTCATTGGTAGATTGGTAGAATGCAACTTTAAGTTTTAGTTCAGTTTGAATCTCAGTTCAGTTCTGTCTGTTCACAGTATCACAGTATCACTAAGGTTGGAAGAGACCTCGAAGATCATTGAGTCCAATCTGTCACCACAGACCCCATGACTAGACCATGGCACCAAGTGCCACGTCCAATCCCCTCTTGAACACCTCCAGGGACGGTGACTCCACCACCTCCCCGGGCAGCCCATTACAATGGGCAATGACTCTCTCGGTGAAGAACTTTCTCCTCACCTCGAGCCTAAACTTCCCCTAGAGCAGCTTGAGTCTGTGTCCCCTTGTTCTGGTGCTGGCTGCTAGAGAGAAGAGGCCAACCTCTTCCTGGCTACAACCACCCTTCAGGAAGTTGTAGAGAGCAATGAGGTCGCCCCTGAGCCTCCTCTTCTCCAGGCTAAACAACCCCAGCTCCCTCAGCCTCTCCTCAGAGGGCTTGTGCTCAAGGCCTCTCACCAGCCTTGTTGCCCTTTTCTGGACACGTTCAAGTATCTTGATGTCCTTCTTAAACTGAGGGGCCCAGAACTGGACACAGTACTCAAGGTGTGGCCTAACCAAAGCAGAGTACAGGGTCACAAGGACCCCCTTGCTCCTGCTGGCCACACAATTCCTAATGCAGGCCAGGATGCCGTTGGCCTTCTTGGCCACCTGGGCACACTGCTGGCTCATGTTCAGGTGGCTGTCGATCAGCACCCCCAGGTCCCTCTCTGTTTGGGAGGTCTCCAGCCACTCTGACCCCAGCCTGTAGCTCTGCATGGGGTTGTTGTGGCCAAAGTGTAGCACCTGGCACTTGGACTTGTTGAATGCCATCCCATTGGACTCCGCCCATCTGTCCAGTCGGTCGAGGTCCCTCTGCATGGCCCTTCTATCCTCTAACTGACCAACATCTGCTCCCAACTTGGTGTCATCTGCAAATTTGCTGATGACTGTCTCAGTCCCCTCATCCAGATCCTCAATGAAGACATTGAAGAGGATGGGGCCCTGGGGGATGCCACTGGTGACTGGCCACCAGCTGGATGTGGCACCATTCACCACCTGTCTCTGGGCCCAGCCCTCCAGCCAGTTCCTAACCCAGTGCAGAGTGTTCCTGTCCAAGCCACAAGCTGACAGCTTAGCCAGCACTTTACTGTGGGGTACAGTGTCAAAGGCCTTGCTGAAGTCCAGGTAATCTACATCCACAGGCCTCCCCACATCCACCAGGCAGGTCACCTGATCATAGGAGGAGATCAGGTTGGAGAGGCAGGACCTGCCCTTCCTAACTCCATGTTGGCTGGACCTGAGCCCTTGGCCATCCTGCAGGTGCGCAGTTATTGCCGCCAAGATAATCTGCTCCATCACTTTCCCTGGCACTGAGGTCAGGCTGACTGGCCTATAGTTTCTGGGTTCCTCCATCCGACCCTTCTTGTGGATGGGGACCACATTGGCCAGTTTCCAGTCATCTGGCACCTCACTGGTGAGCCAGGACTGGAGGAAAATGATGGAGAGTGGCTTGGCCAGCTCATCTGCCAGCTCTCTCAGGACCCTAGGATGGATCCCATCCGGCCCCATGGACTTGTGAGTGTCCAAGTGGCTCAGCAGGTCTCGAACTAATTCCTCATGGATATCCAGGGCATTACACTGCTCCCTGACCTCATCACCCAGCTCAGGAGGCCACTCGTCCTGAACTCCTCCTGCCTTGCTGTTCAAAATTGATGCAAAGAAGGTGGTCAGGACCTGCAGCCTTTTCCTCGTCTTCAGTCACCGTCTTCCCCTCCAAGTCCAATAAGGAGTGCAGGTTCTTCTTGCCCTTCTTTTTAGCATTAACATCTTTGTAAAAATGCTTTTTATTATCTTTCACAGAGGTGACCAGCTTCAGTTCCAACTGGGCCTTTGCCTCTCTATTTTTTTTCCTACATAATCTAACAACTTCCTTAAACATACCTCGAGAAGCCTTCCCCTCCTTCCAAAGGTGATACAGCCTCTTTTTTTCCCTTAGTTCCTCCAGTAGCTGCTTGCTCATCCAGGCCGGTCGCCTTCCCCGCATGCTCATCTTTCGGCAGATGGGAACTGCCAGTTCCTGTGCCTTCAAGAGCTCCTGTTTGAATAGGTCCAACCATCCTGGACCCCTCGTTCTTGAGGGCTGATACCCAGGGAACTTTGCAAATAAGTTCTTAAACAGGCTGAAGTTCGCCCTCCGGAAGTCCAAGGTGAAGGTTCTGTTGGTGCTCCTCCTATCTCCCTGCATATTGAAAACTTCACTATCTCATGGTTGCTGCACCCCAGGCAGCCTCCCAGAGTCACATCTCCCTCCAGCCCTTCTCTATTGGAGAACAGCAGGTCAAGCAGAGCCTGACCCCTGGTAGGCTCACTTAACAGCTGCATCAGTTGTCCTCCATGTGGTCCAGGAATCTTCTGGACTGCCTCCTCTCTGCTAAGTTCCCAGCAGATATCTGGCAGGTTGAAGTCACTCACAAGGACAAGATCTGATGATCTTGAGACAGCCTCCAGTTACTTATAGAATAATTCGTCCGCTTCCTCATCCTGGTTGTGTGGTCTATAACAGACTCCAACCAGGATGTCAGATTTGTTAGTCTGCCCCCTGATTTTAACCCACAGGCTCTCAATCCCTTCATTTTCCACCTCAAGTTCTGTAGCAGAGAGTGACTCCCTAATATACAGAGCCACCCCTCCTCCTCTTCTCCCTTGCCTGTCTCTCCTGAAGAGCCTGTTCCTGTCACAGTATCACAGTATCACAGTATAACCAAGGTTGGAAGAGACCCCAAGGATCATCAAGTCCAATCTGTCCCAACAGACCTCACAACTAGACCATGGCCCCAGAGCGCCACGTCCAATCTCCCTTGACACCCTCCAGGACGGCGATCCACCACCTCCCGGGGCAGCCCATTCCAATGACGAATGACTCGCTCAGTGAAGAACTTCCTCCTCACCTCGAGTCTAAAACCTCCCCTGGCACAAGCTTGAGACTGTGTCCCTTGTTCTGGTGCTGGTTGCCTGGGAGAAGAGACCAACCCCCTCCTGTCTACAACCACCTTTCAGGTATTTGTAGAGGGCAATGAGGTCACCTCTGATCCTCTCTTCTCCAGCTAAACAACCCCAGCTCCCTCATCACCTCTCCTCATAGGGCTTGTGCTCAAGGCCCTCTCACCAGCCTTGTTGCCCTTTTCTGGACACGTTCAAGTCTCTCGATGTCCTTCTTAAACTGAGGGGCCCAGAACTGGACACAGTATCAAGGTGTGGCCTAACCAATGCAGAGTACAGGCAGAATGACCTCCCTGCTCCTGCTGGCCACACTATTCCAATACAGGCCAGATGCCATTGGCCTTCTTGGCCACCTGGGCACACTGTTTGGCTCATGTTTAGAGGGGTGTCAATCAGCACCCCCAGGTCCCTCTCTGTTTGGCAGCTCTCCAGCCACTCTGACCCCAGCCTGTAGCTCTGCATGGGTTCCGTGGCCAAGTGCAGCACCCTGATTGGCACTTACTTAAAATGCCATCCCATTGGACTCTGCCCATCTGTCCAGTCGGTCGAGGTCCCTCTGCAGAGCCTTTCTACCCTCTAACTGACTAACATCTGTTCCCAACTAACATCTGTTCCCAACTAACATCTGTTCCTGTCTGTCGGCCAGGCTGTTTCTGTCTCCCTCTGAAGCAACAGCTGCTGGATGGAGTCAGCCGTGAATTAACTGAACTAACCAGATAAGAAAACTAAGTCTTGCATATGCTTGAGCTAACAGAATTTCCCTTAATTACCTTTTCTCTCTCTCAACCCTTTTGGGAAAAAAGGGAGGTAGGGGGAGAGAGGGGGGTACAGGGGGGACCCTCCTGGCTGGAGGAGGGAAAAGTCTTCTGTATTACGTTCATTGCTGTATATTCTGTTATATTGTAAATACTGTATATTGTTTATATATCCATCTGCATTTCATTCTGCTTGTAAATACAGCTTATTCATTTGCTTCTCCGACTGAGTTAGCCGTGGTTTCTTTGTGTAGAGGTGGAGAACTTTCTCACACCACCACACAGCTAGTTATATACACTAACTTTCTTTTTGGCTTCCTCACTCTGGCAGGTACTAACTTCTGGCTTCTGCTGGTTTTGCTGACCTTGAATGCATTCTTGTTGTGGTTAAGTAACTAACAGCAACTCTCTGCTTTCTCTTGTCCTGTCTGTACAGGGAGTAAGGAAGGGAGCAGGAAAGGGAAAGCTATTAGTAGGCCCCTGGTTTGTCCAGGGGGGTTCTTCTGCTGTTTATAAATTATATATAAATGTAAATATTATATATTTTGTACATATTCATTGCATTCCATATCTTAGATTGTAGTTTTGCTTGTAAATACAGCTTCATTTGCTTTCTAACTGAGCTGGTCTGGCAATTTTATGTTGGGGGGGAATTTCAACCCACCACTAAGCTGAACAACCCCAGCTCCCTCAGCCTGTCATTGTAGCAGAGGTGCTTCAAAATCCTGATCATTTTTGTGACCCTACTCTGGACCTGCTCCATCAGGTCTATGTCCTTCCTATATTGAGGGCTCCAGACCTGTACACAGTACTCCAGGTGAGGTCACACCAGAGCAAAGTGGCAGAATCACCTCTCTGGATCTGCTAGTAACACATCTTTTGATGTAGCTCAGGATGTGATTGGCCTTCTAGGCTGCAAGCGCACACTGCTTCATACTCCTTAGGACAGTGAACTGCATCAGCATCTGAAAGCCACACACACTTGGAATCAAGTGCTCTACCTACAGGTTTTACCTTGTCTTGATTGAAATAAGGAAACAAACCAGCTTGTTTTTTATCCTGTTTTTGTAGATAACTGTAGTAGATAAACAGAGTTTTGAAAGCTTCCTAGAACAGGGAGCAATGTTTATATCTGATGTATGCACCAAGTTATACTGACACAGGTAGATCACTATTTGTGGTGGTGAGAGAAAGTTCTCCCCCACACACACAAAGAAACCACAGCTAACTCAGTCAGAGAAGCAGATGAATGTGCTATATTTAGAAGCATGTGGTGGGTTAACACCCTTTTCTGAGAACAAAAGAACAAAGCAGGGTGGAGGGCTTGCAGGTACTTTTCACTCCCTGCAGGGCATTTTTCACCTGGGAAGCTGAGTCTGTTTCCACGCCCCCTCCCTCCCATCTAGGTTAAAAAGCAGGACATTGTAACTGTTGGCCCCTGCTTTTCTGGCTTCTGCTGCCTCTGCTGGATAGAGCTACTGAAGCTGCCTCCTGCTCTTCTGCCACGTGGTCGGACCTGCTGCTGCTCTCCACGCTTCCTCAGAGAAGTCTGGTTTTGTATATTCTCTTGTTTTTGTCCCCCTCCCATCATCTTGTTCCTTGCCCTTGTGAACCTTTTTCCTGTTATTGATATAGAGATATATATTGCTTAAAGACAACTCTTTGCCTCTCTACTTCCAAGCCGACTCCAAATTATTGTGGTGGATTGGCTCTTCCTTCTCTCCCCTCTCTGTTGGGAGGGAGGAGGGGGGGAGTGGGGGAGAGATTCTCAGCCTTGCCCCCACCTGAGCTCTTAACTTCCAGTTAAGGCTCAAACCACTACAAAGCAGAATGAAATGCAGATGAATATAGACACAATATGCAGTATTTACAATATATACAGAAATATACAGCAATTAACATAATACAGAAGACCTTTTCCCTCCTCCAGCCAGGAGGATCCCCCCCCGGCTCTGTACCCTCTCTCTTCCCCTACCTCCCTTTTTTTCCCAAAAAGGTTAGAGAGAGAGAAAAAGGTAATTAAGGAGGAAATTCTGTTAGCTCAAAGCATATGCAAGAATTAGTTTTCTTATCTGGTTAGCTCAGTTAATTAAAGGTCGACTCCGTCCAGCAGCTGTTGCTCAGAGAGAGACAGAAACAGACAGGCCAACAGGAACAGACAGAACAGAACTGAAATTCAAACAGAACTAAAACTTAAAGTTGCATTCTACCAATCTACCAATGAAATTAGCTTAGAATGTCTTGTTTTCGTTTTAATACCAAAACATTCAGCCAGAGTGTTTGTAGTGGATGATGCTTATGGCCAGGATTGTGGCCCAAATATTCCTAGGACATACTTATCTGTGTGTTAACGCTTCTTTGTTCCCCATCCTTTCTGAAGGCGTCAGGGGGGATCCAGGCGCCACTGAGTCCAGGTAAACTGCCTGGCTAGGCATGGTCTCACCCCTGTGGTAGGCAAGGGCCAGGCTATATGTTTGTTTCCCTGTTTATAGCATAAGCTTACACCACATTTGGTAGATGCCAGTTCATTGGTTAGCCTTTGTGTTAGGCAACAGATGCTCATTGGACCAGTATTCACTGGGGCAAATGGTAAATAGGGGTTGTTTGGTGATGAGCCCCCCCCCCCCAATTCGTGTTTTGAGCCTGTATCTGTTGCACACCAGTGCTGTTGTGGTTCACCTTGCCCGGACGGACTAGCCAGTGCTCCAAAGGCTTCGTGTACTTTGCACCATCACCCATCTGTGTGCATTGCCGTGGACAGTACCCCGTGGGATCAACCGCTGCATGATCCATCGCCGCAGGAGAAAACCTGGTAGCCTGTGTGAACCAGCGTTGCTGAACTGCCACAGTGCCCCTGTTGCAGTTTGGGCTGGGTGCCTTCTGCTACATGAGGTGCTTCTGGTCGCAGAGGTCCAGCCCAGTGGGTGGACACAGGAAACTAGGTATTTCTACATAATTCTCTGCACCACCACTAAATCTATTGCGGGGGCGAGGTCTAGCACCTCCTCTTTCTTCCTCGCCTTCCTCTTTCTTCCTGGCTAGGCCCAAGGCCACGGGGGGATGGGCAGTCTCAGATCTGGCCAGCTGAGACTAGTCTAGCATGGGGAGGGGAAGAAGGAGCCCTGGGGGGTCTTGGATGTACCCCCAGGTGGGGAGGGGATCTTCCTGGTTATGTTTCCGGGATTTTCTTTTGTCACTGCGCTTCTGGCTCTCTGTAAACATTCTCTGCTTTTTCAATTAACTTTCATCACTTTTGCAATCCGTTGTCGAGGGTTGTTATTTGTGCCCGTGGTGTGGAGGGGGCTGCCTCAACCCACTACATTATTGGTAGCAGAGGATGGTTACGGTGGTGAGGGCGTCTGCCCTCAACCCCTTTGCATTCTTGGTGAGTCGGCCAGGAGTAGGAGTTTGTTATTGTGGTCACCTCTGCAGATCGGATTGCAAAAGACGAGAGTTTAAATTTAGTTCTGGGTGTTGGTTTGG
>JAAWVA010000039.1:1469043-1512204 GCA_015227895.2 Colaptes auratus | reverse complement strand
TGGCTGCCTGGGAGAAGACGACCAACCTCTGCCTGGCTACAACCTCCGAAGGTAGTTGTAAGAGCAATAAGGTCACCCCTCAGTCTCCTCTTCTCCAGCTAAGCAACCCCAGCTCCCTCAGCTCTCCTCATAGGGCTTGTCTTCAACCCCTCACCAACTTTGTTGCCCTTCTCTGGACACGCTCCAGTAAGACAACATCTTCCTAAACTGAGGCCCCAGAACTGGACCACATACTCAAGTGCGGCCTAACCATGCAGTGTACAGGGGCAGAATGACCTCCCTGCTCCTCTGGCCACACTGTTTCTGATGCAGGCTAGGATGCCATTGGCCTTCTTGGCTGCCTGGGCACACTGCAGGCTCATGTTCAGCCTACAATCAAAGCCACCGCCCAGGTCCCTCCCTTCCTTGCCGCTTCTCCAACCACTCTGACCCCACCTGTAGCACTGCATGGGTTGGTTGTGCCAATGTCAGAACCCGCACTTGGATGTGTTCAATCTCATGCCGTTGGATTCTGCCCATCTGTCCCACCCTGTCGAGGTCCCTCTGCAAAGCCTCTCTGCCCTCCACAGATCAACTCCTGCCCCCCAGCTTGGTGTCGCCCGCAAATTTACTGATGATGGACTCGATCCCCTCATCCAGATCCTCAATGAAGACATTGAAGAGGATGGGGCCCAGCCTGATCCTTGGGGACACCACTGGTGACTGGCCGCCAGCTGGAGGTGGCACCATTAAACCACCACTCTCTGGGCCCGGTCCTCCCCCAGTTCCTAACCCAGCGCAGAGTGTTGCTGTCCAAGCCATGAGCTGACAGCTTAGCCAGCAGTTTGCTGTGGGGGACGGTGTCAAAGGCCTTGCTGAATCCAGGTAGACTACATCCACAGGCCTCCCCCACATCCACCAGGCAGGTCACCTGATCATAGAAGGAGATCAGGTTAGAGGAAGGACCTGCCCTTCCTAAATCCATGTTTGTCTGGACCTGAGCCCCTGTCCCTCCTGCAGGTGCACAGTTATTGCTGCCGGATAATCTGTTCCATAATTTTCCCTGCACTGAGGTCAGGCTGACTGCCCTATAGTTTCCCGGTTCCTCCACCGACCCTTCTTGTGGATGGGACCACATTGGCCAGTTCCCAGTCATCTGGGACCTTATCGGTGATCTCTTCTGTCCTCCATGTGCCTTAACTGTGCCTTTGTTGTCCCATCCCTTATTCATACCCTTTCCTTCAACCTGCTCGTGGCTGTTCTTTAGTGACAACTCTTCACACTCTATCCCTTCTTTTACATAGAGGGCAATACCTCTACCGCTTCTTCTTTTGTCCATTCTGAACACTTGTAGACATCAATAGCCACACTCCAGTCATAGGATTCATCCCACCCAGGTTTCTGTGATTACCACTATGTTGTACTTTCCTGCAGCAGGTAGCTTCCAACTCCTGTTTGTTGCCCATGCTGCATGCATCAAGTAGAGGCACTTCAGCTGGACTGATAGCCATGTCACCTTCTTAGAGGGGCACCCCATTGTGCCCCCAAGGCATTTCATGAGAGCTCCCTCCTGTCTCCGATTACCTCCGGCCCCCAGCTCACCTCTGTAAACCTTACCTTTGCTGCAGTGTTCACAGCATACTTCAGGGCAACAGTTAAAGGCCCTTACTATCACCCCCATCCTCCCAACCTGATGTGTCTTCCTGCCTGTTGTCACAGACAATTTTGATATTATTGTCACCATATCCCCCCTTGTGAGAGACTAAAGCTTGTCTCTCCTGGTGTGAACTCAACAAAGATAAAATCACTTGCTGCTTGCCCAGACAATAGCTGATGTGCGTTGGGCAGAGCCACTGGAAGGACTCTTGGAAGTGCAAAGATAACCTTGCTCACGGACTGCAGCTGGCCTACAACAATGGTCCAAGGGCCCAGCCATCCCGCCTTCAGACAAGATCATTTCCAGCCATCAGATACCCCAGGAAGGACAATGGATTCCCTGATGTGTAAGGGTGGGTGGGAGGTAGATGGAGCAGAGGGGTGGAGGCCTCCTCCCCCCTCCATCCAACGGCTGCCCAAACTCACCTGAGTACACAGAAAGATTTCCTGGGAACTATACCTTGACACTTACCTAAGGATGATTGCCCAGAATGAATCCTGGGGAACAACCCTGGACACTTGCCTGAGGACTAAAAAACTGTATAAAAGACTGGCAACTACTGGCTTTGTTGAAGGAAAACAGGAGAAGAAAACTGGAGAAGCAAATGCAGCACCACAACACCTGCTGAAACATCACGCGCCCACACACGGATCCTGGACTCTGAAAACCCTCTCTCCGTGCCCTAAGTTCGCGCCTGCTGCAACTCATGGAGCTGAGAAGCTGCCCAGAGGACCACATCCCTTCTACAGCCAAAGCCTCAGCAACCCTTCCTCTACAGACCCAACATCTCTGCAGCACACACACGTTTCTCTACAGACCCAACATCTCCTGCAGCACCTTTCCTCCACAGACTCAAACTGTCTTGGGGGTGAGGGGTGTGGTAATACAATTCCTTTCCTCTTTCTCTCTTCTCTCTCTATTTTCTCTCTCTCCCCCCTCTGATCCCATCCACTGTATTTATGTCCATCCACTGTATTTATGTAATCAATAGTCTAGCTGTTGATATTTTGGCCTCGTTTGTGCCTCTAATTCACAACACGGAATATTCATTAAAAACCTGATCTCTCTCCCTCTCCGGATGGAGACCTTTACACCCCAAGTGAAATGAGAGACTGAAGGCTGTTCTTAGGCTCATCTCTAGTGCACCTGGTTTTAACCTCTTCCCCCTTCAAGCCTAGTTTAAAAGCCCTTTCAATGAGCCCTGCTAACTCTGTGCCCGGATCTTTTCCCCCCTCCTGAGACAGACATACTCCATCTGCTGCTAGTAGATCCAGTGCCATAGTTCCCCAAGATAACAAAAAAAAACAAAAACAAAAACAAAAAAAAAAAAAAAACAAAAAACCCCTACACATACCAAAAAACAACCCCAAATCAAAATTCTGTTGGTAGCATCAGCCTCTGAGCCACTTATAAATCATGATCATGCATGATTTCCTGTTCCTTTCAGTATTTCTTCCCTGCCATTGAGGTAATGACAAAAAAAACCCACTTGTGCCCCCAATCCGTCAGCCATCTCCCCCATGCCTTGAAGTTCCTTTTGACTCTTTTGGACTTCTTTTTTTTACCTCATCACTTCCCACCTGCATAGCTAGTAACAGATAGTAATCAGAAGCTGTACCAGACTAGACAGCCTCTCTGGCAGCATCTCTGATCCAGGCCCCAGGGAGGCATAAGACCTATGTCCCTCTTTGGGTGGGGACATCAAACTGGACACATATTTAATGGAGTCTCACAAGAACAGAGTAAGGGGGAGAATCACCTCTCCTTGATCTGCTGCGCCACACTCCTTGTGAGCATTCCCAGGATACAGTTGGCCTTCTGGGCTGCATGATCACACTACTGGCTCATTTTTGAGCTTCATCTATCAATACCCCCAAGTCCTCTTCAGGCTACTGCCAACCCACTCTGTACTCAGTTTATATTTGTGCCTGGGATTGGCCCCAACCCAGCTCAGGACCTTGCACTTTGACTAAACCTAATGCAGTTTGCACTGGCCCATTTCTCATGCCTCTCAGGTCCCTTTGGACTGCATCCCTTCCCTCAACTGAGTACACACACAGCTTGTGTTGCCAGCAAGCCTGCTGAGGGCGCATTCGATGCCATTGTCCATGTTGCTGACAAGATGTTGAACAGCACTGGACCTAGAACAGATCCCAAGGAACTCCACTTGTCACTGGTCTCCACATGGTATCAAGCCATTAACCACAACTCTAAGTGCAACCTTCAAGCCTATTCCTTATCCACCGAGTAAGTGGTCCATCCATCAAATCTATCTCCATCTTAGAGACAAGGATGTCATGTGGACAATGTCAAATGCCTTGCACAAGTCCAAGTAAATGACATCGGTTTCTTTTCCCATGTCAACCAGTGCTGTAGCTCTGTCATAGAAGGCCACCAAATTATCAAGCATGATTTGCCCTTAGTGAAGCCATGTTGGCTGTCTCCGACCACCTCATTTTTCATGTGCCTTAGTACAGCCACCAGAAGAAACTGTTCCATGATTTTACCCGGCACAGAGGTAAGGCTGACTGATCTGCAGTTGCCTGGGTTTTCTTTGCTTCCCTTTCTGCTGGGCTGCACCCATCCTGGGAGGGGGGAAGGTTGCAAGAGCCCTGCTCTTCCCAGGGATTAAGGAAACCTGATCCAGGTAGACTTGGTTCCTTCCACCCCCCGCAGGAGGGGTCCCCCAGGTCAGTTAGTCTGTTCCATTCTCCCTTCCTGTCCAGCAAGACTATAAAGGGGAGGGCATGGCAACCATTTTTGCTCTTTTGCTCCGCCTCACCTGTTGGCAAGGACCAAAGCCACTGCTGGCTTCCTGGTTCTGCCATGTGGTCAGGCCTGGTCTTCTTCCTGCCACAATCCATATTTCTCCAAAGGACTGCAATCCACATACATAAGGGGAAACACAAGGCCATCCAAACCTGGTTTTGTATATTTTCCTATTCATCCTTGTTGCCTTTACCCTTGTGAACCCTTCCTGTATTGGTTTGTTGTTTGGTTGGGTTTTTTTTAATAGTTTTAAAAAAATAAATTACTTCTCTACTTCCAACCAACTCCAAATTATTTCTTGGTAGATTTACCTCCTCCCCTTTTCCCCCTTTTCTGTCCATTCTTTCCCTTCCCTCCCCCTCCCTTATTGGGAAAAAGGAGGGGGAGTGGGGGAGTTCTCAGTCTTGCCACTATCTGAGCCCTTAAATTCCAGTTAAGGCTCAAACCACAACACCCTTTTTTAAAAAACGAGGTATGTTTCCCCTTTTCCAATCTGTGGGAACCTCAGACTGCCATGACTTCTCAAAATGATGGCTATGGCCTAGCAACTTCAGCCCCAGTTCCTTCGGACCCGTTGATGTATTTTAATTGGTTTCCATGGACTTGTGCACCTTCAGATCAGTGTTTCCCAGACCTGATCTGCTCCTACCCTGGTGGTTCTTCATTCTCCCAACCAAGCCAATGTCCTCTGTGACTTGGTGGAATAGCTCAAGTGGTTACCAGTGAAGACTGAAGCAACAACACACTTCTTTTGGTGCAGCTGACAGGTTGGCAGTTCCCAGGTCCAGGGACTTCACCTGACTGCCATGACTTTCCAAGTATCACGAGAATGGCTTAGCAACTACATCAGCCAGTACCCTCAGACTCTGGGATGCATCTCATCAGGTCCCATAGACTTGTAAGCTCAGGTCCCTCAGATGATCACAAACCTCTCTTCTCTGCCAGGCCAGTAGGAAGGAATTCCCATCCCCCACCGCCATCCTCATCTTGTGGTCCATCAACCCAAGAGGTGTGAGGAGAGAGGTTGCCAGTGAAGACTGGTGTAAAAAGTATCCCTATACTCTTCCCAGGATACCTTTCCCAGTTTGAACTGCTAGTGCATTTCCTTCTTGCCCTTTAGTTTGACCAACAAGTCCGTGATTCAGCCATGGTGGTCTCATCTCTTCTTTCCTTGACTTCTGCATCTGGGAGCAAGAGCTCTTGTGTTCTATGCAAAGCATTCTAAAGATCTGCCAGCTCTGTTCTATTTTCCCTGAGGAGAAGTCCTATTGACTAACTCCCATATGAGCTGAAATTTGCTCTTTGTGACCCGTTGAGGCTGTGTCTTTAAGAAAGACAGTTGCTGAACACTCTGGCTGAATGTTTTTGATTTTGAACAAAACCAAGATAGTCTAAACTAATTTTCATTGGTAGATTGTAAAATGCAATTCTATTAAGTTTGGGTTCTGTTAGTTCAGTCTGTGTCTGGTCTGGGTTCAGGCTGGGTGCAGTCTGTGCTTCTCTGTCCTGTGGGCTGGACGGCTTCTCTCTTTCTGAAGCAGAACGGCCTTGAGTTTAACAGCTAACCAGATAAGAAACTAATTCTGCATGTGCTTTTTGAGCTAACAGAATTTTCTTCCTTAATTGCCTTTCTCTCTCTCTCTAACCCCTTTTTGGGAAAAAGGGGAGGTGGTGAGAGAAAGAGGGGGTTCAGGGACCCCCCTGGCCGGCTGGAGGGAAGAGGTTTTTCTGCATTGTGTTCATTGCCGTATTTTCCTGTATATATTGTAAATATTGTATATTTGTGTATATATTCATTGCATTCCATTTATGCCTGTCAATAGAGCTTTCATCTGCTTTTCCGACTGAGCTAGCTGTGGTTTCTTTCCTTGTGTGGGGAGGGAACTTTCTCACCCCACCACAGTAGTAAATAGGTATTAGTTTTTAAAGGTATTCCTTAGCTAATGTAACATCTTTCCTTCTTAGACATTGACTATTAAAGTAAAAATTTTTAAAAATATAAAAAAAATATAACAAAAAATTTGTAAAATACACAAATAAAAAAAACCAAAACAACTTAGATACAAAAATACAAATAAAAAATACAAATAGCAAAGAATTTAGATAAAAAATAAAAACAAAATGCAAAATAACAATAATGACAACAAAGCATAATAATAAAAAAGAAAAAATTAAAAGAAAAACATTTAACAAAATGTAAAAAAGCAACAACAAAAAAACAGCAAACTAAAAACATAATGATCACTAACAAAAAATAACTATTAACAAAACCCATAAGGATTATTAGCAAAAAAAAAGTATTATTAAGATAGGGACTACTAGATTAAAGCAAACAAACAAATTAAAATGAAAATAAAAAAAGAATAATAAAAAAAGAAGGTTAAAAGAAAAAAAGGCAAAAAATTAAAACTAAAATAAAAACAATTCAAAGAAATAATTAAAAGGAAAGAATATATTAAAAAATTAGATTTAAAACAACAGCAAAAAATTACACATAAACTTTTAAAAAGTTAGATAAAAATAAAATGAAAATAACAAAAAATTTAAAACCCAACTACATTTAAATTATTAAATTAGATTTTTTAAAAGTTAATTATATTAAAATAAAGAAAAGAAAAATTAGGTAAAATATAAAAAATACAAAATACTAAAATTATAGACAAAAAAGATAATGAAAAATAAATTTCAAAAAACAGACATAAGATATTTATAAAACAATTAAATTAAAAATTAGATTACAATTTTAAAAACATTAAAAAGAAAAAAAATTTAAAAAAATAAAAACAAAAAATTAAAATAATGAAAAACTAATAAAATAAAATTGAATTATATTAAAAATAAAAATAAGGTAACATGAAAACAACAAAATTTTCTTATTTAAAATTGATTAAAATTTTAAAAATTAAAGCAATTGAAATAAAATTTAAATTAAAAATATATTAAATAAGCATACAAAAGTTAACAATTTATTAATATTTAAAAATACAAAAAAAAATTTAAAATATAATAAAAAGTAAAATAAAAATAATAAAAGCAACGTAAAATTTAAATAAAATTTAAAATAGTTAAAAATATATCAAGAAAAAATAAACAAGAAAAGAAAAAAGATTATGTATATTTTTAGCTAAGGTTTTTTAGTGATACCAGCAAGAAATAACTAACCCATGTCACTGCAATCATCGCAATAAACAATGGCAGAAGAATCAAGAATATGAAAAAACAGCATTTCCCATGAAGTCGAACATCGGTCACAATGACTGTTATGATAATCTGAGATAAAAGCATCAATCAGAAGAATGTACCACAAACCATCTGAATTAGGACAGAATATTATGATGTTTGATTGTTGTGTGATTACGGAAAATGTTTATATGGATTTATATCTTATCTCACCAGTTTGCCATAGTTTTAAATGGTTAAAGAGACCATCACATTCATTATAACACAACATTCATTTTCAGGTTAAAAAAAAAAAAACAAACAAATGAATACCCAATTAAAAAAAAAAAGGAAATTTAGGAATGTCAAAAAAAAGATGATTGGTTAAAGCATTGTGCTTTCAAATTGTCATTCTATATTCACCTTTCATTAGCAAAAACAAAGCATCAAAGATCAGTATTACTAGGATGAGCAAAACTGTATTATTATGTGCAATTTTATATTGGGCAAAGCAATGAAGCTCCTTTGCTCTTGCTGTTTGCCTGCAAGTTTTCTATCTGTGAAGCTAGAGCCTGGCCAGATCTACCTTTACAGATTAAGGAAAATCTTGCTATCATTACACAATTATGATTTTTGACAATCCTAGAAAAAATAAAGATTCAACAGACCCCTAATGCTGGTTGTAAAAGACGGTGCTGAAGATTGGATTTATGTCTTAATCTCTGTGTGCAATGTGTTCAGGCATAATCAAGTCTTCTCTGTCAATAAGAAGAGTGAAATGTAAAGATTGGAACTATTAAGATCTAAGTTCTTCTTTACAAGATTTGTTATCTTTGACCATGTATTATGCCATCTCTGTTAGCATGTTCTAATTAGCTCAACTTAAGCATCATGCCTTGTATGGGTTACATCAGTCTGTTAGACATGCTGCGCTACAGCATAAGTGCAGAAGTAGCTAGCAGTGTAGCAAAACAGTACTGTGCCTTCAGCATGTAACTAAAGCAGGGCAATGATAGCTATAAACACAGAACGTTATCTGGGAATAACAGGACGCGCACCTGCATCAACAACCTCGTGTGTTATTAGTAGTTTGACCAATAATCTATAATAGTACGATGTGTGGTCACTCATGGGGAACCAATGAAGCTATGCCAACGATGCTCTCCGAGTCTATATAAACTGTAGAAGTTCCCTTAATAAACAAACAATACTAGAACAATACTAGATCATATTGGTCATCGGTATTGACTCCAATCTCTGTTGCCGACATATGTAGATGATGTAGCTATATAAAGAAAAGATAGTAATTATAAGGATGCTTTGAAGAGATTGGAGGTTATGACCGGTTGATGCTATGCCTTTAAGAAAGAGACAGTTGCTGAACACTCTGGCTGAATGTTTTTGCTATTTGAACAAAAACAAGATAGTCTAAACTAATTTCATTGGTGGCTTGTGGGGTGCAGTTTGGAGTTTGGGTTCTGTTAGTTCAGTCTGTGTCTGGTCTGGGTTCAGGCTGGGTGCAGTCTGTGCTTCTCTGTCCTGTGGGCTGGACGGCTTTCTCTCTTTCTGAAGCAGGAACGGCCTTGAGTTAACAGCTAACCAGATAAGAACACTAATTCTTGCATGCACTTTCTGAGCTAACAGAATTTTCCTTCCTTAATTGCCTTTCTCTCTCTCTCTACTCTTTTTGGGAAAAAGGGAGGTGGGAGGGAGAGAGGGGGTTCAGGGAACCCCCCTGCCGGCTGGAGGGAAGAGGTTTTTCTGCATTGTGTTCATTGCCGTATTTCCTGTATATATTGTAAATATTGTATATTTGTGTATATATTCATTGCATTCCATTTATGCCTGTAAATATAGCTTTCATCTGCTTTTCCCGACTGAGCTAGCTGTGGTTCTTTCCCTGTGTGTGGGGAGGGAACTTTCTCACCCCACCACATATTTCTTAATTGGCGGCCCAACGCGCGGCTTGTGGATAGTTGCTGTCCAGAAGCAGAGCAAAAGTTGCTTGATTTACTGTCTGCTCAGGTCGGAGTTGCAAAGATGAAAGTGTTATGGCTTTTAGAGCGTCTGTTTTTTTCAATTTTTGGGGTCCTTATCTATAAGCATGTCCTAGGATTGATTTTCGATCGCTTAAGCCGATACTTGATGTATAAATTTGTATTTATGGTTTAAGTATAAGATTCAGCTTCTCTATGACCGGTGCCTGGGATTCTTTTGGCTTAATAGATACGGGAATGTGACCTCGACTACTCTGCCCATAGAGATAAACAAGTTTAAGATCCCAGTAGGTGAAAGGGTCGTTTTAAGTGATGGCTGGGATCCAAAGGTGATTTATTCAATGTGTTTGAATCTGCTGCTGGTGATGGTGATTGCGTACTTGTTATATACGCTGTACCGGGAGCGGAAAGTATCTAAGGACTGTTTTGTAATTAGGCGTAGACCCAAGAGGAGAAAGAACAGCTCTAACTCGACCCCAGAAATATCTAGTGATGAGGAGAAGGGAGGATCTGTATCAGTTAAAGAGAAAGCTAAAAATTCCATCGGAAAGGCTACTCAGAACGGTGCTGTTGGTGGTTCTGGCAATCAGCCAGCGGCAGCAGCAGCTCCTAACATGGCGGCTCCCCCGTCCTCGGCAGCCATTAGCAAGGCACAGCCATTTCCTCCTTCTTCTTCAGCAGGACCGGAAGTGTCCTCCACAGCAGCTGATCCGTCTCAAAACCTGTCAGCTTCTGTTAAGCCAGCTGTAAATTCAAACACTGCTCCAGTTAAGCAGGTAGCTGTTTTAAAGACGAGAGGTGGAAAGACCAAAGCTGATTCAGATGCTGATGCTGATGCTGGTGAGGGACCTTCTGCTTTAAGAGACCCTGCTGAGGAGGAGGAGAAGATTTGTCTTAAAGATATAGCTGAGTTATTGAGAACATCACTGGATGGAAATGCAGGGCAAATTGCTGATAGCAGAACAACCAGAGGTGGTGCTCCTGACCTTAAAGAGATTCTTAGGAGAGTGACAATGAGATTAATGGGGACAACAAGTTCAGGAAGAGGAGGAAGAGGAGGAGTCAGATGATATTTTGGACTGTTCTTCACCAAGGGAAGAGATAAGGAATGTGCGTAAAGATTACATCAGAGCAGATAAGGAGCCAATCCTAGCTTGGCTTGGTAGATGCTACGATACAGGTGCTCCAGCTCTAATGGTTGGAGACAAGTCAGCAGCTCAACTAGGAACTCTCTCAAAGGATAATGGAATAGATAGACATCTAGGCCGGACTCTCGGTAAGGTTACTCTGTGGATACGCCTTTTAATGGCAACCCTCATGAGATATCCTTCCCGAGATGATCTCCCATGGAATCCTAAGCCCTGGACTACCATAGAGGAAGGAATTAAGCGTCTGAGAGAATTTGCTGTCAGACAGGTACTCTATGGTGGCCATGAGACTCTGAATCCTGATGAAATTCCTGTAGGAACTGGTCTTGCTAAAAACCTCATCAAACTTGCTCCTCCTAATTATGCAAATATTCTGGCAAGCAGAATTGTGGCAAGAAATTATGGCGGAGCTTCACCTACGGTTGGCCAATTCACTGATCAAATGAGACAATTGGGATAGCATGACACGTGTTTCATTGGTTTCAGCCATTGAAACTCTGTCTGGTGAGATAAAGAATGCATGAAAGAGATGAAGGATGAATTGTAAATTCCATCTCCCAATTGGCACAAAGAGATAATTCCAATTCTTCCTCCAGGTGGATACAGGTTTCCTCTGTGAGGAATAGACGTCCTCCAAGGATGTCATTCCAAAATAGGTCATTCCAAAACAGATCCAACCAAAACAGACCACCAAGGCAGTCACGTGGAAGTATTTGGATAACTCTGCGTGATCAGTTTGGTGAGAACATGAACAGATGGGATGGGCAACCAACTGCTAATCTTCTCAGGAGACTGAGGAACTGCAAAGTGGCAGAACCCGAGGTAGCAATACCAGAAGGGTAGCTGTTACTTCCACAGTTTCCCAGGATGACTCTAGTAGCTCCAACAGTGGCTCCAGTTCTAGCACTGCACACTGTGCTCATTGCACATGTGGGCATGTTCCCCATAACTAGGGGTGCCCTGCCTCCCGCCAGGGGGAGGAGAGGGGTAACAGAGATAACAGAATCTATTGGATGTGTACATCCAGTGGCCTGGCACTTCACAATTTCAGAAGTACAGGGCCTTGGTTGACACAGGGGCTCAGTGCACCATAATGCCATCAAATTATCAGGGATCAGAAGCTATAACTATTCTGGGAGTCACTGGGGGATCTCAAGAGTTAACCAAGGTGGAGGTTGATATAAGTTTAACTGGTAAGCAGTGGAGGAAGCATACAGTTGTGACCGGACCTGACGCACCTTGCATTCTGGGAATTGATTTTCTGAGAGAAGGGCGTTTCAAAGACCCTAGAGGTTACAAATGGGCTTTTGGAGTGGCACCTGTAGAAATTGATGGACAAAAGCTGAAGCTGTCTGTTAGACCTGAGCTTTCTGATGAATCGGCAGTTGTGGGACAACACAAGATTCAGGACATTAAATTGCCGGTTGCTTCTCAGACTGTGCATCACAGACAATACAGAACCAACTGTGACTCTTTGTTGCCCATTCAGAATCTGATTCGTCAGTTGGAGAGTCAGAAAGTCATCAGCAAAACTCATTCACCTTTCAACAGTCCAGTGTGGCCTGTGCGAAAGCAGAATGGAGACTGGCGTCTGACAGTCGACTACCGAGCCCTGAATGAAGTAACTCCACCTATGAGTGCAGCAGTACCAGACATGATGGAACTCCAGTACGAGCTGGAATCCAAAGAGGCCAAATGGTATGCTACCATAGACTTGCTAATGCCTTCTTCTCTATTCCCATAGCAGAGGAATGCAGGCCTCAGTTTGCTTTCACCTGGAGAGGAATCCAGTACACTTTCAACAGATTGCCAATGGGCTGGATCCACAGCTCCAGCATCTGTCATGCAGTGATCCACGATGCTCTGGAGAAAGGTGGTCTCCAGAACACATCCAGTTCATCAACGATATCATCGTCTGGGGTAAAACTGCTGAGGAAGTCTTCGAGAAAAGTAACAAAGTCATTGACATTCTTCTGAATGCAGGTTTTGCCATCAAGCGAGACAGGTGAAAGGGCCTACCAGAGAGATCCAGTTTCTGGGAGTGCGGTGGCAGGATGGACGCCGACACATTCCAGTGGATGTGGTAATAGAGTCTCTACCATGGCAAATCCCATGAACAAGCAAGAAACTCTACGTTTCTTGGGATAGTGGATTTTGGAGACTGCACATTCCTGGATACAGTCAGATTGTGAAACCTCTGTATGATGTGACTCGAAAGAGAAACAATTTCCACTGGGGACCTGAACAACAAGCAGCTTTTGACCAGATAAAGCAAGAGGTAGTTCAAGCAATGGGTCTGGGACCTGTATGAGATGGTCCAGACATTAAGAACATTTTGTACACGGCTGCAAGTGACAATGGTCCAACCTGGTGCTTGTGGCAAAGTGCTCCGGGTGAGACACGTGGACGACCTCTTGGTTTTTGGAGTCGAGGTTACAGAGGTTCAGAGGCTAATTATACTCCAACAGAGAAAGAGATACTAGCTGCCTATGAAGGAGTAAAAGCAGCTTCTGAAGTGATTGGAACTGAATCACTACTTCTCTTAGCTCCCAGATTACCAGTTTTGAATTGGATGTTCAAAGGCAAAGGTTCCACACCACATCATGCAACAGATTCCACCTGGTCTAAGTGGATGGCTCTGATAACACACTCTTCTAAAATTCATGGTCCCACCTTCAGTCTCCACCTGACCCATGTCCCTAAGAACTGTGAGCTCCACCAGTGCATGATCACTGCAGCCTAGGCTACCTCCTGTGGTGGTTTAGGCTGGGTGCTGGCCTGGATGCCATTGCACAGACCACACCTGGAGGTCTCAAGGGGTGGGCCCAGCCCAGGGGGTGGTCACAGGAAACCAGGTATTCCATTTCCCATAATGCCCTGCTCCCCTAAAAAACATCCACACGGGGTCTTCACTTCCTCTTTCGTCCCCGTCCATACCTAGGTAAAATGGCGTGAGCTGCCTCCCTTGGGCCTGCCCAGGCCCAAGGCTGGGTTGGGGGGGGAAAGAAAGAGCCCTGGGGGGGGGGGTTGGGTGTACCCCCAGGTGGGGATGGGATGGTCTTGGGTATGTTTTGGGATCTCTCTTTCTTTGTCACAGTGCTTGTGGTTTTTCTGTAAAACTTTCATTGTTGTTCTCTTTTGTTTTTCCATTTAAACTTTCCATCATCTTTTGCAATCTGTCTGAGTCATTATTTCTGCCCGTGGTGGGAGGATTGCTCTCCCAAGCCACAACACTCCAATCTTGACATCACTCATAAGCTCACTTGCATCAGTGACCATCAGATCCAGCATAGCAGACCCTCTAGTAGGGCTATTGCCAGGCTAAAGAAGTTATTCTTAATGCATTCAAGGAGTCTCCTGAATTGCCTACAGCTCATCGTACTACTTTTCCAGCAGATGGTAGAGTGGTTGAAGTCCCCCAGGAGGACAAGAGTCTGCAAGCACAGAGCCTCCTGTAGCTGGAGTAAAAAAGACTTCATCAGAAGGCTCCCCTTGATTGGACAGCCTGTAGTAAACACCAACCACAAGGTTCCTTTTGTTGCCTTGGGCTCTAATTCTTGCCCCTAAGTTTTTTACTTGCTCATGACTATTATTCAGGGACAGTTCCTCACACTCTATCCATTTCTTCACATAGAGGACAATGCCTCCACCTCTCCTTACAATACAATACAATACACTACACCAGGTTGGAAGAGACCTTCAAGATCATCGCGTCCAACCTATCAACCAATCCAACCCCACCTAAATACAATACAATACAATACAATCCACCTAAACAACTAAACAACTAAACCGTGGCACCAAGCACCCCATCAAGCCTTTTCTTGAACACCTCCAATGAAGGTGACTCCACCACCTCCACGGGCAGCTGATTCCAATGGGCAGTCACTCTCTCTGTATAGAGCTTCTTCCTAACATCCAGTCTAAACCTGCCCTGGCGCAGCCTGAGACTGTGTCCTCTTGTTCTGGTACTGGCTGCCTGGGAGAAGAGACCAACCTCTGCCTGGCTACAAACTCCCTTCAGGTAGTTGTAGAGAGCAATAAGGTCACCCCTGAGTCTCCTCCTCTCCAGGCTAAGCAACCCCAGCTCCCTCAGCCTCTCCTCATAGGGCTTGTCTTCCAAACCCCTCACCAACTTTGTTGCCCTTCTCTGGACACGCTCCAGTAAGACAACATCCTTCCTAAACTGAGGGGCCCAGAACTGGACACAGTACTCAAGGTGCGGCCTAACCAGTGCAGTGTACAGGGGCAGAATGACCTCCCTGCTCCTGCTGGCCACACTGTTTCTGATGCAGGCTAGGATGCCATTGGCCTTCTTGGCTGCCTGGGCACACTGCAGGCTCATGTTCAGCCTACAATCAACCAGCACCCCCAGGTCCCTCTCTGCCTGGCCACTCCCCAGCCATTCTGACCCCAGCCTGTAGCACTGCCTGGGGTTGCTGTGGCCAATGTGCAGAACCCGGCACTTGGATGTGCTAAATCTCATGCTGTTGGAGTCTGCCCATCTGTCCAGCCTGTCAAGGTCCCTCTGCAAAGCCTCTCTGCCCTCCAGCAGATCAACTCCTGCCCCAGCTTGGTGTCGTCCACAAATTTACTGATGATGGACTCAATGCCCTCATCGAGATCATCAATAAAGATGTTGAAGAGCATGGGGCCCAGCACTGATCCCTGGGGCACACCACTAGTGACTGGCCGCCAGCCGGATGTGGCACTATTCACCACCACTCTCTGGGCTCAGCCTCCAGCCAGTTCCTAACCCAACGCAGTGTGCTCCCATCCAAGCCATGGGCTGCCAGCTTGGCCAGGAGTTTGCTGTGGGGGACGGTGTCAAAGGCCTTGCTGAGGTCCAGGTAGACCACATCCACAGGCCTCCCCACATCAACCAGGCGGGTCACCTGATCATAGAAGGAGATCAGGTTGGTCAGGCAGGACCTGCCCTTTCTAAAGCCATGCTGGCTAGGCCTGATCCCTTGGCCATCCTGGAAGTGCTGTGCGATCGCACTCAAGATGACCTGTTCCAGAATCTTGCCTGGCACTGAGGTCAGGCTGACAGGCCTATAATTCCCTGGCTCATCCATCCGGCCCTTCTTGTGGATGGGCACCACGTTGGCCAGCTTCCAGTCTTCTGGGACCTCTCCAGTGAGCCAGGACTGCTGAAAAATGATGGAGAGCGGCTTGCCTTGCCTGCCCCTTCTGAACAGCCTGCAGCCATCAATAACCACACACTAATCATGGAATTCATCCCACCAAGTTTCAATAATGGCAACCAGGTCATAGCTTTCTAGCAGCATGGTAGATTCCAGCCCCTGTCTGTTGACCATGCTGCATGTGTTTGTGGAGAGGTGCTTCAGCTGGGCTGTTGGCTGTGTCACTTTCTTTGAGGAACTCCCCTTAATTCCCTTGAGGCATTTCACAGATGTTTCCCTGTTGGCTCCTACTACCTCAGGGAGCCCCCAGCTCATCTCTGTAAGACTTTGAGTGTACTGCAGTGTCTCTAGCACACCTCAGAGCAGCAGGTTGAGGGCCCTTACTAGCACCTCATGCCTCTAAACACGGTTTGTCATCCCACAGCCTATTACAGGGAAACTTGATATTATCCCCTTCACATCTAGTTTAAAGCCCTGTCAATGAGCCTGACAAGCTCCTGAGCAAAGACCACCTTCCCCCTTTGAGAAAGGTGACTCCCATTGAACACCAACCAGTCTAATGCTGTGTAGGCCATCCCATTGTTGAAAACCCCAAAATTGTAGCAGTGGCACCAGCCACAGATCCATGTATTAATATATTGGATCAGTCTGTTCCTTCCAATGTCACTGTCCACAAGTGGAAGAAGGGAGAAGAAAAAAAGAAAAAAAAAAATCCACCCACCAAAAACCTGTGTCCCAGATGCCTTCACTAACCACTTCAAGGCCCTGAAGTCTCTTTTGATCCCTCTGACTACGGGTTGCAGTTTCCTCTCCATTTACATGGAAGATCAGTAACAGGTAATAGTCTGAAGGGCCATATGAGGCTAGGGATTTTCCTAGTAATGTCATTAAACCAGGCTCCTGGGAGGCAGCAGATTTCCTTAAGAGGGACTGTTCAGTATATTGGACCCTCTGATCCTCTCATAAGAGAGTCACCTACAACTATAGCCTTTCTTTTCTTTGTTGTGGATGTGGCCCCAACACCAGAGGTATCCCTTTCTAACCTTGAAGACACCTCTGGTGTAGACAAACAATCATCCATTGACTGACCTTCCTCAACCAGAGCCTCATATTTGTTGTACAGAGGCACCTGGGAGGGCAAAGTGGGTGAGGGGGGTTTGCCTGCCACCCTGAGCATAGACTTGCCACCATTCACTTCATTTCAGCTGCTGCCTTCAGTCTGGCAGGGGGAGGACACAAGGGTCCCCTTGATCTTGGGTATCTTCTGATGGATGTTCCTGTTTGTTTCACGATGGCTGAGTTTAGCTCCACCAACCTACCTCTTGCTTAGACTCCCTGATAGTCCTAACTTCTCACCTTCCTCTCACAACTTTGCCACTAGGCTGAGCAGGTCACCTACCTCTTCACAACACATGCACACATTCTCACCACTGCCACCCATTACCAGTGAAAAGCTCTGGGACTCCCTGAAACCTTGACAGAAGCATGTTTCCATGGAAGCTGTGTCTGTATTGCCACATCCATTTGGATGATCCAAATCTGTGCATTCCTGAATCCAGGTCCCAGCTGTCACTGAGTCTAGTCTGGGACGTCTCCAGTGCCTGTCTACAGCATTAATAGTGACAGTGATGTAATTGCCATCAGGGAAGATTTTTCAACATTGGTTTCCTGTATATTTGTATGCATTTCATTTTGGTTATAGCTTTCATTTCAAATCCATAAGTGTCTCTCCCTTATTCCCTTGCTCTTTCCCTTTAGGAAGAGAGAGAGATTAATAGAGAGCATCTGTCATTTGCTTAGTCTCTGGCCCAGCCCTAACCCAATGACAGAGATCATAACTGTTCTTATGATCAGTGAACCAACATCAGAAGTTTCTTTCCTCTCTACCTGCAGACAGCTTAGTAGTTTTTTTAGCTTTGGAGATAGCCTGTTCTTAACAGAAGCTCTTCAGACCTGGAGCAAGCAACTCTAGGCTCTATTCACCTGATGTTCCATATCCCTTTGCTGCGTCAAACCTCTGCTTATTAGCATCAATAATATCTAAAGGCAATGAAAATAAAAGATTACGTATACAGAGAGAAGCTTGGTAGCACCTTGCAATGTAGAGGCCTGCAGAAGGCAGCTGTTGTGCTGAGAGTACCACACTTTTTTCCTTGCCACCAAATGTTTTTATGATGTTAAATGTTTTGCCAGTTACATATCTCATTAACAATTTCCATTTGATTAATTCTAAACTTTCTGGGAAATAGCCTACAACACCAAAATTTTAACCATGGTGTGTAGGAAAGCAGAAAGTACCTATGGAAGGTTTCAGGACAAGAAGGTGGTGTTTAGAAGGAGACTTGATGGGGTGCTTGGTACCATGGTTTAGTTGATTAGATGGTGTTGGATGATGGGTTGGACGCGATGATCTTGAAGGTCTCTTCCAACCTAGTTTATTCTATTCTAAGAAAGAATAACAGGCTGCTGACAATGGAAGAATGGCCTGATGATAAAGAAGAGCTGACTTGCAGTAAACAACCTGAAGTGCGAGACAGAAGGATGCTTGTGTCCATGCTGGAGAAACTCAACCTGCTCCTATCCCTCAACTCATACAAGCTGCTCTTCACAAAGTAGTTGCTTCTGAAGGCTGCTGTCCTTTCAATTTAGCTAAGAGGTCCTAAGATATGAAGTACCACATCAAATCTGAACATACTGTATTAGTTGATACAATATGCCTAGATGCTGTGCTTGAATTTTTAACAAGTCTGAGTTTATTATAGCCAACATTAAGGTATTGATAATCTACTTAATTCAGAGAGATGTTTTCTGCTTCAATTCAAATGCTAGAGTTACAGGATTAGCAAATAAAACATAATTTGTTGAAATGTTGAACCACCTTTTAACAGCAGTAGCTCCTATCAAGGAGGTGCAAAGAGAACACTTTCCTCATTTCAGTTTATTCAGTTAGTTCATCAACACAGAGAAAGAGTATATTTCTCCAAGAATAAACGTGTCTAAAGCTGACATCACCAGCTCCAAGAGCTCCATGAGCACAAATCAAGCATTTGTATTCCCAATCAACTAACACTTTATTAAGGTCACATTAAAAACAGGTTTTCCTCAAAATATTTATATTTGATCTTAACTAGAAGCCTTTGTACTTTCCCTTCAGTTCCTATCCCCAAACTACATCAAGTGGAAGAAAATTCCCAAACTCACATCACAACAAAGTTTTTAAAAAGTTACATCTTGTGTATTTCTAAACCTGCTTACCTAATCTAAGGAAACAAAAAAAAAAAAAAAAGGCAGCACTAGGTATTTAATCAAGCCAAAAAAGAAAAAAGGAAAAATAAATCAGATGTTGATCTGAACTAGCATTCAGAGTACATGTAAACTAGGCTTATATATTATACAAGTCACCCCACCAAATAAAGTTTAGGCATAAGATTAATACTCTAAACAATTCAGTAACCTAAGTCTAACACTAAAGGTTTGCCTGAAGACTTAATACAAAGAAAGCCAAGAACATCACTTCTTAGGACTCCTCCCTAGGGACAGAATGAGGGTCTAAGACCACTTTTTCAGTGGCTCAAAACTTCGGATGCATAACCAAAGGTCAAATGCTACCAAAACAAAGCACAAAATGCATGACCCACATGGATGAGCAAGGAGCTGATGGAAAAACTCATATGGAGGAAAGAAGTTTATAGCATGTGGAAAAAAGGACAGGTCACTTGGGAGGATTATAGGAACACTGTCAGGGAATGTAGGGATGCAACATAGAAGGCCAAGGACCTCTTGAAAATTAAATCTGGCAAAAAAAGTAAAAGAGAAGGGCTTTTCCAAATACATCAGTGGCAAAAGGAAGAACAGGGAAAATGCAGGCCCACTGCTGAATACAGAGGGAGCTCTGGTGACAGAGGATGCAAAACAGAGTTACTGAATGCCACCTCTGCTTCAGTCTTTACTGCTAGGACCAGCCCTCAGGAATCCCAGTCCCTGGATATAAGAGAGAAAGTTTAGAGAACAGAACACTTTCCCTTGGTCAAAAAGGATTGGGTTAGAAATCATTTGGGCAAACTGAATACCCACAAATCTACGGGCCATGATGTGACGCATCTACTAGTGCTGAGAGCTGAATGATGTTGTTGCTCTACCACTCTCCATCATTTTCAAAAGATCATGGAAAATGGGAGAGGTGCCAGAGGACTGGAGGAAAGCCAATGTCACTCCAGTCTTCAGAAGCAGCAAGACAGAGGACCCAGGAAAGTATAGGCCAATTCACTTGACCTCCATCCCTAGAAAGGTGATGGAGCAGCTCATTCTGGAAGTCATCTCTAAGTGCATGGTGAATCCATTCACCAAGGCAAAATCATGCTTGACTAATCTGATAGCCTTCTATGATGGGCTGACTAGCTGAGTAGATGAAGGAATAGCAGTGGATGTTGTGTACCTTGACTTCAAGCAATACTTTTGCTACTGTGTCCCATAACATCCTCATATGTAAATTCAGGAAGTATGGGTTAGATGAGTGGACTGTGAAATGGATTCAGAACTGGGTAAACAATAGAGCTCAGAGGGTTGTGATCAGCAGTGCAGAATCCAGTTGGAGATCTGTAACTAGTGGTGTTGTTCCCCAGGGGTCAATACTGGGTCCAGTCTTGTTCAACACTTTCATCAATGAGCTGGATGAGGGGACAGAATATACCCTCAGCAAGTATGCAGATGACAACTAGGATTGTCTGGCACACCAGAAGGCTGTGCTGCCACTCAGCAAGATCTGGACAGACTTGAGAGTTGGGCAGAGAACAACCTAATGAAATTCAACAAGGACAACTGCAGAGTCCTACATCTGGGCAAGAATAAACCCATGCACTAGTACAAGTTAAGGCTTGACCTGCTAGAAAGCAGCTCCACAGAGAAGGATCTTTGAGTCCTGGTGGACAGTAAGTTGACTGTGAGAGAGCAATGGAGCAATGTGCCCTTGTGGCCAAGTAGGCCAATGGTATCCCGAGGTGCATTAAGAAGTGTGACCAGCTGGTCCTACCCCTCTACTCTGCCCTAGTGAGACCTCATCTGGAATAGCATGTCCAGTTAAGAGCTCCCCAGTTCAAGAGAAACAGGGAACTACTGGAGAGAGTCCAACAGAAGACTACAAAGATGATTAAAGGAATAGAACATCTCTCGCACAAGGAAATGCTCTTTAGCCTGGAGAAGAAAAGGCTGAGATGGGATTTGATCAATGTTTACAAGTACCTTAAGGGTGGGTATCAAGAAGATGGGGCCAGTCTCCTTTCATTGGTGGCCAGCGAAAGGCAATGGGTACAAACTAGAACACAGGAAGTCCTGCCTCAACACGAGGAAAAACTTATTTACTATGAGGGTGACAGAGCACTGGAACAAGCTGCCCAGAGAGGTTGTCATGTCTTCTTCTCTGGAGACTTCCAAAGCCTGCCTGCCTGGATGCATTCCTGTCTGGGGGTTGGACTAGATGATCTCCAAAGGTCCTTTTTCCAACCCCTACCACACAGTGAGTCTGTGACTCCTCACAGAGAAAATGAGACAGAAATAACATGTGACAGACTACAGCACTGCCACCTGAAGGGAACCCCTCTGCTGTGGAAGAGTAAAGGCATCATGAAATCTTAGTCTCCCACTCTCAAAATAAGTAGCACAGGATCAGTCAAAAGAACTTAGAAGAAAGGCACAACAGTTCAAGCACATAAAATACTTCAAAAAGTGATCACATTTATAATACTGAAGTAAGTCAATTGGCCAACTGGAAAAAAAAAATACAAATGGATGAGTAACGTAAGTGCAGGAAGTTATCAGATCATTTGGATGTAAAAATTACCCAGTTACCAGCCCAAGACTATACTAGCTTCCTGAATAAGTGATAATTTAGCCAAGTATAACTATCATGCCTACATGAGTAAGCCTGTCAACTCATTACAAAAAGCAAGTCTTGTGCCAAGGCCTTTATTTCAAGACAAATAAGGCCAAACCAAATGTGACTCAAATGTATTATTTCCCAAGCTACATGTTATTTTGGTTTTTGTGGAACAAAGCTCTTAAACCTTGACTCAGAGGTACATGTTAGCCAAGCAAAGAAGCAAAGAGATGAGTCTGGGTTTTTTTCAGCTTGACAGAAGTCAAAGGGCATGAAATGGGAGACAGGAGTCAGTATTAAAATTATAACTCCTGGGAGAAGCAAGCTGGAGAGGACAATATTTTGCTAGAGACCAAGTAGACATTGAATACAAAAGGATACGCCCAATACAACATACCTTATGCAGGCACCAAAGATTTTTTTTATTGCTTTTTTAAGCTAAAACATGCAATTCCTCCTCCAGCTGTTTTGAGAATTTAAGTCTATTCCCTTTCTTGGACAGTAGAGACAGATTTTGTGCTTGTTGTATTTACAAGGGGGGAAATAACCAGCCACAAAAGTTGGGGTTTTTTGTCTTAACAGAAGATTGAGAAATAAATCAAAAGCATTTATCTACCTTTACCTATTACATGCGGTTGTAGCCCCTTGAAAGCAGCCCTCTAAAAGTTTGGAGAGGAAGAAAAGGAAAACATGAGGAAAAAATAATTATGAAAAACAGTTAAAACGCCCATGAAGTTTTGAGGGAAACACACCCTTTATCCTGAATTAGTCCCTACACAGGGTACATCACCTGCATAACAAGCAAAGCTATTGAGGGAAAGCTGGGAAGGCCATTTAAAATATATATACAGGCCAGAGATAAGGACAACTTGGGAGTGGAAGGGAAGAATTTTCATCCTGCCATGAGATACCTGCCTTTCTTTGGCATTTAAATAGGGAACTAACCGAACAGAAACAGCTGTGACACGTCCCTCTCCCCGACGCACATCCCAAGGTAGAAGAGAAGAGCGGTCCTATAGACTTCAGCCAGTCTGCTCTCAGACTATCCCCATACCCTCACCACCAGCAGCAGGAAGGAAAAGGTAGCTGCTAGGGCACCTCCTACGGAGCCGATCCTCTTTATCCTCCCCCCTCCCGCGGTCGATGAAGGGGCTGACAGGAGCCGTGGGCCGACCGCCCCATTGGAGCCCCAGCCACTCCACCGAGCCCAGCAAAAAGGCCCAGCAGTCGGAAGTAATGGGAGTATACAGGCCCCAGCGGCGGCTCCCCAGAACCACTGTGGTGACGAGAGGCCCGGTCCGTCGGCGAAGCAGAGGGAAGTCCATACCTTGAAGTAACCACCCTCGTAGAGGGTGTTGGGGGGCCCGAAGATTGCCACCTCCCAGTTGTAGAGATCAGACTCGTCGACCAGGGTGATGCGGAAGCCCTCCACTGGCTCCTCCTGCAGCGACTTCAGCTCCAGCATCAGCGCCTTCTGCGAGCTGCTCATCTGCTGCTGGGCCATGGCACGGCACGGCACGGCACGGCACGGCCCACACGCTGCCGCTGCGGCCCACTGACCCTAGCGTTGACGGCCACCACCGCCACAACTTCCTTTTGCGACGGCGCACGCTCACCGCTGACCTCAGCGCGCCGCGCCGCACAAGCCGCGCCTACAGGCGTGATTAAAGGGACAACGGTCCCCGCAATAACGCTCGTATGATGTCGCTACATCAGCCCTCATGGGCCAGGCCGGCATCTCCTTTCTGGTGGGTTACGGAACAGGGGAGAAGCTGGACTGGGAGTGACAGAGAGTGTGGTACTGTGCAGGGTCATGGGTGGGTACGGTGGGATATGGCTGGCCTACATTGCTGCGCTGACAGATGTCTGCAGTTGAAAAAGACAAGCTTTTATAGAAAGGATGTTTTTTGAGGAGCGACCTTGCATGACCCAGCATCTCCTAAAAATCCTATAGTAACCCCTAAGCAGCAGCACCAGCAGCAGTAGGAGAGCAAAAGGAAGCTACTCTGCACCTACCGGTGTTATTTTCACGTGGCTCCACAGATGTATGAGGTGCTACAGGCAGAAAATACCATTTCAAATTTTTTCTCCCATTCCCAAACACTGTTAAAGGAGAAAAACATTTGCGGGTGTGAAACAAAGAAATTACACTAGATAGCAAATGAGGTTTATCCAGTCCGTATTAATTTATTGCAGCACTGGGGTACACTGGGATCTTTCCCAAAGTGTGCACCACTGAATCCATGGACACATGAGTTTTTATAGCATATAAACATACATATTCACCAGTTTTCCCAGAAATCATTGTCCCTGCCTATGCCTGGTGCTCATACATTATTCATAGCTACAGTAACTTCATGGTCACTTGACCTGTTATCCGTGGTCCTTTAACATCTCTAAATGGCCAGTGATTGTATCCTCTTGCATGCCTGAAATGGACACAGTACTCAAGGTGTGGCCTAACCAGTGCAGAGTACAGGGGCACAATGACTTCCCTGCTCCTGCTGGCCACATGATTCTTGATGCAGGCCAGGATGCCATTGGCCTTCTTGGCCACCTGGGCACACTGCTGGCTCATGTTTAGGTGGCTGTCAATCAGCACCCCCAGGTCCCCTTCTGTCTGGCTGCTCTCCAGCCACACTGACCCCAGCCTGTAGCGCTGCATGGAGTTGTTGTGACCAAAGTGCAGCACCTGGCAGATGGTGCTTGCAAATTCCTAGTCCTTATCTAGTCTTTAATGAACAATATAAATATTATTAATTGCAGAAATTAAAATAACAAAACAATCATCCAGGAAGAGGAATAGAATAGAATAGAATAGAATAGAATAGAATAGAATAGAATAGAATAGAATAGACCAGGTTGGAAGACACCTTCAAGATCATCGCGTCCAACCTATCAACTAATCCAACCCATCTATGGCCTGATCTAGGGTAAAGTGTCCCTGCCCATGGCAGGGGGGTTGGAACTAGATGATCCTTGTGGTCCCTTCCAACCCTAACTGAAACTATGAAACTATAAACTATCTAATCAACTAAACCATGGCACCAAGGACCCTATCAAGTCTCCTCCTGAACACCTCAAATGATGGTGACTCCACCACCTCCCCAGGCAGACCATTCCAATGGGCAGTCACTCTCTCAGTATAGAACTTCTTCCGAAAATCCAGCCTAAACCTTCCCTGGCGCAGCCTGAGACTGTGTCCTCTTGTTCTGGTGCTGGCTGCCTGGGAGAAGAGACCAACCTCTGCCTGTCTACAACCTCCCTTCAGGTAGTTGTAGAGAGCAAAAAGGTCACTCCTGAGCCTCCTCTTCTCCAGGCTAAGCAACCCCAGATCCCTCAGCCTCTCCTCATAGGGCTTGTGTTCCAAACCCCTCACCAACTTTGTTGTCCTTCTCAGGACACATTCCAGCAAGTCAACATCAGTCCTGGGACCAGTCTTGTTCAACATCTTTGTGGGTGACATGGACAGTGGCATTGAGTGCACCCTCAGCAAGTTTGCTGATGACACCAAGCTGTGTGGTGCAGCAGACACGCTGGAGGGAAGGGATGACATCCAGAGGGACCTTGACAGGCTGGAGAGGTGGGCACAAGCCAACCTCATGAGCTTCAACAAGACCAAGTGCAGGGTCCTGCATCTGGGTCGAGGCAATCCCAGGCACAAATCCAGGCTGGGCAGTGACTGGCGGGAGAGCAGCCCTGAGGAGAGAGACTTGGGGGTGCTGGTGGACGAGAAGCTCAACATGAGCTCTCAATGTGCACTTGCAGCCCGGAAAGCCAATCAGATCCTGGGCTGCATCAGGAGAAGTGTGGCCAGCAGGTCAAGGGAGGTGATTCTCCCCCTCTACTCAGCTCTGGTGAGACCCCACCTGGAGTACTGCGTCCAGTTCTGGAGCCCCTATTACAGGAGGGATCTGGAGGTGCTGGAGCGTGTCCAGAGAAGGGCCACGAGGATGATCAGAGGGCTGGAGCACCTCTCCTATGAGGACAGACTGAAGGAGTTGGGGCTGTTCAGTCTGGAGAGGAGAAGGCTCTGAGGTGACCTCATTGTGGCCTTCCAGTATCTGAAGGGGGCCTACAAGAAGGCTGGGGAGGGACTTTTCAGGCTATCAGGGGAGTGATAGGACTAGGGGGAATGGGATGAAGCTGGAGGTGGGGAGATTCAGGCTGGACATGAGGAGGAAGTTCTTCACCGTGAGGGTGGTGAAGGCCTGGAATGGGTTGTCCAGGGAGGTGGTTGAGGCCCCGTCCCTGGAAGTGTTTAAGACCAGGCTGGATGAGGCTCTGTCCAGCCTGATCTAGGGTAGAGTGTCCCTGTCCATGGCAGGGGGGTTGGAACTAGAAGATCCTTGTGGTCCCTTCCAACCCTAACAAACTATGAAACTATGAAACATCCTTCCTAAACTGGGGGGCCCAGAACTGGACACAGTACTCAAGGTGTGGCCTAGCCAGTGCAGCGTACAGGGGCAGAATAACCTCCCTGCTCCTGCTGGCCACACTGTTCCTGATGTTCCTGAGAGAGCAGGCAGCGGCGAGGAACTCGGCTCTGAGAGCTTGCTTTTGGCTTGGCTTTCCTTGCTTTTCGGGAGGTAAGGGGCTGGTGGCTCGGGACCTCCTGGAGAGGGGAGGAGGGGCAGCAGGCTCGGGTTGCCTACGTGCCTGACGGCAGTGATGTAGCAGGGGGAGGGGTTGCCGCGGAAACCACGTGCAAACCAAACCAACCCCAGCGCGTGGCTGTGAGAACAGGCAGCAGCGAGGAACTCGGCTCAGCCTGCTCACTGATGGGTGAGAGGGTGATTAAGAGGGTGGTTACAGCAGCATTACAGCAACATGGTTACTACTAGAAGTAAGGCTAGTAGAAGAACAGTGGGCACCCAAACAGAGGCCACTCACAAGCATGCAGGTGTTCAGGTGGGTGGCTGCAGTGAGTGCTGGGATCTGGCACTCGACATGGAGGATGGAAGGAACAACTCCTGTGTCAGGTGTGAGCAGATCAGGGGTCTGATGAGCTGTGGTGGGGTGAGAAAGTTCCCTCCCCACACACAGGGAAAGAAACCACAGCTAGCTCAGTCGGAAAAGCAGATGAAAGCTATATTTACAGGCATAAATGGAATGCAATGAATATATACACAAATATACAATATTTACAATGTATACAGGAAAATACAACAATGAACACAATGCAGACAAGCCTTTTCCCTCCAGCCGGCCAGGGGGGTTCCCTGAACCCCCCTCTCTCCCTCCCCACCTCCCCTTTTTTCCCAAAAAGGGTTAGAGAGAGAGAGAAAGGCAATTAAGAAGGAAAAAGTCTGTTAGCTAAAAAGCACATGCAAAATTAGTTTTCTTATCTGGTTAGCTGCTAACTCAAGGCCGTTCCTGCTTCAGCAAGAGAGAAAGAAGCACAGACTGCACCCAGCCTGAACCCAGACCAGACACAGACTGAACTAACAGAACCCAAACTCCAAACTGCCCCCCATAAGCACCAATGAAATTCGTTTAGACTATCTTGTTTTTGTTCAAATATCAAAAACATTCAGCCAGAGTGTTCAGCAACTGTCTCTTTCTTAAAGGCATAGCATCAACCGGTCACATGAGCATGGTGGCTGAACTTAAAGAAGAGGTAGAAAGGCTAAGAGCTGTAAGAGACAGCAAAAGGAACATTGACTATTTCCAAAATCTAACCTCTACTAAACTAGAACAGGGGGTGACTCTTAGTGGAACAGGGAGTTTGGTACCTTCTCATCAGCAAGCCTCTCAGCCTCCCTGCAGTAACCCACAAGGGCAGGGCCAATGGGTGCAGGTCTCTGCCCGACAGAAGAAATGCAGACGGAGCAAGCCTGCTACTTTGAACAGCACACTGCCTACAGTGCAGGTACAGAATAGGTATGAGGCTCTGCAGGAGGAACAGGTCATAGGTGAGGACGAGGACTCCAGGAAGACAGAAGCTGCACCAAGGACAGGTTGCCTCAGGCCAGCTATCAAAACTAGACAGGAAAAGAAACCTCGTAGGGTCATCGTTATAGGAGACTCCCTACTGAAGGGAGCAGAGGGCCCAATATGCAGACCAGACCCATTTCATAGGGAGATCTGCTGCCTCCCTGGTGCCCAAGTAAAGGACATTGTAGGCAAAATTCCCAACCTCATGAGTCCTTCAGACTACTACCCACTGCTGGTCTTTCAGGTGGGTAGTGACAATGCAACAACAAGAGGCTCACAATCAATTAAAAGAGATTTCAGAACCTTGGGGCACCTGCTACAGGGATCAGGAGCTCAGGTTGTGTTCTCTGCTATCCCTCTAATGTCAGCGATGGATGAGGGAACACTGAGGAAGAGCCAACAGGTCAATTCATGGCTCTGGGGCTGGTGCCATCAACAGGGATTTGGGTTCTACAATCATGGCTTGGTTTACAAGGCAGCAGAGCTGCAAACAACTAATGGGACACACTTGTCCCAGAGGGGGAAAAGGATCCTGGGGCAGGAATTGGCAGGGCTCATTGACAGGGCTTTAAACTAGATTTGAAGGGGGAAGGGGTTAATAGTCTCCTGCTGGCCTGTGACAAACAGAGGGGCAGCTCACCAGAGGCAGTGGGATGGAGAGCTGGTAAGGGCTCTCAACTTGCTGCCCTGAGGCCAGACACAGATGACACACCAGGACACCCTGTGGAAACCAAGGGGAATTGGCACAAGAGGACAACAGGGCCAGCCCAGCTGAAGGGCTTCTATGCAAATGCACGCAGCTTGGGCAACAAACAGGATGAATTAATGGCCACCGTGCTGCTGGAGGCCATGACATAGTGGGCATTACTGAAACTTGGTGGGATGATTCCCATGACTGGAATGTAGGGATAGATGGGTATAAGCTTTTTAGGAAGGATAGGCAGGGAAGGAGAGGAGGAGGTGTTGCCCTCTATATCAAGAACCAGCTGGAATCAGCAGAACTCCACCTGGGGAGGGATGATGAGATGGTTGAGAGTATATGGGTTAGAATCAAAGGCAAGACAGGGGAAGGAGAGATTACTGTGGGGGTCTGCTACAGGCCACCTGACCAGCAGAACCAAGCAGATGAGGCCCTCCACAGGCAAATAGAAGCGGCTTCCAGGTCACAAGCCCTGGTCCTCATGGGTGATTTCAACCACCCTGACATCTGCTGGAGGGACAACACAGCAAGGCACCAGCAATCCAGGATGTTCCTGGACTGCATAGAAGACAACTTCCTCCTCCAAATGGTAGAGGAACCAACAAGAAAAGGTGCTCTGCTGGACCTTGTTCTCACCAACAGGGAAGGGCTGGTAACCAATGTGAGGCTCAGAGACAGCCTTGGCTGCAGTGACCATGAAGCAGTTGAATTTAATATCCTCAGGGCTATCAGGAGGACCTATTCTAAGCTTATGACCCTAGACTTTAGGCGTGCAGACTTCGATCGCTTCAGGAATCTGCTAGCTAAAGTGTCATGGGACAAAGCCCTGGAGGGAAGAGGGACCCAGGACAGCTGGTCAGTATTCAAGGACCACCTCCTCTGTGTCCAGGAGCTATGTATACCAACAAAGAGAAAAGCAGGGAAGAACGCTAGGAGGCCTGCCTGGATGAACAAGGAGCTCCTGGACACACTATTACTTAAAAAGAAACTCTACAGGCAGTGGAGGGAAGGACAGATAGAACAGGGGGTATATAAGGAAGCTGCCCAAGCAGCAAGAGGCCTGGATAGGAAAGCCAAAGCAGAGTTCGAATTGAATCTAGCCAGGGAGGTTAAAGGGAGCACTAAGAACTTCTACAGGTATATTAATGTTAAGAAGAAGAGTAGGGAAGGTGTGGGCCCCTTAGAAAGGAAACTGGTGAATTGGTCACAAGTGATGTGGAAAAGGCTGAGGTACTCAACAACTTCTTTACCTCAGTCTTCACTGCAAGGGCCTCCAGCCACACTCCTGGAGTCATGGCAGACGATGCCAGGGATGGGGAGGAAGAACTGCCCATCATAAGTGAAGCTCAGGTTCCTGATCACCTGAAGAACCTGAAAGTGTTCAAGTCCATGGGACCCGACGGGATACACCCACGGGTGCTGAGAGAACTGGCAGGTGAGGTTGCTAAGGCCCTCTCTATTATATTCCAAAAGTCATGGCAGACTGGGGAAGTCCCCACAGACTGGAAAAGGGCAAACATTGCTCCCATTTTCAAAAAGGGTAAGAAGGAGGAACCAGGGAACTACAGGCCAGTCAGTCTCACCTCTGTGCCCGGAAAGATCATGGAGCAGATCCTCCTGGAGGCACTACTGACTCAGAAGAGTAGTGAAGAGGTGATTGGGAGCAGTCAGCATGGCTTTGCCAAGGGTAAATCCTGCCTGACAAACCTGGTGGCCTTCTATGAACAAGTGACAGCACTAATAGATGAGGGGCGAGCAACTGATGTCATTTACCTGGACCTGAGCAAAGCCTTTGACACTGTCCCACACCACATCCTGGTCTCCAAGCTGGTGACACACGGGTTTGATGGATGGACCACCAGATGGATAAGGAACTGGCTTGATGGCCGCACCCAAAGAGTGGCTGTCAATGGGTCCATGTCCCAGTGGAGGCCAGTGACAAGCGGAGTCCCTCAGGGATCAGTCCTGGGACCTGTCTTGTTCAACATCTTTGTGGGTGACATGGACAGTGGCATTGAGTGCACCCTCAGCAAGTTTGCTGATGACACCAAGCTGTGTGGTGCAGCAGACACGCTGGAGGGAAGGGATGACATCCAGAGGGACCTTGACAGGCTGGAGAGGTGGGCACAAGCCAACCTCATGAGCTTCAACAAGACCAAGTGCAGGGTCCTGCATCTGGGTCGAGGCAATCCCAGGCACAAATACAGGCTGGGCAGTGACTGGCTGGGGAGCAGCCCTGAGGAGAGAGACTTGGGGGTGCTGGTGGACGAGAAGCTCAACATGAGCTCTCAATGTGCACTTGCAGCCCGGAAAGCCAATCAGATCCTGGGCTGCATCAGGAGAAGTGTGGCCAGCAGGTCAAGGGAGGTGATTCTCCCCCTCTACTCAGCTCTGGTGAGACCCCACCTGGAGTACTGCGTCCAGTTCTGGAGCCCCTATTACAAGATGGATCTGGAGGTGCTGGAGCGTGTCCAGAGAAGGGCCACGAGGATGATCAGAGGGCTGGAGCACCTCTCCTATGAGGACAGACTGAAGGAGTTGGGGCTGTTCAGTTTGGAGAGGAGAAGGCTCCGAGGTGACCTCATTGTGGCCTTCCAGTATCTGAAGGGGGCCTACAAGAAGGCTGGGGAGGGACTTCTCAGGCTAAAAGGTAGTGATAGGACTAGGGGGAATGGAATGAAGCTGGAGATGGGGAGATTCAGGCTAGATGTGAGGAAGAAGTTCTTCACCGTGAGGGTGGTGAAGGCCTGGAATGGGTTGTCCAGGGAGGTGGTTGAGGCCCCGTCCCTGGAAGTGTTTAAGACCAGGCTGGATGAGGCTCTGTCCAGCCTGATCTAGTGTAGGGTGTCCCTGCCCATGGCAGGGGGGTTGGAACTAGATGATCCTTGCGGTCCCTTCCAACCCTGACTGAAACTATGAAACTATAAAGATGTTAAAGAGCATGGGGCCCAGCACTTATCCTTGGGGCACACCACTAGTGACTGGCCGCCAGCTGGATGTGGCACCATTCACCACCACTCTCTGGGCTCGGTCCTCCAGCCACTTCCTAACCCAACGCAGTGTGCTCCTGTCCAAGCCACGGGCTGCCAGCTTGGCCAGGAGTTTGCTGTGGGGAACAGTGTCAAAGACCTTGCTGAGGTCTTTAACACTGCAAGCATAGTCAAGAATAGTGAGTATAGCACAGCAAAGTAAACTGAAGTGAATGTAAAGGAAAGTAAAAAGAAGGAAAGTGCGTATTAAGGGAACTTCTACAGCTTATATAGACTCGGAGAGCATCATTGGCATAGCTTCATTGGTTCCCCACAAGTGACCACACATCACACTATTATAGATTATCGGTCAAGCTACTACTAACATGCGAGGTTATTGAAGCAGGTGCGTGTCCTGTTATTCCCAGATAACTTGCTGTGTTTATAGCTACCAGTGTCCTGCTTTAGTTACATGCTGCAGGCACAGCACTGTTTTGATACACTGCTAGCAACTTTTGCACTTATGCTGAGCATGGCCTACCACCATGTCAGGCTCTAAGCCTACACTGCCAGATTACTCACACTGCTCGTGCTGGCATTGCCACAGAGAGTGGCTTGGCCTGCTCATCTGCCAAACAAACAAATTAGCACAACTCCAGATGGTGTCAATCTGAGTTTTACTTCTGGAAATGTTAATTCTGCTCATCATCACAACGGACCACCCAGCTGCATGAGAAGTTTTGGGCATGGAGACATAGTTGCAAGCTGGATATCTTATCTCAGTCAGAACAGGAGAAGCAACAAGAACATAACAGCTCTGACATAGAAAAGTGGATGCCTATTTCTTGATAAAGGATTAATGTGGTTCTAGCAGGAATAATTTAAATAACTAATAGGTTGTGATGAGTTCTAAATTAGTTGTAATGTCCCCCAAAATGTCAAAGTTATTTGCAAAAAATCTCTGTCATCTGTGGACTTGTGGTCTAATAAAAGTTGTGGATGAATAAAAGTGAAAATCACGTAATGCCTTAATATAAATCAGTGGCATTTGGTAAAAGACCCTGAGATGCTGCTTTATAGAGAAGCATTGAGAAGTGTTTACTTCAGAGATTACCACCCTGGAGTGAACTCATTTACAGAAAACAGCTTAATTCTGAAAAAAGTGTTTGAAATATAGGGTAAATAAATTTGTATGATTTAGAATATTATATTAATAAACAAGCCTTATTCTATTTTCTAGCTTAACTGGAATGTTACTGCAACTTGGAAGTGCATAAACTGGTAAATTCATAAGTAGAGGATGGAATCCTGCTGAGCTGATAGAGATATTTAGGCTGTATAAGTGTTCAACTAACAGATATTTTGGTACTAATTCACAAGGCTGCAGATGCCTCCTTGTGGGGATTGGAACAGCAATAGCAGATTGTGGTAGTGAGAAAGTTCAATCCCCCCTCCACACAACCACAGATAACTCAGTCGGAGAAACAGATGAAAAAGGCTGTATTTTACAAGCAGAAAGACATGCAATGAATATATACACATGTGACCGGTTTAGGCTATGCCTTTAAGAAAGAGACAGTTGCTGAACACTCTGGCTGAATGTTTTTGATATTTAAACAAAAACAAGATAGTCTAAACTAATTTCATTGGTAGATTGTAGAATGCAATTTTAAGTTTGGGTTCTGTTAGTTCAGTCTGGTCTGGGTTCAGGCTGTGTTCAGTCTGTGCTTCTCTGTCCTGTGGGCTGGACGGCTTCTCTCTTTCTGAATGTGACCGGTTGAGGCTGTGTCTTTAAGAAAGAGACAGTTGCTGAACACTTTGGCTGAATGTTTTTATTTTGTTCAAATATCAAAAACATTCAGCCAAAGTGCTCAGCAACTGTCTCTTTCTTAAAGACACAGCCTCAACCGGTCACACTGAAGCAGGAGTGACCTTGGTTAACAAAGCTAACCAGATAAGAAAACTAATTCTTGCATGTGCTTTTTGAGCTAACAGAATTTTTCTTCCTTAATTGCCTTTCTCTCTCTCTCTAACCCTTTTTGGGAAAAAGGGGAGGTAGGGAGGGAGAGAGGGGGGGTTCAGGTAACCCCCCGGCCGGCTGGAGGGAAAAAGCTTTTCTGCATTACGTTCATTGCTGTATATTTCTGGATATATTGTAAATATTGTATATTTGTGTACATATTCATTGCATTGCATTTATGCCTGTAAATATAGCTTTCATCTGCTTTTCCAACTGAGCTAGCTGTGGTTTCTTTCCTTGTGTGTGGGGAGGGAACTTCCTCATCCCACCACATATTTTAATTGGCGGCCCAACCCGCAGCTTATGGATAATTGCTGTCCAGAAGCAGAGCAGAATTTGCTTGATTTATTGTCTGCTCAAGTCGGAGTTGCAAGGATGAAAGTGTTTTGGCTTTTAGAGCGTCTGTTTTTTTCAATTTTTGGGGTCCTTATCTATAAGCATGTCCTAGGATTGATTTTCAATCGCTTAGGCAGATACTTGATGTATAAATTGTATTTATGGTTTAAGTATAAGATTCAGCTTCTCTATGACTGGTGCCTGGGATTCTTTTGGCTTAATAGATACAGGAATGTGACATCGACAACTCTGCCCATAGAGATAAAGGAGTTTAGGATCCCAGTAGGTGAAAGGGTTGTTTTAAGTAATGGCTGGGATTCAAAGGTGATTTATTTTATGTGTGCAATCCTGCTGTTGGTAATAAGCAATGCGTACTTGTTATATGCTCTGTACCGGGACAGGAAGGTATCTAAGGCCTGTTTTGTAATTAGGCGTAGACCAAGGAGGAGAAAGAACGGCTCTAACTCGACCCCAGAAATATCTAGTGATGAGGAGAATGGGGAATCTGTATCAGTTAAAGATAAAGCTAAAAAGTCCATCGGAAAGGCTGCTCTGAACGGTGCTGTTGGTGGTTCTGGCAATCAGCCAGCTGCAGCGGCAGTGCCTAACATGGCGGCTCCCACGTCCTCGGCTGCTATTAGCGAGGCAAAGCCATTACCTCCTTCTTCTTCAGCAGGACCGGAAGTGTCCTCCACAGCAGCTGATCCGTCTCAAAACCTGTCAGCTTCTGTTAAGGCAGCTGTAAATTCAAACACAGCTCCAATTAAGCAGGTAGCTGTTTTAAATACAAGAAGTGGAAAAGAGCAAAGCTGATCCAGGAGCTGATGCTGGTGAAGGAACTTCTGCTTTAAGAGACCCTGCTGAGGAGGAGGAGAAGGTTTGTCTTAAAGATATAGCTGAGTTATTGAGATCATCACTGGATGGAGATGCAGGGCAAAATTGCTGATAGCAGAACAACTATAGGTGGTACTCCTGACCTTAAAGAGATTCTTAGGAGAGTGACAATAAGGTTAATGGGGCAACAAGTTCAGGGAGAGGAGGAAGAGGAGGAGTCAGATGACACTGACACCTCTTCATCCCCAAGAGAAGAGCTGCGGAATGTGCGTAAAGATTACATCAGAGCAGATAAGGAGCCAATCCTAGCTTGGCTTGGTAGATGCTACGATACAGGTGCTTCAGGTCTAATAGTTGGAGACAAGTCAGCAGCTCAACTAGGAACTCTCTCAAAGGATAATGGAATAGACAGACATCTAGGCAGGACTCTCGGTAAGGTTACTCTGTGGATACGCCTTTTAATGGCAACCCTCATGAGATATCCTTCCCGAGATGATCTCCCATGGAATCCTAAGCCCTGCACTACCATAGAGGAGGGAATTAAGCGTCTGAGAGAATTTGCTGTCAGACAGGTACTCTATGGTGGCCATGAGACTCTGAATCCTGATGAAATTCCTGTAGGAACTGGTCTTGCTAAAAACCTCATCAAACTTAATCCTCCTAATTATGCAAATATTCTGGCAAGCAGAATTGTGGCAAGGAATTATGGCGGAGCTTCACCTACGGTTGGCCAATTCACTGATCAAATGAGACAATTGGAGGATAGCATGACACATGTTTCTTTGGTTTCAGCCATTGAAACTCTGTCTGGAAAAATTGAGAATTGCATGAAAGAGCTGAAGGATGAATTTAAAAATACCATCTCCCAATTGACACAGAATTATAATTCCAATTCTTCCTCCAGATGGATACAAGTTTCCTCTGTGAGGAATAGACGTCCTCCAAAGATGTAATTCCAAAACAGGTCATTCCAAAACAGATCCAACCAAAACAGACCACCAAGGCAATCACGTGGAAGTATTTGGATAACTCTGCGTGATCAGTTTGGTGAGAACATGAACAGATGGGATGGTCAACCAATTGCTAACCTTTTCAGGAGAGTGAGGGAACTGCAAAGTGGCAGAGCCCGAGGTAGCAATACCAAAAGGGTAGTTGTTACTTCCACAGTTTCCCAGGACAACTCTAGTAGCTCCAACAGTGGCTCCAGTTCTAACACTGCACCATGTGCTCATTGCACATGTGGGCATATTCCCCATAAGTAGGGGTGCCCTGCCTCCCAGCAGGGGGAGGAGAGGAGTAACAGAGATAACAGAATCTATTGGGATGTGTACATCCAGTGGCCTGGCACTTCACAATTTCAGAAGTACAGGGCCTTGGTTGACACAGGGGCTCAGTGCACCATAATGCCATCAAATTATCAGGGATCAGAGGATATAACTATTCTGGGAGTCACTGGTGGATCTCAGAGTTAACTAAGGTGGAGGTTGATATAAGTTTAACTGGTAAACAGTGGAGGAAGCATACAGTTGTGACCGGACCTGACGCACCTTGTATTTTGGGAATTGATTTTCTGAGAGAAGGGCGTTTCAAAGACCCTAAAGGTTACAAATGGGCTTTTGGAGTAGCATCTGTAGAAATTGATGGACAAAAATTGAAGTTGTCTGTTAGACCTGAGCTTTCTGATGAATCTGCAGTTGTGGGACAACACAAGATTCAGGACATTAAATTGCCGGTTGCTTCTCAGACTGTGCATCACAGACAATACAGAACCAACCGTGACTCTTTGTTGCCCATTCAGAATCTGATTCGCCAGTTGGAGAGTCAAAAAGTCATCAGCAAAACTCATTCACTTTTCAACTGTCCAGTGTGGCCTGTGAGAAAGCAGAATGGAGACTGGCGTCTGACAGTCGACTACCGAGCCCTGAATGAAGTAACTCCACCTATGAGTGCAGCAGTACCAGACATGATGGAACTCCAGTATGAGCTGGAATCCAAAGAGGCCAAATGGTATGCTACCATAGACATTGCAAATGCATTCTTCTCTATTCCTATAGCAGAGGAATGCAGGCCTCAGTTTGCTTTCACCTGGAGAGGAATCCAGTACACTTTCAACAGATTGCCAATGGGCTGGATCCACAGCTCCAGCATCTGCCATGCGGTGATCCACGGTGCTCTGGAGAAAGGGGGTGCTCCAGATCACATCCAGTCATCGATGATATCATCCTCTGGGTTAAAGCTGGTGAGGAATTCTTCGAGAAAGGTAACAAAATCATTGACATTCTTCTGAATGCAGGTTTTGCCATCAAGCGAGACAAGGTGAAAGGACCTACCAGAAAGATTCAGTTTCTGGGAGTGCAGTGGCAGGATGGACGCCGACACATTCCAGTGGATGTGGTAAATAGAGTCTCTACCATGGCCAATCCCATGAACAAGCAAGAAACTCTATGTATCTTGGGGATAGTGGGATTTTGGAGACTGCAACATTCCTGGATACAGTCAGATTGTGAAACCTCTGTATGATGTGACTCGAAAGAGAAACAATTTCCACTGGGGACCTGAACAACAAGCAGCATTTGACCAGATAAAGTAAGAGGTAGTTTTAGCAATGGGTCTGGGACCTGTCCGAGATGGTCCAGACATTAAGAGAACATTTTGTACACGGCTGCAAGTGACAATGGTCCAACCTGGTGCTTGTGGCAAAGTGCTCCGGGTGAGACACGTGGACGACCTCTTGGTTTTTGGAGTAGAGGTTACAGAGGTTCAGAGGCTAATTATACTCCAACAGAGAAAGAGATTCTAGCTGCCTATGAAGGTGTAAAAGCAGCTTCTGAAGTGATTGGAACTGAATCACAACTTCTCTTAGCTCCCAGATTACCAGTTTTGAATTGGATGTTCAAAGGCAAAGGTTCCACACCACATCATGCTACAGACTCTACCTGGTCTAAATGGATGACTCTGATAACACAGAGAGCTCGAATGGGAAATCTTGAAAGACCTGGTCTGGTGGAGGTGATCTCAAGTTGGCCTGAAGGTACCAACTGTACTAAACCTCCAGAGGAGAGAGTAACTCGTGCTGAGGAAGCTCCTCCTTACAATGACCTTTCTGATGATGAAAAGAAATATGCTTTGTTCACAGACTGTTCCTGTCAACTTGTCTGGAAAAAAGCGAAGGTGGAAGTCTGCAGTGTGGAGTCCAACACACCGAGTTGCAGAGGCAAAAGATGGCGAAGGAGAATCCAGTCAGTTCGCAGAGGTAAAAGCTGTCCAGCTAGCTCTCGACGTAGCTGAACATGAGAGGTGGCCAAAGCTTTATCTCTACACTGACTCATGGATGGTAGCCAATGCTCTATGGGGTTGGCTGAAGGACTGGAAGAAGAATGGTTGGCAGAGAAAAGGAAAGCCTATTTGGGCAGCTAACCTGTGGCAGGACATTGCTGATCGAATCGAGAGAATTCCAGTGAAGGTGAGACACGTTGATGCTCACATCCCTAAGAGCAAAGCTACTGAGGAACAGCAACACAACCATCAGGCAGATCTAGCTGCAAGAGTTTCTCAAGTAGACATGGACTCTGATCTTGATCTCGACTGGAAACACCGAGGTGAGCTATTCTTAGCTCGGTGGGCTCACGATTCATCAGGACATCAAGGCAGAGATGCAACCTACCAGTGGGCTCGTGACTGATCCATAGACGTTTCCATGGATGCTATCACAGAAGTCATCCATGACTGTGACATTTGTGCTGCTATTAAGCAGGCAAAGAGACTTAAGCCCTTATGGTATGGTGACAGATGGTCCAAGTACAAGTATGGTGAAGCTTGGCAGATTGGTTAGGAACTGGCTGGAGGGCCGAGCCCAGAGAGTGGTGGTTAATGGTGCCACATCCGGCTGGCGGCCAGTCACTAGTGGTGTGCCCCAGGGATCGGTGCTGGGCCCCATGCTCTTCAACATCTTTATTGATGATCTAGATGAGGGCATCGAGTCCATCATCAGTAAATTTGCGGACGACACCAAGCTGGGGGCAGGAGTTGATCTGCTGGAGGGCAGAGAGGCTTTGCAGAGGGACCTCGACAGGCTGGACAGATGGGCAGAGTCCAACGGCATGAGATTTAACACATCCAAGTGCCGGGTTCTGCACATTGGCCACAACAACCCCATGCAGTGCTACAGGCTGGGGTCAGAGTGGTTGGAGAGCGGCCAGGCAGAGAGGGACCTGGGGGTGCTGGTTGATTGTAGGTTGAACATGAGCCTGCAGTGTGCCCAGGCAGCCAAGAAGGCCAATGGCATCCTAGCCTGCATCAGAAACAGTGTGGCCAGCAGGAGCAGGGAGGTCATTCTGCCCCTGTACACTGCACTGGTTAGGCCGCACCTTGAGTACTGTGTCCAGTTCTGGGCCCCTCAGTTTAGGAAAGATGTTGTCTTACTGGAGCGTGTCCAGAGAAGGGCAACAAAGTTGGTGAGGGGTTTGGAAGACAAGCCCTATGAGGAGAGGCTGAGGGAGCTGGGGTTGCTTAGCCTGGAGAAGAGGAGACTGAGGGGTGACCTTATTGCTCTCTACAACTACCTGAAGGGAGGTTGTAGCCAGGCGGAGGTTGGTCTCTTCTCCCAGGCAGCCAGTACCAGAACAAGAGGACACAGTCTCAGGCTGCGCCAGGGCAGGTTTAGACTTGAAGTTAGGAAGAAGTTCTATACTGAGAGAGTGATTGCCCACTGGAATCAGCTGCCTGTGGAGGTGGTGGAGTCACCTTCATTGGAGGTGTTCAGGAAGAGGCTTGATGGGGTGCTTGGTGCCAGGGTTTAGGTTTTTTTTTAGTTGTTTAGGTGGGTTGTATTGTACTGTATTGTACTGTATTGTACTGTATGGTACTGTATTCTATTTTAGGTGGGTTGGATTGGTTGATGGGTTGGACGTGATGATCTTGAAGGTCTCTTCCAACCTGTTGTATTGTATTATTGTATTATTATTGACTACATCACTCTACCACGTTCTCGTTCTGGTAAGCAGTATGTGCTTACTATGGTAGAGGCAAACACTGGATGGTTGGAAACTTATCCAGTTCCACATGCAACTGCACGCAACACCATTCTTGGTCTGGAGAGACAAATCCTGTGGAGACATGGAACTCCAGAGAGGATTGAGTCAGACAACGGAACTCATTTCAAAAACAACCTTGTGAAGAACTGGGCCAAATAGCACGGCATTGAGTGGATATTCCGCATTCCCTACTATGCACCAGCTGCAGGGAAGATTGAACGCTACGACGGTTTGCTGAAGACCACTCTCAAAGCCATGGGGGGTGGATCTTTAAAAAACTGGGAGGATCATCTAGCACAAGCAACCTGGCTGGTAAATAGTAGAGGTTCAGTGAATTGAGCTGGACCGGCACACTCAGATCTGCTACAGAAAGTAGATGGTGATCGAGTTCCTGTTGTTAGAGAAAAGAACCTGTTAGGTAAAACTTTTTGGGTATTTTCTCCCTCAGGAGAGGCTAAACCTGTCCGAGGGGTGGTTTCAGCTGAAGGTCCGGGTCACACTTATTGGGTAATGCAAGAGAATGGTGAAATTCAGTGTATTCCACAAGGAAAATCTAACTTTAGCTGAAAGAGTTTAATTTCAGAGTGTTGTACAGCTACATCGCGCCCAAAGGAAGAATCCATGAGGAATCTACAGTGCACAAACCCTGAGAACCCTGAGAGCCCTGAGTCAACTGAGAGTCCCTGTGTCCCTGTTTCCCTGTTTCCCTTTTCTTTGCTTCGTCTGCAAAGAGACAAACTGTTTTTTTTTTTTTTTTTTTTTTTGTTTCTTGGACTTCTGAATCATCTACACCTGAGGATAGCCGGAATGGACTATCGACTTCACTTACAAATTGTAGCTATTGCTTTAGATTGGATGGACAGTATGAACAGCCAGTGAAATTGTTTAGAAGAGGTGGATTGTGACCGGTTTAGGCTATGCCTTTAAGAAAGAGACAGTTGCTGAACACTTTGGCTGAATGTTTTTGATATTTAAACAAAAACAAGATAGTCTAAACTAATTTCATTGGTAGATTGTAGAATGCAATTTTAAGTTTGGGTTCTGTTAGTTCAGTCTGGTCTGGGTTCAGGCTGGGTGCAGTCTGTGCTTCTCTGTCCTGTGGGCTGGACGGCTTCTCTCTTTCTGAAGCAGGCGTGACCTTGGTTAACAAAGCTAACCAGATAAGAAAACTAATTCTTGCATGTGCTTCTGAGCTAACAGAATTTTTCTTCCTTAATTGCCTTTCTCTCTCTCTAACCCTTTTTGGGGAAAAGGGGAGGTAGGGAGGGAGAGAGGGGGGTTCAGGGAACCCCCCTGGCCGGCTGGAGGGAAAAGGCTTTTCTGCATTGCGTTCATTGCTGTGTATTTCTGTATATATTGTAAATATTGTATATTTGTGTACATATTCATTGCATTGCATTTATGCCTGTAAATATAGCTTTCATCTGCTTTTCCGACTGAGCTAGCTTTGGTTTCTTTCTTTGTGTGTGAGTGTGGGAACTTACAGTATATACAAAAATATACAGGAAAGAACGTAACACAGAAACTCCTTCTGGAGGAGAATTCCCCCTCTGGGTTCCCCCCAAAACCCCTTTTCCCCCTTCTACCCCTTTTCCCAAAAAGGATTAAAGAGAAAAAATGGATATTAAGGGAAATTTTGTTAGCTCAAAGCAGTTGTTAAGGGGAAAAAATAGTTTTCTTATCTCAGAAGTCCAAGGTCAGCACTGCCAAGATCATAACACGAAGAAAGCAGCTGCACATACTGAACTCACACTAAATCCTTAAAGTTACATTCCTACTGACCTACCTATGAAATTTGATTAGAATTAGCTTTGTTTTCCTTTTTACAACAAAACATTCAGCTAGAGAATTCTGTAGCTGTCTTTTCTTAAAGGCTCAATCTAAAACTGTCACACAGATGAAACAGACAAAGGAGACACTATGCAGGTAAGCTCAAAGCCTTGGAATAAGGTATGAAGACAAGAATCGAATCGAATCGAATCGACCAGACCAGACCAGGTTGGAAGAGGCCTTCAAGATCATTGCGTCCAACCCATCGTCCAACACCATCTAATCAACTAAACCATGGCACCAAGCACCCCATCAAGTCTCCTCCTGAACACCTCGAATGATGGTGACTCCACCACCTCCCCGGACAGCCCATTCCAATGGCAAATCACTTTGTGAAGAATTTCTTCCTAACATCCAGTCTAAACCTCCCCTGGCACAGCTTGAGACTGTGTCCTCTTGTTCTGGTGCTGGTTGCCTGGGAGAAGAGACCAGCCCCCACCCGGCTACAAACTCCCTTCAGGTAGTTGTAGAGAACAATAAAGTCTCCTCTGAGCCTCCTCTTCTCCAGGCTAAGCAATCCCAGCTCCCTCAGTCTCTCCTCATAGGGCTTGTGCTCCAAAGCCCTCACCAGCTTTGTTGCCCTTCTCCGGACACGTTGAAGCAACTCAACATCCTTCCTAAACTGGGGGGCCCAGAACTGGACACAGTACTCAAGGTGTGGCCTAACCAGTGCAGTGTACAGGGGCAGAATGACCTCCCTGCTCCTGCTGGCCACACTGTTCCTGATGCAGGCCAGGATGTCATTGGCCTTCTTGGCTGCATGGGCACACTGCAGGCTCATGTTCAGCCTACTGTCAACCAGTACCGCCTGGTCCCTCTCTGCCTGGCCACTCTCCAGCCACTCTGACCCCAGCCTGTAGCACTGCATGGGGTTGTTGTGGCCAATGTGTAGAACCTGGCACTTGGATGTGTTAAATCTCATGCCCTTGGATTCTGCCCATCCTTCCAGCCTGTCAAGGTCCCTCTGCAGAGCTCTCCTACCCTCCAGCAGATCAACTCCTGCCCCCAGCTTGCTGTCATCTGCGAATTTACTCATGATGGACTCGATGCCCTCATCCAGATCATCAATAAAGATATTAAAGAGCCTGGGGCCCAACACTGATCCTTGGGGCACACCACTAGTGACTGGCCGCCAGCCGGATGTGGCACCATTCACCACCACTCTCTGGCCTTGGCCCTTGTGGTGGGTTAACACCCTTTTCTGGGAACAAAAGAACAAAGCAGGGTGGAGGGCTTGCAGGTACTTTTCACTCCCTGCAGGGCATTTTTCACCTGGGAAGCTGAGTCTGTTCCACTCCCCCCCCCTTCCTGCCCAGCTAGGGTAATAAAAGCAGGACCTCATAGCTGTTTGGCCCCGGCTTTTCTGGCTTCTGCCTGCTTGGACGAGAGCTACTGCAGCTACCCTCCTGCTCCTCTGCCACGTGGTCGGACCTGCTGCCTCCACGCTTCCTCAGAGAAAGGCTGGTTTTGTATTATTCTCTTGTTTTTGTCCCCCTCCCATCCATCCTTGTTCCTTGCCCTTGTGAACCTTTTTCCTGTTATTGTTTATATATATATATATATATTTGCTTAAAGACAGCTCTTTGCCTCTCTACTTCCAAGCGACTCCAAATTATTGTTTGGTGATTTGCTCTTTCCTTTTCTCCCTCTCTGTTGGGAGGAAAGAGGGGGGGAGTGGGGGAGAGATTCTCAGCCTTGCCCCCAACCTGAGCTCTTAACTTCCAGTTAAGGCTCAAACCACCACAGCCCTCCACCAGTTCCTAACCCAACGCAG
>JAAWVA010000039.1:1424799-1468543 GCA_015227895.2 Colaptes auratus | reverse complement strand
GGAGGCACTAGATGCCGTTGAGATGGAGATCAGGGATGACCGGTGGAGTGCTTGTGGGTAAGAATTAGAGGGAAGCTCGGGAGGGCAGACATCCTGGTTGGAGTCTGTATAGACCACCCAACCAGGAGGAAGATGTAGATGAGGCATTCTATAGGCAGCTTAAGGCTGTCTCAAGGTCACCTGACCTCATTCTCCATGGGCGACTTCAACCTGCCTGATATCTGCTGGGATCTCAACACAGCAGAAAGAAGGCAGTCTAGAAGGTTTCTGGAGTGTATGGAGGACAGCTTCTTATCCCAGGTGCTGTGAACCTACCAGGGGTAAGGCCATGCTTGACCTCCTCTTCACCAACAGGGAAGGGCTGGTGGGTGATGTGGTGGTCGGAGGGTGTTTAGGCACCAGTGACCACGAGATAATCAAGTTTTTCGGTATTCAGCCAAGCCAAGAGGGGCAGCAAGAAGACCTCCACTCTGGACTTCAGGAGGGCAGACTTCAGGCTACTCAAGGAACTAACTCAGAAGGTTCCCTGGGATACAGCCCTTAAAATAAAGGGGTCCAGGAGAGCTGGAGCTGCTTCAAAGAAGAACTCTTGAAGGTTCAGGAACAGGCTGTGCCAGTGTCCCGGAAGATGAGCCGCGGGGCAGACGGCCAGCCTGGTTGGTCAATGAACTCTTAATAGAACTAAGGGAAAAAAAGAGGGGTGTACCATCTCTGGAAGAAAGGGGAGGCAACCTACGGAATGTTTAGGGATGTTGCTAGGACATGCAGAAGAAAATTAGGGAGGCAAAAGCCCATTTAGAACTTAGACTGGCCTCTGCTGTGAAGGACAACAAAAAGTCCTTCTAAATACATCAATAGCAAGAGGAAGGGCAAGGAACCTCCACTCCTTGGTTGACACGGAGGGGAAGGTTGTAACAAAGGATGAGGAAAAGGCAGAGGTACTTAACACCTTCTTTGCCTCAATCTATCCTAGCATGGCAGAACATCTTCCAGACAGCTGGCCTGCAGAGCTGGCAGAAGGACCAGGGAGCTGCATAGTTTCCCGCTGCTCCAGGAGGTAGTTAGAGATCTTCTGAGCCGCTTGGACCCCCACAAGGCCATGGGACCAGATGGGATCCATCCTAGGGTGCTGAGAGAGCTGGCAGATGAGCTGGCCAAGCCGCTCTCCATCATTTTCAGCAGTCCTGGCTCACTGGAGAGGTCCCAGAAGACTGGAAGCTGGCCAACGTGGTGCCCATCCACAAGAAGGGCCGGTTGGATGAGCCAGGGAATTATAGGCCTGTCAGCCTGACCTCAGTGCCAGGCAAGATTATGGAACAGGTCATCTTGAGTGCGATCATGCAGCACTTACAGGATGGCCAAGGGATCAGGCCTAGCCAGCATGGCTTTAGGAAGGGCAGGTCCTGCTGACCAACCTGATCTCCTTCTATGATCAGGTGACCCGCCTGGTTGATGTGGGGAGGCTGTGGATGTGGTCTACCTGGACCTCAGCAAGGCCTTTGACACCGTCCCCCACAGCAAACTCCTGGCCAAGCTGGCAGCCCATGGCTTGGATGGGAGCACACTGCGTTGGGTTAGGAACTGGCTGGAGGGCCGAGCCCAGAGAGTGGTGGTGAATGGTGCCACATCGGCTGGCGGCCAGTCACTAGTGGTGTGCCCCAGGATCGGTGCTGGGCCCCATGCTCTTCAACATCTTTATTGATGATCTGGATGAGGGCATCGAGTCCATCATCAGTAAATTTGCGGACGACACCAAGCTGGGGGCAGGAGTTGATCTGCTGGAGGGCAGAGAGGCTTTGCAGAGGGACCTCGACAGGCTGGACAGATGGGCAGAGCCAACGGCATGAGATTGAACACATCCAAGTGCCGGGTCTGCACATTGGCCACAACAACCCCATGCAGTGCTACAGGCTGGGGTCAGAGTGGTTGGAGAGCGGCCAGGCAGAGAGGGACCTGGGGTGCTGGTTGATTGTAGGTGAACATGAGCCTGCAGTGTGCCCAGGCAGCCAAGAAGGCCAATGGCATCCTGGCTGCATCAGAAACAGTGTGGCCAGCAGGAGCAGGGAGGTCATTCTGCCCCTGTACACTGCACTGGTTAGGCCCACCTTGAGTACTGTGTCCAGTTCTGGGCCCCTCAGTTTAGGAAAGATGTTGTCTTACTGGAGCGTGTCCAGAGAAGGGCAACAAAGTTGGTGAGGGGTTTGGAAGACAAGCCCTATGAGGAGAGGCTGAGGGAGCTGGGGTTGCTTAGCCTGGAGAAGAGGAGACTGAGGGGTGACCTTATTGCTCTCTACAACTCTGAAGGGAGGTTGTAGCCAGGCAGAGGTTGGTCTCTTCTCCCAGGCAGCCAGTACCAGAACAAGAGGACACAGTCTCAGGCTGCGCCAGGGCAGGTTTAGACTGGAAGTTAGGAAGAAGTTCTATACTGAGAGAGTGATTGCCCACTGGAATCAGCTGCCTGTGGAAGTGGTGGAGTCACCTTCATTGGAGGTGTCAGAAGAGGCTTGATGGGGGGTGCTTGGTGCCAGGGTTTAGTTTTTTTAGTGTTAGGTGGGTTGTATTGTACTGTATTGTACTGTATTGTACTCTTTTGTACTGTATTGTACTGTATGGTACTGTATTGTATTTTAGGTGGGTTGGATTGGTTGATGGGTTGGACGTGATGATCTTGAAGGTCTCTTCCAACCTGTTGTATTGTATTATTATTATTGTATTATCATATTTTGGCACTGGCCAGATGGGGCTGTTAAAAGGTGAATGGGTTTTGCTGATCACTCCCTGGATCTCCAGCTGGTGAATCAGTCTGAATGGGACCCAGGGAGTCTCGGTTTGTACGATACTGCTGTTGGGCACTGTTCTAGTAGCAATTGGCACCTGTTGTTCTTCAACCTGCAGCAATCCCACAACGAAAGGACTTTCTGAAAGGCCAGGAAGGGTAGACAGCTGTCTGATCTTCTCTGTATTGACTGTGGCCACGCCAAAAACCCATCGATAACCCTTTGAGTCCTTGAACGTACCCTCTCTTGAGGTAATCAATACCAAGAATGCAAGGGGCTCTGGGCCAGTCACAATGGGATGTCTTTCCCACTTGTCTCCTGTTAGGCTCACGTCAGCTTCCAATACAGACAGCTCCTGGCAACTCCTGTCACTCCAGAAATCCAAAGAGATTCAGCACCTCTATGTCCTGATGGCATTAATGTACATTGGCCCCTGTGTCTACCAATGCCTTATATTTCTGTGGTTTTGATGTGCCAGGCCATCGAATCCACACAGTCCAATACACTCTGTCATCCCTCTCCTCCTCCTGGCCGAAGGCAGGGACCTCTACTCCTGGTCTTCATCAGAGCATTCACTATCTGATCTGAATGGGTATCTGGCCAGAGGTCCCCTCATCAGGATCAAGGGGTAAAACCTCTGTTCTTCTTCTCCTAAGAGATCTTGATACTCTCTTGGCTTTCTACTGCAGATACCTTTGCTGTTTTCTAAATGATACCTTTTTAACTGTTGTTTTCCCTTTCAGTTCACGCACCCAAGCTTCCAATTTGTAAGTGGGTTCACCGTCCCACTTCCTCATATCCTCACCCTGGTTACGAAGAAAAAACCAGAGTACTCCACGTGGTGTGCGTCTGGGGCTCCCTTTCCCTCCGACTGAGGCAGGAGGGGACGGATTTCCTGGGAGTACACCTGGTCGATGAGCACTGGCTCGTGGAAGTGAGTTGATATTGAGGTTCTCTTCAAATTCTGGAGCCAGGCTGACACAATCTCACAGACTGTGCGTCATCATCCACATAGTACATCAATGCTAGGCTGTTTGAATACGATGCTGGAGCAGCTGGATCACTTTCCTCCACATGGCCCGTGTGCATGGGAAATCCTCTGGATCTGTGGAGACACTTTGATTGTCTAAATCACTATAGATAACTTCCAACACCGCTAATTCTCTTAGGTATTGGATTCCTTCATCTGCAGTGTTCCACTTCCCTGGAGAACTCATAAGGTCCTCCTTGCATGGGTACCTGGACCTCACACTTAGCAGGAGTCGTCTCCAGAGGCTGCATATGCCTGTCTCCTTTGCAATGCCTTTCTCAATACCTCTGTTTCTAGCAATGGGTCCCAGTTGTTGGGCTTCTTTCCCTTCCAGCAATTGGCTGTCAGCCCCATTATCCCAGCACCGGAGCAGCCAAGCAGCAATCCGCTCTCCTGGCTGGCAACTATAATCCTTACGTATGTCTCTCAGTTCTGCTGAAGTTAAGGACCGAGTAGTCTCTGCTTCTTGTTTAATCTCACTCACTTCCTCCAATTTCCCACTTAATGGACCAGCCTCTTGATCATAATCTTCCTCATCCCTTACCAATCGATGAGAGGGACCTGTTGACCTCCTTGTCCACTGCTTCTTTTTTACGACTGGGGCAATCTCTCTGGTTGCTGTTTGGGTCCCCATCTCTGCCATGGTATCCTCAGGTAGTGTTTGGGTGCTTGCCTCAGCCATAGTCCTCATAGAGTATTGAACTGTGGCTCGGTAAGCACAGGCCAGGCCCCAGTAGAGTGCAGAGAAGTGTTTGTTCTCATTGGGATAGCGAGGCACCCTTCTATCAGATGGTGAGTCAGTTTAGTAGGATCGCTCGCCTCTTCTGGGGTAAAGTCCCAGGCTATGGGAGGTGATAACCGTCCTAGGAATCTGCCCAGGTCCTTCCACACACCCTGCCACCCAGGGACTGACCGCTTCAAAGCATACTTCAATATATCCCCACCCAAAGACTGTCTCTTTTTATACCATGATGGAATCAAACTCCACAAAACCCACAACATGCCATAATGTGATTAGCAGTACTACAGAGCTCACATAAGGATGGATCAAAATCTTGGGGGCCTGCATAATAAAATTCTCCACATTCACTTCAGGTGGGGAAACAGAAATGGTGACCTCTCTAACATAGCTCCCACAAAGCAGCAGCCCTACAAGCAGGATAAAGAAACACAGAGCCATTATCTGCTTTGGCATGTTCCTAAACAAATGAAGCATTTTCAAAACAAAGCAAAAGTTATCAACAAGCCACGTGACCAGCACAGAAGCCTGTGTCACAGGCAAGTATATAGAAAGAAAAACTGCAGAAATTACAGCTATGTTATATTTTCGTTTCCTGGTCAGGGAACCAAAAGGACTGTGGTGGTTTGGCTCTAGCCTGGGGGCCAGATGCCCACCAAAGCCGCTCTATCACTCCCCCTCTTTAAGCGAACAGGGGAAGAAGGGAAGGAAAATATAACAGAAGCCAGAGGGTAAAATAGGAGCAATTTAATAACACTAATAAGCAAATGACAATAGACCGCGCAGAAGCAGAAAAGCAGAGAGAGAGATGTCAGTCTCTACTTCCCATCAGCAGGACGATGGTCGGTCTCGGGAAGCAGGGCTCTCTAAGCTTGGTGGTTCCTTGGGAGGATGAACGCCATGGACAAATCTCCCAACACTTCCTTCTTTCCTTTCCTTCTTATACCTGAGCTGATGTCATATGGTATGGAATACCTCTTTGGCCAGCCTGAGTCAGCTGGCTCAGCTGTGTCCCCTCCCAAGACTTTGCCCGCCCCTCGATCTACTCTTGGAGCAGGGAAATGTTGAAAGGACACAGCCTGGATACTGGCTTCAGCCGTAGCCAAAACACTGCTGTGTTATCAACTACTGCTGCAAAAAAACCACAGCACTAGAAAGATGCTGTGAGAATTAACTCCATCTCAATTCAACCCAATACACTCTTTCAAAGGTTCCTGTAATTGTATGTGCCTGACACTTAGCCTCACTGTTGTAGTCAGCTGCCAGGTGCCTGCTGAGTCTCCCCCTGGTGACAAATAGCAAATTGCACCCTAGTTCTTATTCAATAACTGTTTTGTATTTTTCTAATTTGGTTCAAAATTGTTAAACTGTTGTCCTGGTAGGGCCAAACTGGCCCACCACAAACCCAGACAGGTCCTGATGTGTCTCGATGTGGTCCCCTTCTACCCCCCTCCCTCCTTCAGGAGTCGGGGTAACATGGGAAAAGGGACAAAAGAACAGGCCCCAACAAGTCTGGGTAAAAAAGTCTCCTTTTGGGGTAAGAGCATGTGTATTGGCTACTGCTTCTCCTAGACCAGGCCTATGTTTCTTCCTTTTATGGCTACAGCCTGGCAGAGTTCCATTTCATTGGGTAACTGCTGGCTTTGGTTGTCCTATTGGCCCAATTGAATCTTGGGCAAGTGATAAATACAGGCTGATTTGTATTTGCCTTGCCTTGCCTGCTTGGACCTGCCTTGCCTGGACTGCCTTGCCTCGATTTGCCTGGACTTGAGTTGCCTGGTCCAAGACTTGGGATAGAAGCCACAAGCCCTACTCACTGCTAGCTTGAGAAGCCATGAGCCTTAGGATCCAAGCCTCGCTTTCCCTTGCAACTAGAATTCTTGCCGTGCCTCAGTTTACCCAGGAAGACACAAGAGCCCTTCATGAGAACACATCATACAGCCTGCCGTCCTGCTGAAGCCAGATCAGCCCCATGGTACCCTTACAGCCTTAATGACTAATATACAGCAACAGGACCCCTTCTATTTGGGTAGAACTCTTCATGAGTAATTAATTCAATGCCTCCTTGGTTTAACGGTTCTTCTCGAGTCTCCCCCCCAATGGTCAAGTGACATTTTGTGCTAGGGGATTCTCTCTTTCCTAGGTATTCTTCTGGTTTGCTTAAAATGGTTAAATTGTTAAATATTGCCTAAATACTGTAAATTCCCATTATAAATATATATCCCAGATGTGCATTGAACCTATTTAATATGTTTTTTGCAAGTTTTCATATTAATAAAATATATTAATAGTTTTATTAATATTTGTATTTCCATATTAATTTCATAAATCCATAAATTATATAACAACTGTACCAGTTTATGGAAATTATATCCATTACCATACACTAGAAATGGCATATATATACTCCTAATAAGTTATTAATATTTTGATATTAATAAATAATAATATTATTATAATTATTGCATAATTCAGATTAATAACCATGACAACTAGCAATGTAAGCAAGTGTTATAATCTATAGTTGATTTGACTGCTTGTTGTGAAGAGGTTATTAAATTTCTTGAATATGAAATATGAGTTATGAAAATATTAATTTTATTAATCATCAAATTATTAATAACCGATGAATCAACAACTTATATACATGTTCTAGTGCACGTTCATGAAATACATTTCCATAAATGGCTTAGTGTTATGGTTAGAACTTAATTAAACTATCTACAGACTATTTGTATGTTTATATAATGAAGAGTGCAGTTCCGCTGCTTGGCCACTAGTTGGCGACTTGGCGGAACGCGGGCGGCTTCTGGCTATGTACAACAATATTACAATCTTTCTGTGCGTCAGCGATGACTGCTACACGCGGATACTTTGAACAGAGTGTTAGTGGGTGGAAAGCACGTGGGAGATACTCTGTGGCTGTTGTTTGTAGCAAGGTGGAGGTCCGGCTGACTACTGCCGCTGGACTGATTCCTAGTAGACTTGAAATGGTGGACTCGGTCGGTTCCCTCTGGACAATGGGGATAGGTCCTGGTCGGGTTCGGCCCGTGGGGTCGGCCCTGGAAGTCGGCTTGCATGGCAGGGCGGGGCGATGGTTGCCGGTAGGCGGGTTCAGAGGTTCCCGGTCAGACAACAATAGCTATGGGGTCGGCCTCGTGGCGACGGATCTCGTGCTGAGATAAACAGCCTCGGAGAGAGAGAATGCGGCTGCACTGAGCTGCGGCTCCTCTGTTACTGGGCTTAAAGGCACAGTGGGACGATCGGGGTAGTCCCAGGTTTGGTGCAGTATAGGCACGACCAATGCTTTAGTCTTCCCTGCGGTTACAGGGTTTGGAGCGGCAGACGTGGCGGCTCTTCTCCCGCTATGGCGGGGCTAGGTATATGTGGACTTAGTCTCTAGTAAGTTCCTTCTCCCCGACAACTGGGCAGATCTTACCCTCGGGGGCTGGTCCAGTCCTCCGGTAGCACGGTGGGCTTTCCCGGTCGGTACGACTGGCTGTGACGACGCTGGCTTCTCGGGCTCAGCGAAGGTCCTCCCTCTGGGATGATCCTCACGATCAAAGTGCTTCTCACGATGCAGAGGCTTCAGTATGCGTGCATGTATGACAGAAGCTAATAACAATAAGCTCAGTGGCAGAGGCTGTGGCTCGAGAGCTCCTCTCTCGAGCGAGTACAGAGACAAAGTGAAAGAGGGGGCAAGTTGTTTACCCACAGGGGTAATACTTATAGATTCCTCGAGGCTGGGTCTGACCAATGGGCACTCTCATAGACAACTGGCTTCAGCCTATAGAAAGCGTGAAGCTGGAATTATGCCCATACTTGGTGATCACACAAGCACTCCATGTGCTGGGTGCGTGCTGGCCTGGCTAATGCCTTGGCTTTTGTCTTCCTCCTGAAGGAGGGGAAACTGGTCCACATGCAGGGACCAGATCTAGTATCTGGGCAGAATGTGCCTTCACCACATTACCACCCCCTTGCCCATGGGCATATATAAGCCTCGAGTATGAATTACCCTCAACAAGGTTTATCACATACAGGTTAAGCTATCTCATACCTGCTTGATAGATTACACGTTCAAACATAGTGACTTACAATACCTTAGCACTATATGAACAGTATACAAACTTTAAACTGTACTCTTAATTATCTCCCACCACCCCCTTGACTGAGTGATGGGGTTTGACTCCCATATGACACTGAAACCATCAAAGTGTCTGCAGGGTTTGTCAATTTCCCACCCCCTTGATAGGATGGGCTCTGTCATTATGACAGGACTTTCTCAGTATTGTATTGTATTATTGTAAGTGATTCTCCCCCTCTGCTTTGCTCTGGTGAGACCCCACCTGGAGTACTGCATCCAGTTCTGGAGCTCTTATTACTAGAAGGATCTGGACATGCTGGAGCATGTCCAGAAAAGGGCCACAAAGATGATTAGAGGGATGGAGCACCTCTCCTATGAGGGCAGACTAAGAGAGTTGGGGCTATTCAGTCTGGAGAAAAGAAGGCTCCAAGGAGACCTTATTGTGGCCTTCCAGTATCTGAAGGGGGCCTACAAGAAAGCTGGTGAGGGACTTTTTAGGGTGTCAGGTAATGACTAGGGGGAATGGAACAAAACTAGAAATGGGTAGATTCAGATTGGATGTTAGGAAGAAGTTTTTCACCATGAGGGTGGTGAGACACTGGAACAGGTTTCCCAGGGAGGTGGTATAAGCCCCATCCCTGGAGGTTTTTAAGGCCAGGCTGGATGTGGGTCTGAGCAACCTGATCGTGTGAGATGTCCCTGCCCATGGCAGGGGGGTTGGACTAGATGATCTTTCAAGGTCCCTTCCAGCCCTTAACATCGTGTGATTTAGATAATAGCTGCAAGACACTTAAGGTACAAGAGACCTTAGCCTCTAAAGCCTCTTAACTTAACGCATCACTGAAAGGCATTCAGCTATTAAGTGTGAGTAAATACGGACAGCTCTTTGCCTCTGGTGTTGGGGGGGGGGCGGGGCTGAAGAAGCAAATATTTTTTCAGTAGATAAGTGCTGTTGTGTGAGACATCTTCAGTTAAGTATTTTCTCCTGGGTTTTGCAGTGCAGGCTGCAGTTGCTTGGGTTTGGTTCAGATAATTTTGTCTTGTGTTAGTTCAAACCACTAATTGAAACTTTAAAGCTAGGATGGTGGTTTGGTGGTGGGTTTTGTTGGTTGGTTTGTTTTTTTGGTGGTTGGTTTGTTTTGTTTTGTTTTTGTTTTTTCCTAGACTGAATTAGGCAAACTTTCTTTGAGGACACAGTCTCAAGCTGCACCAGGGGAAGTTTAGGCTGGAGGTGAGGAGAAATTTCTTCCCAGAGAGTAATTTGCCATTGGAATGGGCTGCCCAGGGAGGTGGTGGAGTCACTGTCCCTGGATGTGTTCAAAAAAGGCTTGGCTGTGGCACTTGGAGCCATGGTTTAGTTGTCAGGAGGTGTTAGGTAATAGGTTGGACTTGATGACCTCTGAGGTCTTTTCCAACCTGGTTGATTCTATACAGTTAATATTATGCAAAAGAAGCAAGCACAAGCACTGAGTTGAAATTCAATTTTCTTCAATATAAGAAGTCCATTCTTTTAATAAAGAGCTTTTAGAGAGTTATTCTAGTCATATGTGCAAACATTTGCATGCCAGTGTAGTTTACATACATGAATTAAAGGCTTATACAAGCAGACTTTATGCAAAAACAAATGCATCTTCACAAAATGTGTTATAAGTCAAAGCTACTCTATTGCATGGCTTTATTTTTGATAAAGAGGGTGCTGCAAAAGAAAAGATTTGTTCAGCTTTTGCCTAGGTCTGACAGTAAAAGGTTTCTAACTGCAAAGAAGTCTATGGATTAACTTAAAAAACAAGATTTTTTTGCACAGTGGACAAGTGTCTACTGCACAAGAATTGACCCAAGTTGCAGAACTGGCTAAACACTGGACCGTATACTATTCCAATACTCTGGGAAAGGGTTTTGCATCTTAACCCCTCCAAATATTTTGCTACAACAAACACTAAAACATTTTTAAAAATTATTTAACTAGAAATATCTTAATCTGGGGAAGAGTCACAACTATTGTAAATGATCTGCAAGTGGTGTTTGTTTGGTTTGGTTTTTCCATTGGCTTGTTATCTGGCTGACATATGGGGCCTTCTGTTCCCCTCAGGACGGAATCACCATGTAGTGGGTTGAGGCAGCCCCCCTCCCCACCACGGGCAAAAATAACAACTCAGACAAACGGATTGCAAAAGTGATGGAAAGTTTAAATGAAAAAGCAGTGAATGTTTACAGAGAGCCAGAAGCACAGTGACAAAAGAAATCCCAAAAGAGACCCAGAAGCATCCCATCCCCACCTGAGGGTACATCCAAGACCCCCAGGGCTCCTTCTTCTCCCCTCCCCACTGCTAGGCTAGTCTCAGCTGGCCAGATCTGAGACTGCCCATCCCCCCGTGGCCTTGGGCCTAGCCAGGCCCATGGCTGGGAGACAACATCTCCCCCAGTTACCGGGCAACGTCGAGGAAGAAAGAGAAGGTGCTAGACCTAGCGCTGGATCTTACAGTGGTGCAGAGAATTATGGTAGGCATACCTAGTTTCCTGTGTCCACCCACTGGGCTGGACCTCTGGACACAGGAAGCACCTCATGTAGCAGAGGGCACCCAGCCCAAACTGCAACACCCATAAAGGCCATTTAGTCCAATGCACACACCCACACACACAACATTGAGCAGGGATGTATTTGACTAGATGGGGTTGCTCAATTTCTGGACTATAAACACAGTATCAAGGAAAGATTCTGCAAAAATTCTTAGTTCGTAAGTAAGCCAAGATTAAGGTTTGTGCTGAACCATTCTGGTTTGTGAGTTTGCCGGTCACTGATAAGCCTCCCCTTCCCAGATTCATTTTGACTCTAAATTTCTAAATTCTCTAATTAATTTAACTGTTCAAAGAGCCCATAGATATACATACTGTAGACATAGTTCTTCCAACTACCAGTACCTGTAAATATCAACTGTAAATAATTTGTGGCATAATAATAATAATACAATACAACAGGTTGGAAGAGACCTTCAAGATCATCACGTCCAACCCATCAACCAAACCAACCCACCTAAATACAATACAGTACAATACAGTACAATACAGTACAAAACAGTACAATACAGTACCATACAGTACAATACAGTACAAAACAGTACAATACAGTACAATACAGTACAATACAACCCACCTAAACAACCAAAAAACTAAACCCTGGCACCAAGCACCCATCAAGCCTCTTCCTGAACACCTCCAATGAAGGTGACTCCACCACTTCCACAGGCAGCTGATTCCAGTGGGCAATCACTCTCTCAGTATAGAACTTCTTCCTAACTTCCAGTCTAAACCTGCCCTGGCGCAGCCTGAGACTGTGTCCTCTTGTTCTGGTACTGGCTGCCTGGGAGAAGAGACCAACCTCCGCCTGGCTACAACCTCCCTTCAGGTAGTTGTAGAGAGCAATAAGGTCACCCCTCAGTCTCCTCTTCTCCAGGCTAAGCAACCCCAGCTCCCTCAGCCTCTCCTCATAGGGCTTGTCTTCCAAACCCCTCACCAACTTTGTTGCCCTTCTCTGGACACGCTCCAGTAAGACAACATCTTTCCTAAACTGAGGGGCCCAGAACTGGACACAGGACTCAAGGTGTGGCCTAACCAGTGCAGTGTACAGGGGCAGAATGACCTCCCTGCTCCTGCTGGCCACACTGTTTCTGATGCAGGCTAGGATGCCATTGGCCTTCTTGGCTGCCTGGGCACACTGCAGGCTCATGTTCAGCCTACAATCAACCAGCACCCCCAGGTCCCTCTCTGCCTGGCCGCATAGTTTGTACGTAAATAAATTATCAATATTTTTATTAATATCTCTGCTGCTCATTCCTGAGGGGTATATTTTATAACATAATGGCACAGTGTAAGGGTTATTCAATAGGTGAACATTTCTGCAGAATGGGATATGTGATGAAAAGATCCTATATAAAATGGGTTATAGAAAATTCGACAAATCCAGACCAAATTATTGAAAAAGTGACCAAGTACGTGATCGAGCTATGCATTGAACTGACAGCAATAGCTGAGGAGAGGGTTGTTGTGAGGGTCATGCATAATGTGAGCACAAGATGAATTTACAGCATTAGAGGAAAAGATTAAAAAACTTGATGAAAAAAAAATTCTTTGGAAAGAGAGTTAGAACAGTTGGGTGCACAAAATCAGAAACTTCATGATTTATTAATGTTGCAAATTAAAGAAAGCAAAGCTGCTATCAAAACATTAGCAGAATCAGATACAGACTCTTTCAAACAGCAAGGTACTGGTAGCTATAAACACAGAGAATTATCTTGGAATAACAGGATGCACATGTCGATCAACAACCTCATGTGATATTAGTAGTTTAACCAATAATGTATAACAGTACGATCTGTGGACACGTGTGTGTGGAACCAATGGACTTATGCCAACTATGCTCTGTGAGTCTTGCTAACATTAAACAATTTATGATTATTGACCATCCTAGAAAAATAAAGATGCAACATACCCTCAGAGCAGATTGTAAAAGACAGCGCTGAAGATCAGGTTTGTCATCTTTGCCCATTTATATATATATTATGCCAGTTCTGTTAGAATGTTCTAATCAGCTCAACCTAAGCGTTGTGCCTTGTATGGGTTACATGAGTCTGTTAGACATGCTGCGCTACAGAACTTTCGCTTTTGCTATATAGTTAGTTTTAACCTGCTTGCTTCTGAGTATGCTCCTGAGTCCTTCAGACTACTACCCACTGCTGGTCTTTCAGGTGGGTAGTGACGATGCAACAACAAGAGGCTCGCAATCAATTAAAAGTGATTTCAGAACCTTGGGGCACCTGCTAAAGGGATCAGGAGCTCAGGTTGTGTTCTCTGCTATCCCTCTAATGTCAGCGATGGATGAGGGAACACTGAGGAAGAGCCAACAGGTCAATTCATGGCTCCGGGGCTGGTGCCATCGACAGGGATTTGGGTTCTACAATCATGGCTTGGTTTACAAGGCACCAGAGCTGCAAACAACTAATGGGGCACACTTGTCCCAGAGGGGGAAAAGGATCCTGGGGCAGGAATTGGCAGGGCTCATTGATAGGGCTTTAAACTAGATTTGAAGGGGGAAGGGGGTAATAGTCTCCTGCTGGCCTGTGAGAAGCAGAGGGGCAGCTCACCAGAGGCAGTGGGATGGAGAGCTGGTAAGGGCTCTCAACTTGCTGCCCTGAGGCGAGACACAGATGACACACCAGGACACCCTGTGAAAACCAAGGGGAGTTGGCACAAGAGGACGACAGGGCCAGCCCAGCTGAAGTGCTTCTATGCAAATGCACGCAGCTTGGGCAACAAACAGGATGAATTAATAGCCACCGTGCTGCTGGGAGGCCATGACATAGTGGGCATTACTGAAACTTGGTGGGATGATTCCCATGATTGGAATGTAGGGATAGATGGGTACAAGCTTTTTAGGAAGGATAGGCAGGGAGGAGAGGAGGAGGTGTTGCCCTCTATGTCAAGAATCAGCTGGAGTCAGCAGAACTCCACCTGGGGAGGGATGATGAGATGGTTGAGAGTATATGGGTTAGAATTAAAGGCAAGACAGGGGAAGGAGATATTACTGTGGGGGTCTCCTACAGGCCACCTGACCAGCAGAACCAAGCAGATGAGGCCCTCTACAGGCAAATAGAAGCGGCTTCCAGGTCACAAGCCCTGGTCCTCATGGGAGATTTCAACCACCCTGACATCTGCTGGAGGGACAACACAGCAAGGCACCAGCAATCCAGGATGTTCCTGGACTGCATAGAAGACAACTTCCTCCTCCAAATGGTAGAGGAACCAACAAGAAAAGGTGCTCTGCTGGACCTTGTTCTCACCAACAGGGAAGGGCTGGTAACCAATGTGAGGGCTCAGAGACTGCCTTGGCTGCAGTGACCATGAAGCAGTTGAATTAATATCCTCAGGGCTATCAGGAGGACCTATTCTAAGCTTATGTCCCTAGACTTTAGGCGTGCAGACTTCGATCGCTTCAGGAGTCTGCTAGCCACAGTGTCATGGGACAAAGCCCTGGAGGGAAGAGGGACCCAGGACAGCTGGTCAGTATTCAAGGACCACCTCCTCAGTGTCCAGGAGCTATGTATACCAACAAAGAGAAAAACAGGGAAGAACGCTAGGAGGCCTGCCTGGATGAACAAGGAGCTCCTGGACACACTATTACTTAAAAAGAAACTCTACAGGCAGTGGAGGGAAGGACAGATAGAACAGGGGGTATATAAGGAAGCTGCCCGAGCAGCAAGAGGCCTGGTTAGGAAAGCCAAAGCAGAGTTTGAATTGAATCTAGCCAGGGAGGTCAAAGGGAGCACTAAGAATTTCTACAGGTATATTAATGGCAAGAAGATGAGTAGGGAAGGTGTGGGCCCCCTCAGAAAGGAACTGGTGAATTGGTCACAAGTGATGTGGACAAGGCTGAGGTACTCAATAACTTCTTTACCTCAGTCTTCACTGCAAGGGCCTCCAGCCACACTCCTGGAGTCATGGCAGATGATGCCAGGGATGGGGAGGAAGAACTGCCCTTCATAAGTGAAGCTCAGGTTCGTGATCACCTGAAGAACCTGAAAGTGTTCAAGTCCATGGGACCCGACGGGATACACCCACGGGTGCTGAGAGAACTGGCAGAGGAGGTTGCTAAGCCCCTCTCTATTATATTCCAAAAGTCATGGCAGACTGGGGAAGTCCCACAGATTGGAAAAGGGCAATATTGCTCCCATTTTCAAAAAGGGTAAGAAGGAGGAACCAGGGAACTACAGGCGGTCAGTCTCACCTCTGTGCCCGGAAAGATCATGGAGCAGATCCTCCTGGAGGCACTACTGACTCAGAAGAGTAGTGAAGAGGTGATTGGGAGCAGTCAGCACGGCTTTGCCAAGGGCAAATCCTGCCTGACAAACCTGGTGGCCTTCTATGAACAGGTGACAGCATTAATAGATGAGGGGGCGAGCAACTGATGTCGTTTACCTGGACCTGAGCAAAGCCTTTGACACTGTCCCACACCACATCCTGGTCTCCAAGCTGGTGACACACGGGTTTGATGGATGGACCACCAGATGGATAAGGAACTGGCTTGATGGCCGCACCCAAAGAGTGGCTGTCAATGGGTCCATGTCCCAGTGGAGGCCAGTGACAAGCGGAGTCCCTCAGGGATCAGTCCTGGGACCAGTCTTGTTCAACATCTTTGTGGGTGACATGGACAGTGGCATTGAGTGCACCCTCAGCAAGTTTGCTGATGACACCAAGCTGTGTGGTGCAGCAGACACGCTGGAGGGGAGGGATGCCATCCAGAGGGACCTTGACAGGCTGGAGAGGTGGGCACAGGCCAACCTCATGAGCTTCAACAAGGCCAAGTGCAGGGTCCTGCATCTGGGTCGAGGCAATCCCAGGCACAAATACAGGCTGGGCAGTGACTGGCTGGGGAGCAGCCCAGAGGAGAGAGACTTGGGGGTGCTGGTGGACGAGAAGCTCAACATGAGCTCTCAGTGTGCACTTGCAGCCCGGAAAGCCAATCAGATCCTGGGCTGCATCAGGAGAAGTGTGGCCGGCAGGTCAAGGGAGGTGATTCTCCCCCTCTACTCAGCTCTGGTGAGACCCCACCTGGAGTACTGCGTCCAGTTCTGGAGCCCCTATTACAAGAGGGATCTGGAGGTGCTGGAGCGTGTCCAGAGAAGGGCCACGAGGATGATCAGAGGGCTGGAGCACCTCTCCTATGAGGACAGACTGAAGGAGTTGGGGCTGTTCAGCCTGGAGAAGAGAAGGCTCCGAGGTGACCTCATTGTGGCCTTCCAGTATCTGAAGGGGGCCTACAAGAAGGCTGGGGAGGGACTTTTCAGACTATCAGGGAGTGATAGGACTAGGGGGAATGGGATGAAGCTGGAGGTGGGGAGATTCAGGCTAGATGTGAGGAGGAAGTTCTTCACCGTGAGAGTGGTGAAGCCCTGGAATGGGTTGTCCAGGGAGGTGGTTGAGGCCCCGTCCCTTGCGGTGTTTAAGACCAGGCTGGACGAGGCTCTGTCCAGCCTGATCTAGGGTAGAGTGTCCCTGCCCATGGCAGGGGGGTTGGAACTAGATGATCCTTGTGGTCCCTTCCAACCCTAACTGAAACTATGAAACTATAAACTAAGTATTTTATATGGGATGGAACAACTCCCATGACCAGATTGCTCACAAAAACGGGGATTTGTGGCAATCATAGCAATAAGTGGTGTGAGCAATCTGGTAATATAAGCTTAGAGGTTAATATAATGGTAGGCCATGCTTAGCATAAGTGTAGAAGTAGCTAGCAGTTTAGCAAAATAGTGCTGTGCTAGCAGCATGTAACTAAAGCAAGGTACTGGTAGCTTTATAAACACAGAGAATTATCTTGGAATAACAGGATGCACACATCGATCAACAACCTCACGTGATATTAGTAGTTTAACCAATAATGTATAACAGTACGATCTGTGGACACCTGTGTGGAACCAATGAACTTATCCCAACTATGCTCTGTGAGTTTATATAAGCTGTAGAGGTTCCTTAATAAACTGAACAATAGATCATACTGGTCATCCGTATTGATTCCGTACTCTGTCGTCAACACCAATTAGCACTGTCTTTGAACGTACCTGAATCTGTCATAAGGCCAGTGCCAAAGTGGCTACTAACAGCATTAGTGCTGACCACACAGAATAAATCCAGCAGCAGGAAAAGGAACAGATACTGAAGCAGCAGCTGTGGCAAAAAGGAAGATTAAGCCCACAGCAACAGTCCTAAAACAGCTTCACCCAGCAAGGACGTTAACCCATTCATACCTCACTGCCAGAGCCCAGATAACAAGCCAAAAACCTAGACACAGCGGTGATTGTTCCAGGCCTCACTCATTGCTTTATTAACGCCTGCCAATGGTCTGATGATCCAGAACCCTTCATTGTGATTCCCACTGGACCTCCTCGCACTGCTGTAAAATTCCTTATTGACACAAGAGCACAAATTGTGGGAGAAGGGTTGTTTTCAGATTGATTTGGAAGGCTATGGAGATTTGCCTTTGATCTCATTAGAGAAGGATATGTTTCATCTTTGTCTCAGAAGAGAATGTAAACATCTTGTAACTGAAGGAGAGAAATTAGGTAGAATTTGGTTGGATGTGTTAAAATATTGTTTTGGTATTTTGACCTATTGTATGCCTTAATTACACGCATGCCAGTAGAAAATGACCAATTAAGATGTGACATATGTGCCTTCTGATAGACTATATAACTTTGCTGTATAACGTAATAAACATCTTTGCCTGCTTACATCTCATCCTGGAAGCTGTGCACAAGAAGAATTAAAAAAAAATATTCTATATTATAACAAATGGTGACCCCCAAATGTGCACCTTGAGCAACTATTCATTACAACTCCCACTTGCACCAACAAGAAATTTCACTTCCAAGGATTGCAGAGATGGTCATGCTCGTCAACGTCACAAATGGTAGCCTTTAGATTAGGCTCTGTGAGATTAATCTATTGACCTTTATGCTGGTGGTGTTCACTGATTCGGAAGAAGAAAGAAAGGGTTGGTGCCTGAGAAAAAAGTGGTGCAAGAAAAAAAGGGTTGGTGCACGAGGGGATGAAAAAAAAAGAAGAGGAGAATCCACAGAACTGCAAAGCAGAGGTGAGCAGTTAGGGAAATTGGGTGGTTGGAGCCTCCTTTTGGTGAGCACGTAATAGAGAATCAAGTATCATAGTATCATAGTCAGGGCTGGAAGGGACCACAAGGATCATCTAGTTCCAACCCCCCTGCCATTGGCAGGGACACTCTACACTAGATCAGGCTGGCCAAAGCCTCATCCAGCCTGGTCTTAAACACCTCCAGGGATGGAGCCTCAACCACCTCCCTGGACAACCCATTCCAGGCCTTCACCACTCTTATGGTAAAGAACCTCCTCCTCATGTCCAGCCTGAACCTCCCCACCTCCAGCTTCATCCCATTCCCCCCTAGTCCTATCACTCCCTGATAGCCTGAGAAGTCCCTCCCCGGCCTTTCTTGTAGGCCCCCTTCAGATACTGGAAGGCCACAATGAGGTCACCTCAGTGCCTTCTCTTCTCCAGACTGAACAGCCCCAACTCCTTCAGTCTGTCCTCATAGGAGAGGTGCTCCAGCCCTCTGATCATCCTTGTGGCCCTTCTCTGGACACGTTCCAGTACCTCCATATCCCTCTTGTAATAGAGGCTCCAGAACTGGATGCAGTACTCCAGGTGGGGTCTCACCAGAGCTGAGGAGAATCACCTCCCTTGACCTGCTGGCCCCACTTCTCCTGATGCAGCCCAGGATCTGATTGGCTTTCCGGGCTGCAAGTGCACACTGAGAGCTCATGTTGAGCTTCTTGTCCACCAGCACCTCCAAGTCTCTCTCCTCTGGGCTGCTCTCCAGCCAGTCACTGCCCAGCCTGTATTTGCGCCTGGGACTGCCTCAACCCAGATGCAGTACCCTGCACTTGGACTTGTTGAACCTCATGAGGTTGGCTTGTGCCCACCTCTCCAGCCTGTCAGGTAACAAAATAAGAGAAATCAATACTGGGAGTCATTACTCATATCTTCATAAAAAGAGCCTCAGACACTGGCACTTGACCAGCAGCAACAGCAGCCCACTAGACCCCCCTGCTGCTAACTCTTAAAAAGTTCTCCAACATATTTTAATTTGTGGACAGAAGGGACATTTTAAGTGAAAAGTATGACTTGGGAGAAAATAACTATCGTAGAAGCCTGTAAGAAAGTCTTTAAGCAACATGAAAGATCTATAAGTGCCTCTGCTTTTCAGCAGATGCTTTTCTCAACTACTGACCACTGATCCTCTCTCACAAAAAAAACATTATATGAACCAGGGATCTGGCATAAGATCAGAAATGAGTTTTGGGACTATGCTAAGAAGGAGAATAAGATCAGAAAAATTAAAGCAATACCTGCCTTAGAGAAGAAACTGAGAAATACTGATTGGTAGATAATTTTGTGTACTTGAAGAATTGCTGCTATAAGTGATGTGCTAACATCCTTACACACCAACATCCAGCAGTATGGACCGGGGAAGAAACAATAGTGTCTACCCTAACCATCTCGAGTTTTAGGGATTGCTTGACAACTCCACACCCCCTATAATCCACATTCAAGTGGACAATTTAATCAAAAATCAGATAGTAAAAATTGGACAGGAAGCTTTTTATTATCTTTCACAGAGGTGGCCAGCTTAAGTTCTAACTGGGCCTTTGCCTCTCTAATTTCTCTCCTACATAATCTAACAACATCTTTAAACATATCAGGAGAAGCCTTCCCCTCCTTCCAAAGGTGATACAGCCTCTTTTTTCCCCTTAATTCCTTCAGGAGCTGCTTGCTCATCCAGGCCGGTCGCCTTCCCTGCCAGCTCATCTTTCGGCACATGGGAACTGCCAGTTCCTGTGCCTTCAAGAACTCCTGTTTGAAGTAGGTCCAATCATCCTGGACCCCTCGGTTCTTGAGGGCTGATACCCAGGGAACTTTGCAAATAAGTTTCTTAAGCTGAAGTTCGCCCTCCGGAAGTCCAAGGTGAGGGTTCTGTTGGTGCTCCTCCCTATCTCTCTGAATATTGAAAACTTCACTATCTCGTGGTCACTGCACCCTAGGCAGCCTCCCACCGTCACATCTCCCACCAGCCCTTCTCTATTGGAGAACAGCAGGTCAAGCAGAGCCTGACCCCTGGTAGAGTCAATTAACAGCTGCATCAGGAAGCTGTCCTCCATGCGCTCCAGGAATCTTCTGGACTGCCTCCTCTCTGCTGAATTAAGTCTGCAGCCCAGGTCCCTCCACCCTCCTGCAGAAGTCCGAAACCATGGGAAAAAAAGAAAAGGAAAAAAAACAACTCCCAAACCAGGTCCCTCAAACCAAGGTCCCTCCTAGAAACCAGGACGTCAGACCCGCGAGTGTAACCGTGCCACGGGCCCCCACAGTTGAGGCCCCACAAGGAACCGACCGCAGGATAATACAGACTCCCGAACCAGGTCCCCCACCACTGGAGCACCGGAAACCGGGACACCAAACCTGCGAACGCCACCGTGACGCAGGCTCCCCCCCACAGCCCAGGCCCTTCTAGAATCCGGATTGCAGGATACCAAAACCTCCCAAACCGGGTCCCCCACCGCTGGAACACTAGAAACCGGGACGCAGCACTGGTTGCCCAATCCCTACGGACGATCAGTCACCACATCCCCTAGACTGCAGAAACAACGCTGCCCCTCACAGCCCTAATTCTCCAGGGCTGTGAAGACAACCTGACTACCACCTAGAATCCTGGAATCCTCACCCACAGTGAAATTCCAGGACACCATAACCAGGACTCCTACCCAGGCAAAACTCACCGAACGGCCTGGATCCCATGCATAGGGCCTCACAGGGGTAACACTGCCAATTTGGACTACAACAATAAAGAGGAAAAAGAAGAAAATTAAAAAAAGAAGAAAAAGAAGAAATCTCTTGCTTGCTCCTATTTGAGTTTCGGAAAGTGCTGCCTCCTGATCTCCCCAATCACCAATGAAGCCATAAACTGGAAGTGATGAAATTGATAAGAAGGGCACCAGGGTGATTAAAAAAGAATTCAAGGCCCTGGGACATCTGATGGATGGGGCAGGAGCACAAGTGGTGTTCTACTCAGTTCCCTCAGTGGCAGGGGAGTACACTGAGAGGAACAGGAGAACCCATGCCATCTACAATTAGCTCAGGGAACGGTGCCAGCAGTGGAATTTTGGGTTCTTTGATCATGGGGTAACTTTTACTGCACCCAACCTGCTGGGTCCTGATGGGGTGCAATTATCTAGAAAGGGCAAGAGGGTACTAGCACTAGTATCGGCAGGGCTCAGTAAGAGGGTTTTAAACTAGGTCTGAAGGGGGTGGGTGAGGAAATCAGTCCCTCTGAAGAGGAAAGAGTGGGACACAAATTCGGGTTAATTGAGAAATCGAGAGGCCCACTGAAGTGCATGTACACCAATGCATGCAGTATGGGCAATAAGCAAGAGGAGCTGGAAGTCCTGGTCCACCAGGGTGACTATAATATAGTCGCCATCTCAGAAACATGGTGGGATAACATGCATGATTGGAGTGCTACACTGGGGGGTTACAGGCTCTGTAGGAGAGACAGGGGAGGGAGAAGAGGAGGAGGGGTGGCTCTGTATATTAGGGAGTCACTCTTTGCCACAGAGCTTGAGGTGGAGGATGAAGGGACTGAGAGCCTGGGGGTTAAAATCAGAGGGAGGCCTAACAAATCTGACATCCAGGTTGGAGTCTGTTATAGACCACCCAACCAGGATGAGGAGGCAGATGAAATATTCTATAAGCAATTGGAGGCTGTCTCAAGATCAACAGACCTTGTCCTTGTGGGTGACTTTAACCTGCCAGATATCTGCTAGGAAATTTATTCAGCAGAGAGGAGGCAGTCCAGAAGATTCCTGGAGCACATGGAGGACAGCTTCCTGATGCAGCTGTTAAGTGAGCCTACCAGGGGCCAGGCTCTGCTTGACCTGCTGTTCTCCAATAGAGAAGGACTGGTGGGAGATGCGACGGTAGGAGGCTGCCTAGGGTGCAGTGATAGTGAAGTTTTCAATATGCAGGGAGATAGGGAGGAGCACTAACAGAACCCTCACCTAGGACTTCTGGAGGGCAAACTTCAGCCTGTTTAAGAAACTTATTTGCAAAGTTCCCTGGGTAGCAGCCCGCAAGAACCAAGGAGTCCAGGATGGCTGGACCTACTTCAAACAGGAGTTCTTGAAGGCACAGGAACTGTCAGTTCCCATGTGCCGAAAGATGAGCTGGCAGGGAAGGCGACCAGCCTGGATGAGCAAGCAGCTCCTGAAGGAATTAAGGGGAAAAAAGAGACTGCATCACCTTTGGAAGGAGAGGAAGGCTTCTCCTGATATGTTTAAAGATGTTGTTAGATTATGTAGGAGAGAAATTAGAGAGGCAAAGGCCCAGTTAGAACTTAAGCTGGCCACCTCTGTGAAAGATAATAAAAGGCATTTTTACAAATATATTAACACTATAAAGAGGGGCAAGAAGAACCTCCACTCCTTATTGGACCTGGAGGGGGAACACGGTGACTGAAGATGAGGAAAAGGCTGAGGTCCTGAATACCACCTTTGCCTCAATTTTTAACAGCAAGGCAGGAGGAGTTCAGGACAAGTGGCCTCCTGAGCTGGGTGATGGGGTCAGGGAGCAGTGTAATGCCCCGGATATCCATGAGGAATTAGTTTGGGACCTGCTGAGCCACTTGGACACTCACAGGTCCGTGGGACCAGATGGGATCCCTCCTAGGGTGCTGAGAGAGCTGGCAGATGAGCTGGCCAAGCCACTCTCCATCATTTTCCACCAGTCCTGGCTCACCAGACAGGTCCCAGATGACAGGAAAGTGGCCAAAGTGATCCACATCCACAAGAAGGGTTGGATGGAGGAACCCGGAAACTACAGGCCAGTCAGCCTGACCTCAGTGCCAGAGAAAATTATGGAGCAGATTATCTTGGCGGTAGTAACTGCGCACCTGAAGGATGGCCAAGGGCTCAGGTCCAGCCAACATAGATTTAGGAAGGGCAGATCCTGCTTCTCCAACCTGATCTCCTTCTATGATCAGGTGACCCGCCTGGTGGATGTGGGGTGGCCTGTGGATGTGGTCTACCTGGACTTCAGCAAGGCCTTTGACACCGTCCCCCACAGCAAACTGCTGGCTAAGCTGTCAGCTCATGGCTTGGACAGCAACACTATGTGTTGGGTTTGGTACTGGCTGGAGGGCCGATGCCAGAGAGTGGTGGTTAATGGTGCCACATCCAGCTGGCAGCCAGTCACTAGTGGTGTCCCCCAGGGATCAGTGCTGGGCCCCATCCTCTTTAATATCTTCATCGATGATAATGCCATTCAACAAATCCAAGTACTGGGTGCTGCACTTTGGCCACAACAACCCCATGCAGAGCTAGAGGGTGGGGTCAGACTGGCTGGAGAGCTGTCAAACAGAGAGGGACCTGGCGATGCTGATTGACAGCTGCCTAAACATGAGCCAGCAGTGTGCCCAGGTGGCCCAGAAGGCCAATGGCATCCTGGCCTGCATTAAGAATAGTGTGGCCAGCAGGAGCAGGGAGGTCATTGTGCCCCTGGACTCTGCATTGGTTAGGCCACACCTTGAGTACTGTGTACAGTTCTGGGTTCCTCAATTTAAGAAGGACATCAAGACACTTGAACGCATCCAGAGAAGGGCAACAAGGCTGGTGAGAGGCCTTGAGCACAAGCCCTACAAGGAGAGGCTGAGGGAGCTGGGATTGTTTAGCCTGGAGAAGAGGAGCTCAGGGGAGACCTTATTGCTCTCCACAACTACCTGAAGGGAGGTTGTAGCCAGGAAGGGCTTGGTCTCTTCTCCCAGGCAATCAGCACCAGAACAAGAGGACACAGTCTCAAGCTGTGCCAGGGGACGTTTAGGCTAGAGGTGAGGAGAAAGCTCTTCACAGAGAGAGTTGTTAGGCATTGGAATGGGCTGCCCAGGGAGGTGGTGGAGTCACCATCCCTGAAGGTGTTCAAGAAGGGATTGGATGTGGCACTTGGTGCCATGGTCTAATCATGAGGTCTATGGTGACAGGTTGGACTTGATGATCTTTGAGGACTCTTCCAACCTTAGTGATACTGTGATACTGTTTTGACTTTGCAAGGGATTGGCACAGTGAAGGGTCAGTTGTTTGCACGGCACGGGACCGGCGCTGCAAAAGAATGTAGCATTTGTGTTGTGGTAACCAGGAGATCCTGGTAGTTTAGCATCTAGTGGCTAGGAGCTGGCGCTCCCAACTGCTGCCGCTCGGAGCCAGCACTTCACTGCCATGTCCCGGTTTTGATCCCTGGTCAGTGATTAGTGATCAGGAGAACGGGACAAAAGAAAAGCAAGTCATCAGAACTCCCTCCCATTCCCCCAGAGAGCACATTAGGGAACATGTTACTAGTCGAGAAAGGGAAAATCAAAGGAAAAAATGGTTTACTACTTTATGCAAATATGGCCAAAAAAAACCATTAAGACCTTATGTGTTTTGGCCCATACTTGGATCTTTTGATGATTGGATTTGCCAAGCTTTGAATCATCATGTGAATTCTAAAAAGTGTTTTAGTAGGGAAGAAGCTGAATATGCTGCTGTTTGGATTAGATCTTCATGCCCTACCCCTGTTCCCATATTTATATTAAAAACTGAGGATAAGGACAACGTCAAGGAAAAGGAGAAATGTGAACCTCTGGATAACTCACCACCACCTTACCAGAACCTGAACAGGGGTCCCCTGCAACCAACAGCCCCCCTTCCTGCTCATTCACCACCTCAAGGAAACAGTGTTAAGAATGACCAAGAAGAAGGTAATACAGGTTTACATCCACTCAGGGAAGTGCCTATGGGGGGGCATCGGGGAGGAATAGGATTTGTCACTGTCCCTCTTAATCATTAGATGTCCGCAGTTTCAAGAAAGAGATGGGTACCCTGTTACGATGATCCCCTAGGTGTAGCTGAGAAGCTGGACCAATTTTTGGGTCCCAATATATATACCCGGAAAGAGATGCAGTCTATTTTGAGTGTTCTATTCACTGCAGAGGAAAGAAACATGATCAGACAGGCTGGCATGAGAATATGGGAGAGGCAGAATCAGGGGGGGCCACCAGGAAATCAGAGGTGGCCTAATCAAGATCCTAAGAGGGATCATCAGCAGCTTCAAGGGAGACAGAATATGGGAGACCTGAGAACTATAATAATAGAAGGAATCAAAGAAGCTGTGAAATTTTGATAAAGCCTTTAGTGAGCATCAAAGAAAGGATGAGTCTCCTCATGGATGGTAAGATTAGAGAGAAGTTTGCAGATGTATTCTGGAATAGATCCCGATTCTGCAGCTGGAGTGATACTTCTCAGGACGCAGTTTGAGGCAAAATCATGGGCAGATATTAGAAGTTAGAAAAGATCGAGGATTGTCAAGACAGAGGTTTAGAGGAATTACTACATGAAGCTCAGAAGGTGTTTGTAAGGAGGGATGAAGAGAAACAGAAGGAAAAAGCTAGAATGTTGGTAACTGCTGTAAGGGAAGGTCAGAAATCAGTCAGCTGCTCGGATTTCTGGGGTACTGTTGATTATGGATAGAGAGGTAAGAAAAGGTAAAATTCTTATATGAGAAATTAGCCCTCAATAATAATATTAAATGGTGTCCAGAAGATGATGAGTGATTGGGTAAAATAAAAATAATGTTGTTTGATGCCCTGTTTTAAATTTGCCTGACGTGGACAAACCATTTGATCTTTTTGTAAGTACATCTCTCCATACAGTATATGGGGTGTTTACCCAGGACTGGACTGGAAGTAAAAATCCTGTTGGGCATTGTTCCAACTTATTAGATCCTGTAAGTAGGGGATGACCAATTTGTTTATAAGCTTTAGTAGCAGCAGCCTTATTAGTAGAGGAGGCCCAGAAAGCAACTTTTTATTTTGTTCTTGTCTCAGATCCCACCTTTGGGATTCCCAATACATAAAATTAAAGCTGGGGGTAAAGTGTTAATAAAAAATTGGAAAGGAGAGTCACTAATTTCCCTCTGGGAAGGATCTTTTCTTAGTTTTGTTAACAACAGATGCAGCTGTCCCTATTGCAGAAAAAGGGCAGATGCATGTTTTGCAAGTAAAAGGACCACTTCAGGAATATGCCTCTGAACCTCACTGACTGCACAGAAAAAGCAAAACTTGCTTCAGCATGAATTCCACACTACTTATGCAGATGGTCTGAAGGACCTTCGTGCCTGCAGTTAGTGCTGACAGAGAAGTACTTGAATGGATGTAACGCTGTAACACCTCAGTCTGAAGGCTCTGGAGCTTGCAAGACAAACCCACCTTTTGAAATATCTGACATTGTGTGACATCGAATCTGCATTGCAAGAAAACATCAAGGAAAGCCCCCATTTCATCTGTGTATAAAACATCCTGGGACTTGATGTCATTGGGGATGGGTAACATGTAAATGTTTTAGATTGCTGTAAGAAAAGGTATTTATTATAATTGAGGAGTATTTTATCCTGACTGCTAGGAAGAGACTTCAGCTGAGACCTGAAATCTTAAAGGGATCTGGAGAGTTCCTGAAGAATGTAACTGCTGCCAAGAAGATACCATACCCAGCTGCTGGTTGCAACCCAGTAGGCTGAGGAGGCAGAGTTAACATATACTGGTGGAGCCTAATCTTGATCCTAACCCTATTTTTTGTATAAGGAGTACAATCAAAATCTAAGACCATGTCCCCAGGTGTGGATAAATTCTTCTCCAACACTAGTAATGGTAAACAGGTTGAATTAGTAATTAGGCCTACTAAACTTAAAAAAGTGATGGTAAATTTTTTCTGCTGCACTATGATTTGCTGCTATATTTTTGCTAGATTATAATGAATGTAAGCATAGGTGTGACAAAAGCTTAGCAGCTATTCACTCTTATGTGCTGGGAGTGTGTGGGGTTATAAATGCAAGCTATTGTAGTTATGTAATTAGGTTTTTTTGGATGATGTTTCGTGTGAGTTAAAAAGTTTTAACTTCTTGATTATCAAATGTGAATTGGCTTGTTGGAATAATTGTAACATTGATCTATATCAATTTCTGTAATTGTGGTTTGGTATTAGTAAGTTGCAAGTAGATGGTTATAATTTGGAAGCGATTGGGACAGAAGAATCCAATTATGATCTAATTAAGAAAAAACTGAAAAATCTGGAAGCAATAACACAGATCAATGGTACAAAAAAAGAAAATGGGGGGTCTGTTATAAATGCAATAGTGTTTTGTGATTTGTGTTGCAGAATGTTGTATTCGGGGGGGTAGTGGCAGTTGGTTTGTTTTGAGAACAGAGGGTAAATGTTCAGATTGTTTTGGCTTCAGACAGGAACCTCATGCCAACTTTCTCTGTGTGGTAGGGTGAGAAAGTTCCCCCCATACACACAAAGAAACCACAGCTAACTCAGCCGGAGAAGCAGATGAAAGCTATATTTACAAGCAGAAATGGAATGTAATGAATATGTACAGAAATATACAGTATTTTACAATATATACAGAAATATACAGCAATGAACGTAATGCAGAAAAGCTTTTTCCTCCCTCCAGCCAGCCGGGGGTTCCCTGAATCCCCCTCTCTCCCTCCTTACCTCCCCTTTTTCCCAAAAAGGGTTAGAGAGAGAGAGAAAGGCAATTAAGGAGAAAAATTCTGTTAGCTCAAAGCGTATGCAAGAATTAGTTTTCTATCTGGTTAGCTTTGTTAATTCAAGGTCGCTCCTGTCGGGCAAAGCTGTTGCTTCAGAGAGAGAGAAGCCGACCAGCCCACAGGACAGAGAAGCACAGACTGAACCCAGGCTGAACACACACTGAACTGACAGAACTTAAACCTACCAATGAAATTAGTTTAGACTATCTTGTTGTCATTTAAATATCAAAAACATTCAGCCAGAGTGTTCAGCAATTGTGCCTTCCTTAAAGGCACAGCCTAAACCGGTCACACTCAGGAGCCATAGAATGTTTACCTTAGACAAGTCCTGTGCTGCAGCTGCGTGTGAGAAGATGTGGTTCTTCAAAGAATACAGGAGAAAGACCTCCCCTGCCTCATCTACGACCCCTACCACAAAGAAGATGCATGCTCAAGAAGCCCAAGAAGTTGCTAGAACTCATTATCATATCCCTGCCTTCTCTTAAGCATAAGCATGCATATGTAGATGGTGTAGCTATATAAAGAAAAGTTAGGATTTGTAAGGTGCTTTTTTGGCAGAGACTGGAGATATCTGGGGGGGGTAAGTCTCTGCAGCCCGCTGCGCCCTCTCTCTCTCCCTTTTTTTTCCCCTGCTGCTTGCTTGCTTCTTTTTTAATAAAACCACTCTCACAAGAAACTTGGAAATTTTCTTGGGCAGCCCATTTATAGCATGGCCCTCCTCTGGACTTGTTCCAAAGATCCTAGAATGGTGTGGGTTGAAAGGGACCTCTGAAGTTCATCCAGTCCAACCCCCTCTGCAGTAAGCAGACGAATCCTCAACTAGACCAGGTTGCCCAGAGCCCTGTCGAGCCTCACTTTGAATCTCTCCAGGGATGGGGCCCTAACCACCTCACTGGGCAACCTGTTTCAGTGTTCCCCAACCCTCATGGTAAAGAACCTGTCCCTAACATCCAACCATCTTTATTTTGAAGCCATTGCCCCTTGTCCTATCACTTCAGACCTTTGTAAACAGTCTCTCCCCATCCTTCTTGTAGGCCCCCTTCAGGTACTGGAAGGCCGCTATTAGGTCTCCCCAGAGCCTCCTCTTCGCCAGGCTGAACAACTCCAGCTCCCTCAGCCTGTCTCCATAGCAGAGGTGCTCCCAACTCCCCGATTGTTTTTCACAGTTTTCACAGTATCACCAAGGTTGGAAAAGACCTCAAAGATCATCGAGTCCAACCTGTCACCACAGACCTCATGACTAGACCATGGCACCAAGTGCCACATCCAATCCCCTCCTGAACACATCCAGCGATGGTGACTCCATCACCTCCCTGGGCAGCACATTCCAATGGCGAATGACTCTCTCTGTGAAGACCTTTTGCCTCACTTTGAGCCTAAACTTCCCCTGGCGCAGCCTGAGACTGTGTCCTCTTGTTCTGGTGCTTCCTGGCTACAACCACCCTTCAGGTAGTTGTAGAGAGCAATAAGGTCTCCCCTGAGTCTCCTCTTCTCCAGGCTAAAAAATTCCAGCTCCCACAGCCTCTCCTCATAGGGCTTGTGCTCTAGGCCTCTCACCAGCCTCGTTGTCCTTCTCTGGACACCTTCAAGTGTCTCAATGTCCTTCTTAAACTGAGGGGCCCAGAACTGGACACAGTATTCAAGGTGTGGCCTAACCAATACAGAGAACAGGGGCACAATGACCTCCCTGCTCCTGCTGGCCACACCATTCCTAATGCAGGCCAGGATGACGTTGGCCTTCTTGGCCACCTGGGCACACTGCTGGCTCATGTTCAGGCAGCTGTCGATCAGCACCCCCAGGTCCCTCTCTGTTTGGGAGCTCGCCAGCCTGTAGTTCTGCATGGGGTTGTTGTGGCCAAAGTGCAGCACCCGGAACTTGGACTTGTTGAATGCCATCCCGCTGGACTCCGCCCATCTGTCCAGTCGATCAAGGTCCCTCTGCAGAGCCCTTCTGTCCTCTAACTGACCAACATCGGCTCCCAACTTGGTGTCATCTGCAAATTTGCTGATGACTATCTCAATCCCCTCATCCAGATCATCAATGAAGACATTGAAGAGGATAGGGCCCAGCACCAATCCCTGGGGGACGCCACTAGTGACTGGCCTCCAGCTGGATGTGGCACCATTAACCACCACTCTCTGGGCTCGGCCCTCCAGCCAGCTCCTAACCCAGCACAGAGTGTTGCGGTCCAAGCCACAAGCTGACAGCTTAGCCAGCAGTTTGCTGTGGGGGATGGTGTCAAAGGCCTTGCTGAAGTCCAGGTAGACTACATCCACAGGCCTCCCCACATCCACCAGGCGGGTCACCTGATCATAGAAGGAGATCAGGTTGGAGAGGCAGGACCTGCCCTTCCTAAATCCATGTTGGCTGGACCTGAGCCCTTGGCCATCCTGCAGGTGCGCAGTTATTGCCGCCAGGATAATCTGCTCCATCATGTTCCCTGGCACTGAGGTCAGGCTGACTGGCCTATAGTTTCCAGGCTCCTCCATCTGACCCTTCTTGTGGATGGGGATCACACTGGCCAGTTTCCAGTCATCTGGGACCTCACCGGTGAGCCAGGACTGGAGGAAAATGACGGAGAGAGGCTTGGCCAACTCATCTGCCAGCTCTCTCAGCACCCTAGGAGGGATCCCATCCGGTCCCACGGACTTGTGAGTGTCCAAGTGGCTCAGCAGGTCCCAAAACTAATTCCTCATGGATTTCCGGGGCATTACACTGCTCCCTGACCCCCATCACCCAGCTCAGGAGGCCACTCGTCCTGAACTCCTCCTGCCTTGCTGTTAAAAATTGAGGCAAAGAAGGTGTTCAGGACCTCAGCCTTTTCCTCATCTTCAGCCACAGTGTTCCCCTCCAGTTCCAATAAAGAATGGAGATTCTTCTTGCCCCTCTTTTTAGTGTTAATATATTTGTAAAAATGCTTTTTATTATCTTTCACAGAGGTGGCCAGCTTCAGTTCCATCTGAGCCTTTGCCTCTCTGATTTTTTTCCTACATAATCTAACAACTTCCTTAAACATACCTCGAGAAGCCTTCCCCTCCTTCCAAAGGTGATGCAGTCTCTTTTTTTCCCCTTAGTTCCTCCAGGAGCTGCTTGCTCATCCAGGCCGGTCGCCTTCCCCACCTGCTCATCTTTCGGCACATGGGAACTGACAGTTCCAGTGCCTTCAAGAGCTCCTGTTTGAAATAGGTCCAACCATCCTGGACCCCTCAGTTCTTGAGGGCTGCTCCCGGGGAACTTTGCAAATAAGTTTTTAAACAGGCTGAAGTTTGCCCTCTGGAAGTCCAAGGTGAGGGTTCTGTTAGTGCTCCTCCCTATCTCCCTGCATATTGAAAACTTCACTATCACTGCACCCTAGGCAGCCTCCCACCGTCGCATCTCCCACCAGTCCTTCTCTATTGGAGAACAGCAGGTCAAGCAGAGCCTGGCCCCTGGTAGGCTCACTTAACAGCTGCATCAGGAAGCTGTCCTCCATGCGCTCCAGGAATCTTCTGGACTGCCTCCTCTCTGCTGAATAAATTTCCTAGCAGATATCTGGCAGGTTAAAGTCACCCACAAGGACAAGATCTGATGACCTTGAGACAGCCTCCAATTGCTTATAGAATATTTCATCTGCCTCCTCATCCTGGTTGGGTGGTCTATAACAGACTCCAACCTGGATGTCAGATTTGTTAGGCCTCCCTCTGATTTTAACCCCCAGGCTCTCAGTCCCTTCATCCTCCACCTCAAGCTCTGTGGCAAAGAGTGACTCCCTAATATACAGAGCCACCCCTCCTCCTCTTCTCCCTCCCCTGTCTCTCCTACAGAGCCTGTAACCCCCCAGTGTAGCACTCCAATCATGCATGTTATCCCACCATGTTTCTGAGATGGTGACTTCACATGACTATATCATAGTCACCCTGGTGGACCAGGACTTCCAGCTCCTCTTGCTTATTGCCCATACTGCATGTATTGATGTACATGCACTTCAGTGGGCCTCTCGACTTCCCAATTAACCCGAATTTGTGTCCCACTCTTTCCTCTTCAGAGGGACTGATTTCCTCCCCCACCCCCTTCAGACCTAGTTTAAAGCCCTCTTAATGAGCCCTGCCAACTCTAGTGCTAGGACTCTCTTACCCTTTCTAGATAATTGCACACCATCAGGACCCAGCAGGTTGGTGTGGTGGTTTAGGCTGGGTGCTGGCCCGGATGCCACTGTACAGACCACACCTGGGAGGTCCCAAGGGGTGGGTCCAGCCCTGGGGGTGGTCACAGGAAACCAGGTATTCCATTTCCCATAATGCCCTGCTCCCCTATAAAACATCCACTCGGGGTCTTCACTTCCTCTTTCATCCCCTGCTGCTGCCTAGGTGAATGACGTGAGCTGCTTCCCTTGGCCTGCCAGGCCCAAGGATGGGTTGGGGGGGGGAGAAAGAGCCCTGGGGGGGTTTTGGGTGTACCCAAGGTGGTGATGGGATCTCTCCCTCTTTTTCACGGTGCTTGTGGTTCTCTGTAAAACTTTCATTGTTGTTCCTTTTGGGTTTTTGTGGTTTTTTCCTCTATTTAAACTTTCCATTATCTTTGCAATCCGTTTGTCTGAGTCGTTATTTCTGCCCGTGGTGGGGAGGGGGTCTGCCTCAGCCCTGTGGTGGTTTAGGCTGGGTGCTGGCCCGGATGCCACTGCACAGACCACACCTGGGAGGTCCCAAGGGGTGGGCCCAGCCCAGGGGGGTGGTCACAGGAAACTAGGTATTCCATTTCCCATAATGCCCTGCTCCCCTATAAAACATCCACGCGGGGTCTGCACTTCCTCTTTCGTCCCCTGCTGCTGCCTAGGTAAAATGGCTTGAGCTGCCTCCCTTGGGCCTGCCCAGGCCCAAGGCTGGGTTGGGAGGGGGGGAGAAAGAGCCCTGGGGGGGTTGGGTGTACCCCCAGGTGGTGATGGGATCTCTCTCTTTGTCACGGTGCTTGTGGTTCTCTGTAAAACCTTCATTGTTCCTTTTTGTTTTTCTATTTAAACTTTCCATCACTTTTGCAATCTGTTTGTCTGAGTCGTTATTTCTGCCCGTGGTGGGAGGATTGCTCTCCCAAACCACGACATTTTTTGGCGCACCAACGTGGGGCTAGTTGTTGTGGCCACTCTGCAGATCGGATTGCAAAAGATGGAGAGTTTAAAGTCAAATGTGGGGCGTTGATGGTTTGGAAGTTGGGGCTCAAGTTTTTTTGTCGGGGCACTGTGTGAACTCCTGTGGACTCCAGAAGGACACCTGGTGCGTGGCTGATGGCATGGAAGTCCCTCCTGTTGCTTGGGAACAGCGAGGGGTGGCTCTTTCTGTGACTTTCTGCTCAGGGTAGCTTAAGAATGCTCGAGTAGCCTAAGAAGGCGAGACCTGCCTTCTCCTCCTTGTTCTCTGCCGAGCGACGAGCGGCCGAGAACGGCGGGGAGGAGCGGCAGCGGCAAGCAGAGCGAGGTCGGTCGGCTGTTGCTGCGGGAGAGGGCCACCCGCGGCGAACGGACAAGCCATGGCTTCTGAAACCCGAGGGCGAGCGGGGACTTCAGCTGGAAAGCCGTTCTCAAAGGCTCTGAGAACGCGCTCATGGCTTCGGCTGAAATAACCGTTTGGATGCCCGAAGGGGTGGAGGTGACTTTGACTCTGCATCGCGGCGACAGAGACGGCGGGGGCCAGGCCGGGCTGCGTTCAAGCGGCGGCGGCGGCACCGCCCGTGCCGGGCTGCGTTCAGGCGGCGGCGGCAGCTGTAAATCTTCCCCTGGTGTTTTCGGACATGTTCCGAAAACGGCGCCGAGCACCTGGCTCCGCCTCCTCTCCTCTCAGCGAGTTGTGCTGCAGCCGCTCCCTCTTCGGGGGAGGGCTGTGAACCGGATGCGGCGATGCCTCGGTACGCGAACGCCCAGTGGGGGGGCACTGTACCTGCAACGTGCTTTTGTGTAGCTTCAGACCGCGGCTGGAAGCGGTCGGCTGCGGCTCCCTGGAGGGATGGAAAAAAGCGGTCGTGGAGCCTGATTGCTCCGACCGGCTTGCCCCAGGGGTGGAAAAAGCCGCTGAGTAACTGTAAATGCGAATTAAGGCTCGGCTGAGAAGTTGTGAGGCATTCCCAGGTGACCAGGATCTCCCAACGAGTCCACGAGGAATTCACACTGCAGAAGAATGACTGTGTCGCTGGGAGGCTCCATCATATGAAGAACAACTGGAATGGACTGATACTTGAGCCTGAGTGAGAGACTGTGTGGAAGGACGTACAGATGAAGACATGGACTGTTGCTAGACATGATGATGATATGTTTTGGGTGCAGGGATTATGGTATGGAATAAGGGGTGGCGTGTGGTGGTTTAGGCTGGGTGCTGGCCCGGATGCCACTGCACAGACCACACCTGGAGGTCCCAAGGGGTGGGCCCAGCCCAGGGGGGTGGTCACAGGAAACTAGGTATTCCATTTCCCATAATGCCCTGCTCCCCTATAAAACATCCACGCGGGGTCTGCACTTCCTCTTTCGTCCCCTGCTGCTGCCTAGGTAAAATGGCTTGAGCTGCCTCCCTTGGGCCTGCCCAGGCCCAAGGCTGGGTTGGGAGGGGGAGAAAGAGCCCTGGGGGGTTGGGTGTACCCCAGGTGGTGATGGGATCTCTCTCTTTGTCACGGTGCTTGTGGTTCTCTGTAAAACCTTCATTGTTCCTTTTTGTTTTCTATTTAAACTTCCATCACTTTTGCAATCTGTTTGTCTGAGTCGTTATTTCTGCCCGTGGTGGGAGGATTGCTCTCCCAAACCACGACAAACCCCCAACAGTCGGGTGCAGTAAAAGTTGCCCCATGATCAAAGAAACCAAAATTCCACTGCTGGCACCATCCCCTGAGCCCATTGTTGATGGTGTGGGTTCTCCCGTTCCTCTCAGTGTACTCCCCTGCCACTGAGGGAACTGAGCAGAAAACCACTTGAGCTCCTGCCCCATCAATGAATTGTCCAAGGGCCTTGAATTCCTTTTTAATCACCCTGGTGCCCTTCTTGTCAATTTTGTCACTCCCAGCTTGTATTACCAGCAGAGGGTAACAGTCAGAGGGCTGGATTAATTTTGGGAGTCTCCTTGTGATGTCCCTGACCCACACCCCCCTCTGGACCCACTCCATCAGGTCCACATCCTTCCCTATTGGGGGCTCCAGAGCTGGACACAGTACTCTAGGTGAGGTTTCACCAGAGCAAAGTGGCAGAATCACCTCACTCGATCTACTAGCAACACATCTTGTGATGAAGCCCAGGATGCTATTTGCCTTCTGGGCTGCAAGCACACACTGCCTGCTCATGTCAGCTTCTCATCCATCAGCACCCCAAGTCCTTTTTCACAGGGCCGATTTCTATCACCTCATCTCCTAGTCTGTATTGACAGTGAGGATTGTTCTGGCCCAGGTGCAGAACCCTGTACGTGCTCATGTTGAATCTCATGAGGTTCACCTGGGCCTACCTCTCCAGCTTGCCCAGGTCCCTCTGGATGACATCCCATCCTTCTGGCATATCAACAACACCCACGGCTTGGTGTCATCTGCAAACTTGCTGATGGTGCACTCAATCCCACTGTGTCATTGATGAAAATATTAAACAGTACAGGTCCCACTACAGACCCCTGAGGGACACTACTTGGTGCCCATCCACAAGAAGGGCCGGTTGGATGAGCCAGGGAATTATAGGCTGTCAGCCTGACCTCAGTGCCAGGCAAGATTCTGGAACAGGTCATCTTGAGTGCGATCACGCAGCACTTACAGGATGGCCAAGGGATCAGGCCTAGCCAGCATGGCTTTAGGAAGGGCAGGTCCTGCTTGACCAACCTGATCTCCTTCTATGATCAGGTGACCCGCCTGGTTGATGTGGGGAGGCCTGTGGATGTGGTCTACCTGGACCTCAGCAAGGCCTTTGACACCGTCCCCCACAGCAAACTCCTGGCCAAGCTGGCAGCCCATGGCTTGGATGGGAGCACACTGCGTTGGGTTAGGAACTGGCTGGAGGGCCGAGCCCAGAGAGTGGTGGTGAATGGTGCCACATCCGGCTGGCGGCCAGTCACTAGTGGTGTGCCCCAGGGATCGGTGCTGGGCCCCATGCTCTTCAACATCTTTATTGATGATCTGGATGAGGGCATCGAGTCCATCATCAGTAAATTTGCGGACGACACCAAGCTGGGGGCAGGAGTTGATCTGCTGGAGGGCAGAGAGGCTTTGCAGAGGGACCTCGACAGGGTGGACAGATGGGCAGAATCCAACGGCATGAGATTTAACACATCCAAGTGCCGGGTTCTGCACATTGGCCACAACAACCCCATGCAGTGCTACAGGCTGGGGTCAGAGTGGTTGGAGAGCGGCCAGGCAGAGAGGGACCTGGGGGTGCTGGTTGATTGTAGGCTGAACATGAGCCTGCAGTGTGCCCAGGCAGCCAAGAAGGCCAATGGCATCCTGGCCTGCATCAGAAACAGTGTGGCCAGCAGGAGCAGGGAGGTCATTCTGCCCCTGTACACTGCACTGGTTAGGCCGCACCTTGAGTACTGTGTCCAGTTCTGGGCCCCTCAGTTTAGGAAAGATGTTGTCTTACTGGAGCGTGTCCAGAGAAGGGCAACAAAGTTGGTGAGGGTTTGGAAGACAAGCCCTATGAGGAGAGGCTGAGGGAGCTGGGGTTGCTTAGCCTGGAGAAGAGGAGACTGAGGGTGACCTTATTGCTCTCTACAACTACCTGAAGGGAGGTTGTAGCCAGGCGGAGGTTGGTCTCTTCTCCCAGGCAGCCAGTACCAGAACAAGAGACACAGTCTCAGGCTGCGCCAGGGCAGGTTTAGACTGGAAGTTAGGAAGAAGTTCTATACTGAGAGAGTGATTGCCCACTGGAATCAGCTGCCTGTGGAAGTGGTGGAGTCACCTTCATTGGAGGTGTTCAGGAAGAGGCTTGATGGGGTGCTTGGTGCCAGGGTTTAGTTTTTTGGTTGTTTAGGTGGGTTGTATTGTACTGTATTGTACTGTATTGTACTCTTTTGTACTGTATTGTACTGTATGGTACTGTGTTGTTTTTTGGGTGGGTTGGATTGGTTGATGGGTGGGCGTGATGATCTTGAAGGTCTCTTCCAACCTGTTGTATTGTATTGTATTGTATTGTACTTGTCACTACTCTCCATCTGGACTTCCAGCCATTGAGCACCACCCTCCAGATGCGACCATCCAGCCAATTCCTTAACCACTGAACAGTCCACCCATCAAATCTGTATCTCTCCAACTTGGCAAGTAGGATATTGGGGGGAACTGTGTCAAAGGCCTTGCAGAAATCCAGAGAGATCACATCCATAGGTTGTCCCTTAGTCACTCTATCATAGAAAACCACTATGGTAGTCAGGCAGGATTTGCCCCTAGTAAAGCCATGTCGGCGGTCTTGAAACATCTCACAGCATCACAGTATCACTAAGGTTGGAAGAGACCTCGAAGATCATCGCGTCCAACCTGTCACCACAGACCCCATGACTAGACCATGGCACCAAGTGCCACATCCAATCCCCTCTTGAACACGTCCAGGGACGGTGACTCCATCACCTCTCCAGGCAGCCCATTCCAATGGCGAATAACTCTCGCGGTGAAGAACTTTCTCCTCACCTTGAGCCTAAACTTCCCCTGGTACAGCTTGAGACTGTGTCCCCTTGTTCTGGTGCTGGTTGCTAGAGAGAAGAGGCCAACCCCTTCCTGGCTACAACCTCCCTTCAGGTAGTTGTAGAGAGCAATGAGGTCGCCCCTGAGTCTCCTCTTCTCCAGGCTAAACAACCCCAGCTCCCTCATCCTCTCCGCATAGGGCTTGTGCTCTAGGCCTCTCACCAGCCTCGTTGCCCTTCTCTGGACACCTTCAAGTGTCTCGATGTCCTTCTTAAACTGAGGGGCCCAGAACTGGACACAGTATTCAAGGTGTGGCCTAACCAATACAGAGAACAGGGGCACAATGACCTCCCTGCTCCTGCTGGCCACACCATTCCTAATGCAGGCCAGGATGACGTTGGCCTTCTTGGCCACCTGGGCACACTGCTGGCTCATGTTCAGGCAGCTGTCGATCAGCACCCCCAGGTCCCTCTCTGTTTGGGAGCTCTCCAGCCACTCAGACCCCAGCCTGTAGCTCTGCATGGGGTGGTTGTGGCCAAATTGCAGCACCCGGCACTTGGACTTGTTGAATGTCATCCCATAGGACTCCGCCCATCTGTCCAGTCGGTTGAGGTCCCTCTGCAGGGCCCTTCTGTCCTCTAACTGACCAACATCGGCTCCCAACTTGGTGTCATCTGCAAATTTGCTGATGACTGTCTCAATCAATACAATACAATACAATACACCAGGTTGGAAGAGACCTTCAAGATCATCACGTCCAACCCATCAACCAATCCAACCCACCTAAATACAATACAGTGCAATACAGTACAATACAGTACAATACAACCCACCTAAACAACTAAAAAACTAAACTGTGGCACCAAGCACCCCATCAAGCCTCTTCTTGAACACCTCCAATGAAGGTGACTCCACCACTTCCACAGGCAGCTGATTCCAGTGGGCAATCACTCTCTCAGTATAGAACTTCTTCCTAACTTCCAGTCTAAACCTGCCCTGGCGCAGCCTGAGACTGTGTCCTCTTGTTCTGGTACTGGCTGCCTGGGAGAAGAGACCAACCTCTGCCTGGCTACAACCTCCGAAGGTAGTTGTAGAGAGCAATAAGGTCACCCCTCAGTCTCCTCTTCTCCAGGCTAAGCAACCCCAGCTCCCTCAGCCTCTCCTCATAGGGCTTGTCTTCCAAACCCCTCACCAACTTTGTTGCCCTTCTCTGGACACGCTCCAGTAAGACAACATCTTTCCTAAACTGAGGGGCCCAGAACTGGACACAGTACTCAAGGTGCGGCCTAACCAGTGCAGTGTACAGGGGCAGAATGACCTCCCTGCTCCTGCTGGCCACACTGTTTCTGATGCAGGCTAGGATGCCATTGGCCTTCTTGGCTGCCTGGGCACACTGCAGGCTCATGTTCAGCCTACAATCAACCAGCACCCCCAGGTCCCTCCCTTCCTGGCCGCTCTCCAACCACTCTGACCCCAGCCTGTAGCACTGCATGGGGTGGTTGTGGCCAATGTGCAGAACCCGGCACTTGGATGTGTTCAATCTCATGCCGTTGGATTCTGCCCATCTGTCCACCCTGTCGAGGTCCCTCTGCAAAGCCTCTCTGCCCTCCAGCAGATCAACTCCTGCCCCCAGCTTGGTGTCGTCCGCAAATTTACTGATGATGGACTCGATCCCCTCATCCAGATCCTCAATGAAGACATTGAAGAGGATGGGGCCCAGCACTGATCCTTGGGGGACACCACTGGTGACTGGCCGCCAGCTGGAGGTGGCACCATTAACCACCACTCTCTGGCCCGGTCCTCCAGCCAGTTCCTAACCCAGCGCAGAGTGTTGCTGTCCAAGCCATGAGCTGACAGCTTAGCCAGCAGTTTGCTGTGGGGGACGGTGTCAAAGGCCTTGCTGAAGTCCAGGTAGACTACATCCACAGGCCTCCCCACATCCACCAGGCAGGTCACCTGATCATAGAAGGAGATCAGGTTGGAGAGGAAGGACCTGCCCTTCCTAAATCCATGTTGCTGGACCTGAGCCCTTGGCCATCCTGCAGGTGCACAGTTATTGCTGCCAGGATAATCTGTTCCATAATTTTCCCTGGCACTGAGGTCAGGCTGACTGCCCTATAGTTTCCGGGTTCCTCCATCCGACCCTTCTTGTGGATGGGGACCACATTGGCCAGTTCCCAGTCATCTGGGACCTTATCGGTGATCTCTCTGTCCTCCATGTGCCTTAACATGTGCCTTTGTTGTCCCAATCCCTTATTCATACCCTTTCCTTCAACCTGCTCGTGGCTGTTCTTTAGTGACAACTCTTCACACTCTATCCACTTCTTTACATAGAGGGCAATACCTCTACCGCTTCTTCTTTTGTCCATTCTGAACAACTTGTAGACATCAATAGCCACACTCCAGTCATAGGATTCATCCCACCAGGTTTCTGTGATTACCACTATGTTGTAGCTTTCCTGCAGCAGGGTAGCTTCCAACTCCTGTTTGTTGCCCATGCTGCATGCATCAATGTAGAGGCACTTCAGCTGGACTGATAGCCATGTCACCTTCTTAGAGGGCACCCCATTGTGCCCCCAAGGCATTTCATGAGAGCTACCCTCCTGTCTCCGATTACCTCAGAGGCCCCCAGCTCACCTCTGTAAGACCTTACCTTTGCTGCAGTGTTCACAGCATACTTCAGGGCAACAGGTTAAAGGCCCTTACTATCACCCCATCCTCCCAAACCTGATGTGTCTTCCTGCCTGTTGTCACAGACAATTTTGATATTATTGTCACCATATCCCCCCTTGTGAGAGACTAAAGCTGTCTCTCCTGGTTGACTCAACAAAGATAAAATCACTTGCTGCTTGCCCAGACAATAGCTGATGTGCGTTGGGCAGAGCCACTGGAAGGACTCTTGGAAGGTGCAAAGATAACCTTGCTCACGGGACTGCAGCTGGCCTACAACAATGGTCCAAGGGCCCAGCCATCACGCCTTCAGGACAAGATCATTTCCAGCCATCAGATACCCCAGGAAAGGACAATGGATTCCCTGATGTGTAAAGGGTGTGTGGGTAGGTAGATGGAGGACAGGGGAGGTGGAGGCCTCCTCCCCCCTCCATCCAGACGGCTGCCCAAACTCACCTGAGTACACAGAAAGATTTCCTGGGGAACTATACCTTGACACTTACCTAAGGATGATTTCCCAGAACGATATCCTGGGAACAACACCTGGACACTTGCCTGAGGACTAAAAAACTGTATAAAAGACTGGAGCCTACTGGCTTTGTTGAAGGAAAACAGGAGAAGAAAACTGGAGAAGCAAAATGCAGCACCACACGCTGGAAACATCACGGGCCAACACAACGGATCCTGGACTCTGAAAACCCTCTCTCCGTGCCCTAAGTTTCCGCCTGCTGCAACTCATGGAGCTGAAGAAGCTGCCCAGAGGACCACATCCTTCTACAGCCAAAGCCTCAGCACCCTTCCTCTACAGACCCAACATCTCCTGCAGCACCGTTTCTCTACAGACCCAACATCTCCTGCAGCACTTTCCTCCACAGACTCAAACTGTCTTGGGGGGTGAGGGTGTGGTAATACAATTCCTTTCCTCTTCTCTCTTCTCTCTCTATTTTCTCTCTCTCCCCTTCTGATCCATCCACTGTATTTATGTCATCCACTGTTATTTATGTAATCAATAGTCTAGCTGTTGATATTTTGGCCTCGTTTGTGCCTCTAATTTCACACACGGGAATATTCATTAAAAACCTGAATCTCTCTCCCTCTCCGGATTGAGACCTTTACACCCCTCAAGTGAAATGAGAGACTGAAGGCTGTTCTTAGGCTCATCTCTAGTGCACCTGGTTTTAACCTCTTCCCCTTCAAGCCTAGTTTAAAGCCCTTTCAATGAGCCCTGCTAACTCATGTGCCAGGATCTTTTCCCCCCTCTGAGACAGACATACTCCATCTGCTGCTAGTAGATCCAGTGCCAGATAGTTCCCCAAGATAAAAAAAAAAAAAAACAAAAAAAAAAAAAAAAAACAAAAACCCATACACATACCAAAAAAAACAACCCAAATCAAAATTCTGTTGGTAGCATCAGCCTCTGAGCCACTTATAAATCATGAATCATGCATGATTTCCTGTTCCTTTCAGTATCCTTCCTGCCATTGAGGGTATGACAAAAAAAACCCACTTGTGCCCCCAATCCGTCAGCCCATCTCCCCATGCCTTGAAGTTCCTTTTGACTGCTTTTGGACTTCTGTTTTTTACCTCATCACTTCCACCTGCATAGCTAGTAACAGATAGTAATCAGAAGGCTGTACCAGACTAGACAGCCTTCTGGCAGCATCTCTGATCCAGCCCCAGGGAGGCATAAGACCTATGTCCCTCTTTGGGTGGGGACATCAGAACTGGACACAATATTTAAGGTGGAGTCTCACAGAGACAGAGTAAAGGGGGAGAATCACCTCTCTTGATCTGCTGGCCACACTCCTTGTATGCATCCCAGGATACAGTTGGCCTTCTGGGCTGCATGATCACACTACTGGCTCATGTTGAGCTTCTCATCTATCAATACCCCCAAGTCCTCTTCAGGGCTACTGCCAACCCACTCTGTACTCAGTTTATATTTGTGCCTGGGATTGGCCCAACCCAGGCGCAGGACCTTGCACTTTGACTTAAACCTAATGCAGTTTGCACTGGCCCATTTCTCATGCCTCTCAAGGTCCCTTTGGACTGCATCCCTTCCCTCAACTGAGTACCACACAGCTTGGTGTTGCCAGCAAGCCTGCTGAGGGCGCATTCGTGCCATGCCATTGTCCATGTTGCTGACAAGATGTTGAACAGCACTGGACCTAGAACAGATCCCAAGGAACTCCACTTGTCACTGGTCTCCACATGGATATCAAGCCATTAACCACAACTCTAAGTGCAACCTTCAAGCCTATTCCTTATCCACCGAGTAAGTGCCATCCATCAAATCTATCTCCATCTTAGAGACAAGGATGTCATGTGGGACAATGTCAAATGCCTTGCACAAGTCCAAGTAATGACATCGGTTGCTTTTCCCCATGTCAACCAGTGCTGTAGCTCTGTCATAGAAGGCCACCAAATTAATCAGGCATGATTTGCCCTTAGTGAAGCCATGTTGGCTGTCTCCGACCACCTCATTTTTCATGTGCCTTAGTACAGCCACCAGAAGAAACTGTTCCATGATTTTTACCCGGCACAGAGGTAAGGCTGACTGATCTGCAGTTGCCTGGGTTTTCTTTGCTTCCCTTTCTGCTGGGCTGCACCCATCCTGGGAGGGGGAAGGTTGCAAGAGCCCTGCTCTTCCCAGGGATTAAGGAAACCTGATCCAGGTAGACTTGTTCCTTCCACCCCCCGCAGGAGGGTCCCCCAGGTCTAAGTTAGTCTGTTCCATTCTCCCTTCCTGTCCAGCAAGACTATAAAGGGGAGGGCATGGCAACCATTTTTGCTCTTTTGCTCCTGCCTCACCTGTGCAAAAGGACCAATAGCCACTGCTGGCTTCCTGGTTCTGCCATGTGGTCAGGCCTGTCTTCTTCCTGCCACATCCATATTTCTCCAAAGGACTGCAATCCACATACATAAGGGAAACACAAGGCCATCCAACCTGGTTTTGTATATTTTCCTATTCATCCTTGTTCCTTACCCTTGTGAACCCTTCCTTTATTGGTTTGTTGTTTGGTTGGGGTTTTTTTAATAGTTTTAAAAAAATAAATTACTTCTCTACTTCCAAACCAACTCCAAATTATTTCTTGGTAGATTTACCTCCTCCCCTTTTTCCCCCTTTTCTGTCCATTCTTTCCCTTCCCCCTCCCCTTATTGGGAAAAAGGAAGGGGGAGTGGGGGAGTTCTCAGTCTTGCCACTATCTGAGCCCTTAAATTTCCAGTTAAGGCTCAAACCACAACACCCTTTTTAAAAAAACGGAGGTTTGTTTCCCCTTTTCCAATCTGTGGGAACCTCAGACTGCCATGACTTCTCAAATATGATGGCTAGTGGCCTAGCAACTTCAGCCACCAGTTCCTTCAGGACCCGTGGATGTATTTTATTGGGTTCCATGGACTTGTGCACCTTCAGATCAGTGTTCCCAGACCTGATCTGCTCCTACCCCTGGGTGTTTCTTCATTCTCCCAGACCAAGCCAATGTCCTCTGTGACTTGGGTGGAATAGCTCAAGTGGTTACCAGTGAAGACTGAAGCAACACACTTCTTTTGGTGCAGCTGACAGGTTGGCAGTTCCCAGGGTCCAGGGACTTCACCTGACTGCCATGACTTTTCCAAGTATCACAGAGAATG
>JAAWVA010000039.1:1379766-1424299 GCA_015227895.2 Colaptes auratus | reverse complement strand
CAGAGAAGCACAGACTGCACCCGCCTGAACCCAGACCAACACAGACTGAACTAACAGAACCCAACTTAGAATTGCATTTTACAATCTACCATGAAATTATTTTGACTATCTTGGTTTTGTTCAATATCAAAAACATTCAGCCAGAGTGTTCAGCAACTGTCTCTTTCTTAAAGACACCGCCTCAACGGGTCACAAAGAGCAAATTTCCAGCTCATCTGGAGTTAGTCATAGGACTTCCTCCTCAGGGAAAATAGAACAGAGCTGGCAGATCTTTAAGAATGCTTTGCATAGACACAAGAGCTCTTGCTCCCCAGATGCAAGAAGTCAAGGAAGAAGAGATGAGACCACCATGGCTGAATCACGACTTGTGGTCAAACTAAAAGGCAAGAGAAATGCACTAGCAGTTCAAACTGGGAAAGGTATCCTGGGAGATAGTAGGGATACTTTTTTACACCAGTCTTCACTGGCAACCTCTCTCCTCACACCTCTTGGGTTGATGGACCACAAGATGAGGATGGCGGTGGGGGATGGGAATTCCTCCTACTGGCCTGGCAGAGAAGATGAGGTTTGTGATCATCTGAGGGACCTGAGCTTACCAAGTATAGGACTGATGAGATGCATCCAGAGTCCTGAGGGTACTGGCTGATGTAGTTTGCTAAGCCATTCTCTGTGATACTTGGAAAGTCATGGCAGTCAGGTGAAGTCCCTGGACCCTGGGAACTGCCAACCTGTCAGCTGCACCAAAAGAAGTGTGTTCTTCAGTCTTCACTGGTAACCACTTGAGCTATTCCACCCAAGTCACAGAGGACATTGGCTTGGTCTGGGAGAATGAAGAACCACCAGGGTAGGAGCAGATCAGGTCTGGGAACACCTGATCTGAAGGTGCACAAGTCCATGGAACCCAATAAAATACATCCACGGGTCCTGAAGGAACTGGTGGCTGAAGTTGCTAGGCCACTAGCCATCATATTTGAGAAGTCATGGCAGTCTGAGGTTCCCACAGATTGGAAAAGGGGAAACAAAACCTCCGTTTTTTTAAAAAGGGTGTTGTGGTTTGAGCCTTAACTGGAATTTAAGGGCTCAGATAGTGGCAAGACTGAGAACTCCCCCACTCCCCCTTCCTTTTTTCCCAATAAGGGGAGGGGAAGGGAAAGAATGGACAGAAAAGGGGGAAAAAGGGGAGGAGGTAAATCTACCAAGAAATATTTGGAGTTGGTTTGGAAGTAGAGAAGTAATTTATTTTTTTAAAACTATTAAAAAAACCCCAACCAAACAACAAACCAATAACAGGAAGGGTTCACAAGGGTAAGGAACAAGGATGAATAGGAAAATATACAAACCCAGGTTTGGATGGCCTTGTGTTTCCCCTTATGTATGTGGATTGCAGTCCTTTGGAGAAATATGGATGTGGCAGGAAGAAGACCAGGCCTGACCACATGGCAGAACCAGGAAGCCAGCAGTGGCTATTGGTCCTTTTGCACAGGTGAGGCAGGAGCAAAAGAGCAAAAATGGTTGCCATGCCCTCCCCTTTATAGTCTTGCTGGACAGGAAGGGAGAATGGAACAGACTAACTTAGACCTGGGGGACCCCTCCTGCGGGGGGTGGAAGGAACCAAGTCTACCTGGATCAGGTTTCCTTAATCCCTGGGAAGAGCAGGGCTCTTGCAACCTTCCCCCTCCCAGGATGGGTGCAGCCCAGCAGAAAGGGAAGCAAAGAAAACCCAGGCAACTGCAGATCAGTCAGCCTTACCTCTGTGCCGGGTAAAATCATGGAACAGTTTCTTCTGGTGGCTGTACTAAGGCACATGAAAAATGAGGTGGTCGGAGACAGCCAACATGGCTTCACTAAGGGCAAATCATGCCTGATTAATTTGTGGCCTTCTATGACAGAGCTACAGCACTGGTTGACATGGGAAAAGCAACCGATGTCATTTACTTGGACTTGTGCAAGGCATTTGACATTGTCCCACATGACATCCTTGTCTCTAAGATGGAGATAGATTTGATGGATGGACCACTTACTCGGTGGATAAGGAATAGGCTTGAAGGTTGCACTTAGAGTTGTGGTTAATGGCTTGATATCCATGTGGAGACCAGTGACAAGTGGAGTTCCTTGGGATCTGTTCTAGGTCCAGTGCTGTTCAACATCTTTGTCAGCAACATGGACAATGGCATCGAATGCGCCCTCAGCAGGCTTGCTGGCAACACCAAGCTGTGTGGTGTACTCAGTTGAGGGAAGGGATGCAGTCCAAAGGGACCTTGAGAGGCATGAGAAATGGGCCAGTGCAAACTGCATTAGGTTTAAGTCAAAGTGCAAGGTCCTGCGCCTGGGTTGGGCCAATCCCAGGCACAAATATAAACTGAGTACAGAGTGGGTTGGCAGTAGCCCTGAAGAGGACTTGGGGGTATTGATAGATGAGAAGCTCAACATGAGCCAGTAGTGTGATCATGCAGCCCAGAAGGCCAACTGTATCCTGGGATGCATCACAAGGAGTGTGGCCAGCAGATCAAGAGAGGTGATTCTCCCCCTTTACTCTGTTCTTGTGAGACTCCACCTTAAATATTGTGTCCAGTTCTGATGTCCCCACCCAAAGAGGGACATAGGTCTTATGCCTCCCTGGGGCCTGGATCAGAGATGCTGCCAGAAGGCTGTCTAGTCTGGTACAGCCTTCTGATTACTATCTGTTACTAGCTATGCAGGTGGGAAGTGATGAGGTAAAAAACAGAAGTCCAAAAGCAGTCAAAAGGAACTTCAAGGCATGGGGGAGATGGGCTGACGGATTGGGGGCACAAGTGGGTTTTTTTTGTCATTACCCTCAATGGCAGGAAGGAATACTGAAAGGAACAGGAAATCATGCATGATTCATGATTTATAAGTGGCTCAGAGGCTGATGCTACCAACAGAATTTTGATTTGGGGTTGTTTTTTTGGTATGTGTATGGGTTTTTTTTTTTTTTTTTTTTTTTTGTTGTTTGTTTTTTTTTTTTTATCTTGGGGAACTATCTGGCACTGGATCTACTAGCAGCAGATGGAGTATGTCTGTCTCAGAGGGGGGAAAAGATCCTGGCACATGAGTTAGCAGGGCTCATTGAAAGGGCTTTAAACTAGGCTTGAAGGGGGAAGAGGTTAAAACCAGGTGCACTAGAGATGAGCCTAAGAACAGCCTTCAGTCTCTCATTTCACTTGAGGGGTGTAAAGGTCTCAATCCGAGAGGGAGAGAGATTCAGGTTTTAATGAATATTCCCGTGTTGTGAAATTAGAGGCACAAACGAGGCCAAAATATCAACAGCTAGACTATTGATTACATAAATACAGTGGATGGACATAAATACAGTGGATGGATCAGAAGGGGAGAGAGAGAAAATAGAGAGAGAAGAGAGAAGAGGAAAGGAATTGTATTACCACACCCTCACCCCCCAAGACAGTTTGAGTCTGTGGAGGAAAGGTGCTGCAGGAGATGTTGGGTCTGTAGAGGAAGGGTGCTGAGGCTTTGGCTGTAGAAGGGATGTGGTCCTCTGGGCAGCTTCTTCAGCTCCATGAGTTGCAGCAGGCGGAACTTAGGGCACGGAGAGAGGGTTTTCAGAGTCCAGGATCCGTTGTGTTGGCCCGTGATGTTTCCAGCGTGTGGTGCTGCATTTTGCTTCTCCAGTTTTCTTCTCCTGTTTTCCTTCAACAAGCCAGTAGTTGCTCCAGTCTTTTATACAGTTTTTTAGTCCTCAGGCAAGTGTCCAGGTGTTGTTCCCAGGATATCGTTCTGGGAAATCATCCTTAGGTAAGTGTCAAGGTATAGTTCCCCAGGAATCTTTCTGTGTACTCAGGTGAGTTTTGGCAGCCGTCTGGATGGAGGGGGGAGGAGGCCTCCACCTCCTCCTGCTCCATCTACCTACCCACACACCCTTTACACATCAGGGAATCCATTGTCCTTTCCTGGGGTATCTGATGGCTGGAAATGATCTTGTCCTGAAGGCGTGATGGCTGGGCCCTTGGACCATTGTTGTAGGCCAGCTGCAGTCCCGTGAGCAAGGTTATCTTTGCACCTTCCAAGAGTCCTTCCAGTGGCTCTGCCCAACGCACATCAGCTATTGTCTGGGCAAGCAGCAAGTGATTTTATCTTTGTTGAGTCACACCAGGAGAGACAAGCTTTAGTCTCTCACAAGGGGGGATATGGTGACAATAATATCAAAATTGTCTGTGACAACAGGCAGGAAGACACATCAGGTTTGGGAGGATGGGGTGATAGTAAGGGCCTTTAACCTGTTGCCCTGAAGTATGCTGTGAACACTGCAGCAAAGGTAAGGTCTTACAGAGGTGAGCTGGGGGCCTCTGAGGTAATCGGAGACAGGAGGGTAGCTCTCATGAAATGCCTTGGGGGCACAATGGGGTGCCCCTCTAAGAAGGTGACATGGCTATCAGTCCAGCTGAAGTGCCTCTACATTGATGCATGCAGCATGGGCAACAAACAGGAGTTGGAAGCTACCCTGCTGCAGGAAAGCTACAACATAGTGGTAATCACAGAAACCTGGTGGGATGAATCCTATGACTGGAGTGTGGCTATTGATGTCTACAAGTTGTTCAGAATGGACAAAAGAAGAAGCGGTAGAGGTATTGCCCTCTATGTAAAGAAGTGGATAGAGTGTGAAGAGTTGTCACTAAAGAACAGCCACGAGCAGGTTGAAGGAAAGGGTATGAATAAGGGATTGGGACAACAAAGGCACATGTTAAGGCACATGGAGGACAGAGAGATCACCGATAAGGTCCCAGATGACTGGGAACTGGCCAATGTGGTCCCCATCCACAAGAAGGGTCGGATGGAGGAACCCGGAAACTATAGGGCAGTCAGCCTGACCTCAGTGCCAGGGAAAATTATGGAACAGATTATCCTGGCAGCAATAACTGTGCACCTGCAGGATGGCCAAGGGCTCAGGTCCAGCCAACATGGATTTAGGAAGGGCAGGTCCTTCCTCTCCAACCTGATCTCCTTCTATGATCAGGTGACCTGCCTGGTGGATGTGGGGAGGCCTGTGGATGTAGTCTACCTGGACTTCAGCAAGGCCTTTGACACCGTCCCCCACAGCAAACTGCTGGCTAAGCTGTCAGCTCATGGCTTGGACAGCAACACTCTGCGCTGGGTTAGGAACTGGCTGGAGGACCGGGCCCAGAGAGTGGTGGTTAATGGTGCCACCTCCAGCTGGCGGCCAGTCACCAGTGGTGTCCCCCAAGGATCAGTGCTGGGCCCCATCCTCTTCAATGTCTTCATTGAGGATCTGGATGAGGGGATCGAGTCCATCATCAGTAAATTTGCGGACGACACCAAGCTGGGGGCAGGAGTTGATCTGCTGGAGGGCAGAGAGGCTTTGCAGAGGGACCTCGACAGGGTGGACAGATGGGCAGAATCCAACGGCATGAGATTTAACACATCCAAGTGCCGGGTTCTGCACATTGGCCACAACCACCCCATGCAGTGCTACAGGCTGGGGTCAGAGTGGTTGGAGAGCGGCCAGGAAGGGAGGGACCTGGGGGTGCTGGTTGATTGTAGGCTGAACATGAGCCTGCAGTGTGCCCAGGCAGCCAAGAAGGCCAATGGCATCCTAGCCTGCATCAGAAACAGTGTGGCCAGCAGGAGCAGGGAGGTCATTCTGCCCCTGTACACTGCACTGGTTAGGCCGCACCTTGAGTACTGTGTCCAGTTCTGGGCCCCTCAGTTTAGGAAAGATGTTGTCTTACTGGAGCGTGTCAGAGAAGGGCAACAAAGTTGGTGAGGGGTTTGGAAGACAAGCCCTATGAGGAGAGGCTGAGGGAGCTGGGGTTGCTTAGCCTGGAGAAGAGGAGACTGAGGGGTGACCTTATTGCTCTCTACAACTACCTTCGGAGGTTGTAGCCAGGCAGAGGTTGGTCTCTTCTCCCAGGCAGCCAGTACCAGAACAAGAGGACACAGTCTCAGGCTGCGCCAGGGCAGGTTTAGACTGGAAGTTAGGAAGAAGTTCTATACTGAGAGAGTGATTGCCCACTGGAATCAGCTGCCTGTGGAAGTGGTGGAGTCACCTTCATTGGAGGTGTTCAAGAAGAGGCTTGATGGGGTGCTTGGTGCCACAGTTTAGTTTTTTAGTTGTTTAGGTGGGTTGTATTGTACTGTATTGTACTGTATTGCACTGTATTGTATTTAGGTGGGTTGGATTGGTTGATGGGTTGGACGTGATGATCTTGAAGGTCTCTTCCAACCTGGTGTATTGTATTGTATTGTATTGATTGAGACAGTCATCAGCAAATTTGCAGATGACACCAAGTTGGGAGCCGATGTTGGTCAGTTAGAGGACAGAAGGGCCCTGCAGAGGGACCTCAACCGACTGGACAGATGGGCGGAGTCCTATGGGATGACATTCAACAAGTCCAAGTGCCGGGTGCTGCAATTTGGCCACAACCACCCCATGCAGAGCTACAGGCTGGGGTCTGAGTGGCTGGAGAGCTCCCAAACAGAGAGGGACCTGGGGGTGCTGATCGACAGCTGCCTGAACATGAGCCAGCAGTGTGCCCAGGTGGCCAAGAAGGCCAACGTCATCCTGGCCTGCATTAGGAATGGTGTGGCCAGCAGGAGCAGGGAGGTCATTGTGCCCCTGTTCTCTGTATTGGTTAGGCCACACCTTGAATACTGTGTCCAGTTCTGGGCCCCTCAGTTTAAGAAGGACATCGAGACACTTGAAGGTGTCCAGAGAAGGGCAACGAGGCTGGTGAGAGGCCTAGAGCACAAGCCCTATGCGGAGAGGATGAGGGAGCTGGGGTTGTTTAGCCTGGAGAAGAGGAGACTCAGGGGCGACCTCATTGCTCTCTACAACTACCTGAAGGGAGGTTGTAGCCAGGAAGGGGTTGGCCTCTTCTCTCTAGCAACCAGCACCAGAACAAGGGGACACAGTCTCAAGCTGTACCAGGGGAAGTTTAGGCTCAAGGTGAGGAGAAAGTTCTTCACCGCGAGAGTTATTCGCCATTGGAATGGGCTGCCTGGAGAGGTGATGGAGTCACCGTCCCTGGACGTGTTCAAGAGGGGATTGGATGTGGCACTTGGTGCCATGGTCTAGTCATGGGGTCTGTGGTGACAGGTTGGACGCGATGATCTTCGAGGTCTCTTCCAACCTTAGTGATACTGTGATGCTGTGAGATGTTTCAAGACCGCCGACATGGCTTTACTAGGGGCAAATCCTGCCTGACTACCATAGTGGTTTTCTATGATAGAGTGACTAAGGGACAACCTATGGATGTGATCTCTCTGGATTTCTGCAAGGCCTTTGACACAGTTCCCCCCAATATCCTACTTGCCAAGTTGGAGAGATACAGATTTGATGGGTGGACTGTTCAGTGGTTAAGGAATTGGCTGGATGGTCGCATCTGGAGGGTGGTGCTCAATGGCTGGAAGTCCAGATGGAGAGTAGTGACAAGTACAATACAATACAATACAATACAACAGGTTGGAAGAGACCTTCAAGATCATCACGCCCAACCCATCAACCAATCCAACCCACCCAAAAAACAACACAGTACCATACAGTACAATACAGTACAAAAGAGTACAATACAGTACAATACAGTACAATACAACCCACCTAAACAACCAAAAAACTAAACCCTGGCACCAAGCACCCCATCAAGCCTCTTCCTGAACACCTCCAATGAAGGTGACTCCACCACTTCCACAGGCAGCTGATTCCAGTGGGCAATCACTCTCTCAGTATAGAACTTCTTCCTAACTTCCAGTCTAAACCTGCCCTGGCGCAGCCTGAGACTGTGTCCTCTTGTTCTGGTACTGGCTGCCTGGGAGAAGAGACCAACCTCCGCCTGGCTACAACCTCCCTTCAGGTAGTTGTAGAGAGCAATAAGGTCACCCTCAGTCTCCTCTTCTCCAGGCTAAGCAACCCCAGCTCCCTCAGCCTCTCCTCATAGGGCTTGTCTTCCAAACCCCTCACCAACTTTGTTGCCCTTCTCTGGACACGCTCCAGTAAGACAACATCTTTCCTAAACTGAGGGGCCCAGAACTGGACACAGTACTCAGGTGCGGCCTAACCAGTGCAGTGTACAGGGGCAGATGACCTCCCTGCTCCTGCTGGCCACACTGTTTCTGATGCAGGCTAGGATGCCATTGGCCTTCTTGGCTGCCTGGGCACACTGCAGGCTCATGTTCAGCCTACAATCAACCAGCACCCCCAGGTCCCTCTCTGCCTGGCCGCTCTCCAACCACTCTGACCCCAGCCTGTAGCACTGCATGGGGTTGTTGTGGCCAATGTGCAGAACCCGGCACTTGGATGTGTTAAATCTCATGCCGTTGGATTCTGCCCATCTGTCCACCCTGTCGAGGTCCCTCTGCAAAGCCTCTCTGCCCTCCAGCAGATCAACTCCTGCCCCCAGCTTGGTGTCGTCCGCAAATTTACTGATGATGGACTCGATGCCCTCATCCAGATCATCAATAAAGATGTTGAAGAGCATGGGGCCCAGCACCGATCCCTGGGGCACACCACTAGTGACTGGCCGCCAGCCGGATGTGGCACCATTCACCACCACTCTCTGGGCTCGGCCCTCCAGCCAGTTCCTAACCCAACGCAGTGTGCTCCCATCCAAGCCATGGGCTGCCAGCTTGGCCAGGAGTTTGCTGTGGGGGACGGTGTCAAAGGCCTTGCTGAGGTCCAGGTAGACCACATCCACAGGCCTCCCCACATCAACCAGGCGGGTCACCTGATCATAGAAGGAGATCAGGTTGGTCAAGCAGGACCTGCCCTTCCTAAAGCCATGCTGGCTAGGCCTGATCCCTTGGCCATCCTGTAAGTGCTGCATGATCGCACTCAAGATGACCTGTTCCAGAATCTTGCCTGGCACTGAGGTCAGGCTGACAGGCCTATAATTCCCTGGCTCATCCAACCGGCCCTTCTTGTGGATGGGCACCAAGTAGTGTCCCTCAGGGGTCTGTAGTGGGACCTGTACTGTTTAATATTTTCATCAATGACACAGTGGGATTGAGTGCACCATCAGCAAGTTTGCAGATGACACCAAGCCGTGTGGTGTTGTTGATATGCCAGAAGGATGGGATGTCATCCAGAGGGACCTGGGCAAGCTGGAGAGGTAGGCCCAGGTGAACCTCATGAGATTCAACATGAGCACGTACAGGGTTCTGCACCTGGGCCAGAACAATCCTCACTGTCAATACAGACTAGGAGATGAGGTGATAGAAATCGGCCCTGTGAAAAAGGACTTGGGTGCTGATGGATGAGAAGCTGAACATGAGCAGGCAGTGTGTGCTTGCAGCCCAGAAGGCAAATAGCATCCTGGGCTTCATCACAAGATGTGTTGCTAGTAGATCGAGTGAGGTGATTCTGCCACTTTGCTCTGGTGAACCTCACCTAGAGTACTGTGTCCAGCTCTGGAGCCCCCAATAGGGGAAGGATGTGGACCTGATGGAGTGGGTCCAGAGGGGGGTGTGGGTCAGGGACATCACAAGGAGACTCCCAAAGTTAATCCAGCCCTCTGACTGTTACCCTCTGCTGGTAATACAAGCTGGGAGTGACAAAATTGACAAGAAGGGCACCAGGGTGATTAAAAAGGAATTCAAGGCCCTTGGACAATTCATTGATGGGGCAGGAGCTCAAGTGGTTTTCTGCTCAGTTCCCTCAGTGGCAGGGGAGTACACTGAGAGGAACGGGAGAACCCACACCATCAACAATGGGCTCAGGGGATGGTGCCAGCAGTGGAATTTTGGTTTTCTTTGATCATGGGGCAACTTTTACTGCACCGACTGTTGGGGGTTTGTCGTGGTTTGGGAGAGCAATCCTCCCACCACGGGCAGAAATAACGACTCAGACAAACAGATTGCAAAAGTGATGGAAAGTTTAAATAGAAAAACAAAAAGGAACAATGAAAGTTTTACAGAGAACCACAAGCACCGTGACAAAGAGAGAGATCCCATCACCACCTGGGGGTACACCCAACCCCCCAGGGCTCTTTCTCCCCCCTCCCAACCCAGCCTTGGGCCTGGGCAGGCCCAAGGGAGGCAGCTCAAGCCATTTTACCTAGGCAGCAGCAGGGGACGAAAGAGGAAGTGCAGACCCCGCGTGGATGTTTTATAGGGGAGCAGGGCATTATGGGAAATGGAATACCTGGTTTCCTGTGACCACCCCCCTGGGCTGGGCCCACCCCTTGGGACCTCCCAGGTGTGGTCTGTGCAGTGGCATCCGGGCCAGCACCCAGCCTAAACCACCACACGCCACCCCTTATTCCATACCATAATCCCTGCACCCAAAACATATCATCATCATGTCTAGCAACAGTCCATGTCTTCATCTGTACGTCCTTCCACACAGTCTCTCACTCAGGCTCAAGTATCAGTCCATTCCAGTTGTTCTTCATATGATGGAGCCTCCCAGCGACACAGTCATTCTTCTGCAGTGTGAATTCCTCGTGGACTCGTTGGGACATCCTGGTCACCTGGGAATGCCTCACAACTTCTCAGCCGAGCCTTAATTCGCATTTACAGTTACTCAGCGGCTTTTTCCACCCCTGGGGCAAGCCGGTCGGAGCAATCAGGCTCCACGACCGCTTTTTTCCATCCCTCCAGGGAGCCGCAGCCGACCGCTTCCAGCCGCGGTCTGAAGCTACACAAAAGCACGTTGCAGGTACAGTGCCCCCCACTGGGCGTTCGCGTACCGAGGCATCGCCGCATCCGGTTCACAGCCCTCCCCCGGAAGAGGGAGCGGCTGCAGCACAACTCGCTGAGAAGAGAGGAGGCGGAGCCAGGTGCTCGGCGCCGTTTTCGGAACATGTCCGAAAACACCAGGGAAAGATTTACAGCTGCCGCCGCCGCCTGAACGCAGCCCGGCACGGGCGGTGCCGCCGCCGCCGCTTGAACGCAGCCCGGCCTGGCCCCCGCCGTCTCTGTCGCCGCGATGCAGAGTCAAAGTCACCTCCACCCCTTCGGGCATCCAAACGGTTATTTCAGCCAAAGCCATGAGCGCGTTCTCAGAGCCTTTGAGAACGGCTTTCCAGCTGAAGTCCCCGCTCGCCCTCGGGTTTCAGAAGCCATGGCTTGTCCGTTCGCCGCGGGTGGCCCTCTCCCGCAGCAACAGCCGACCGACCTCGCTCTGCTTGCCGCTGCCGCTCCTCCCCGCCGTTCTCGGCCGCTCGTCGCTCGGCAGAGAACAAGGAGGAGAAGGCAGGTCTCGCCTTCTTAGGCTACTCGAGCATTCTTAAGCTACCCTGAGCAGAAAGTCACAGAAAGAGCCACCCCTCGCTGTTCCCAAGCAACAGGAGGGACTTCCATGCCATCAGCCACGCACCAGGTGTCCTTCTGGAGTCCACAGGAGTTCACACAGTCGCCCCGACAAAAAAACTTGAGCCCCAACTTCCAAACCATCAACGCCCCACATTTGACTTTAAACTCTCCATCTTTTGCAATCCGATCTGCAGAGTGGCCACAACAACTAGCCCCACGTTGGTGCGCCAAAAATGTCGTGGTTTGGGAGAGCAATCCTCCCACCACGGGCAGAAATAACGACTCAGACAAACAGATTGCAAAAGTGATGGAAAGTTTAAATAGAAAAACAAAAAGGAACAATGAAAGTTTTACAGAGAACCACAAGCACCGTGACAAAGAGAGAGAGATCCCATCACCACCTGGGGGTACACCCAACCCCCCAGGGCTCTTTCTCCCCCCTCCCAACCCAGCCTTGGGCCTGGGCAGGCCCAAGGGAGGCAGCTCAAGCCATTTTACCTAGGCAGCAGCAGGGGACGAAAGAGGAAGTGCAGACCCCGCGTGGATGTTTTATAGGGGAGCAGGGCATTATGGGAAATGGAATACCTGGTTTCCTGTGACCACCCCCCTGGGCTGGGCCCACCCCTTGGGACCTCCCAGGTGTGGTCTGTGCAGTGGCATCCGGGCCAGCACCCAGCCTAAACCACCACAGGGCTGAGGCAGACCCCCTCCCCACCACGGGCAGAAATAACGACTCAGACAAACGGATTGCAAAGATAATGGAAAGTTTAAATAGAGGAAAAAAACCACAAAAACCCAAAAAGGAACAACAATGAAAGTTTTACAGAGAACCACAAGCACCGTGAAAAAGAGGGAGAGATCCCATCACCACCTTGGGGTACACCCAAAACCCCCCCAGGGCTCTTTCTCCCCCCCCCCACCCATCCTTGGGCCTGGGCAGGCCCAAGGGAAGCAGCTCACGTCATTCACCTAGGCAGCAGCAGGGGATGAAAGAGGAAGTGAAGACCCCGAGTGGATGTTTTATAGGGGAGCAGGGCATTATGGGAAATGGAATACCTGGTTTCCTGTGACCACCCCCAGGGCTGGACCCACCCCTTGGGACCTCCCAGGTGTGGTCTGTACAGTGGCATCCGGGCCAGCACCCAGCCTAAACCACCACACCAACCTGCTGGGTCCTGATGGTGTGCAATTATCTAGAAAGGTAAGAGAGTCCTAGCACTAGAGTTGGCAGGGCTCATTAAGAGGGCTTTAAACTAGGTCTGAAGGGGGTGGGGGAGGAAATCAGTCCCTCTGAAGAGGAAAGAGTGGGACACAAATTCGGGTTAATTGGGAAGTCGAGAGGCCCACTGAAGTGCATGTACATCAATACATGCAGTATGGGCAATAAGCAAGAGGAGCTGGAAGTCCTGGTCCACCAGGGTGACTATGATATAGTCATGTGAAGTCACCATCTCAGAAACATGGTGGGATAACATGCATGATTGGAGTGCTACACTGGGGGGTTACAGGCTCTGTAGGAGAGACAGGGGAGGGAGAAGAGGAGGAGGGGTGGCTCTGTATATTAGGGAGTCACTCTTTGCCACAGAGCTTGAGGTGGAGGATGAAGGGACTGAGAGCCTGGGGGTTAAAATCAGAGGGAGGCCTAACAAATCTGACATCCAGGTTGGAGTCTGTATAGACCACCCAACCAGGATGAGGAGGCGGATGAAATATTCTATAAGCAATTGGAGGCTGCCTCAAGGTCATCAGATCTTGTCCTTGTGGGTGACTTTAACCTGCCAGATATCTGCTAGGAAATTTATTCAGCAGAGAGGAGGCAGTCCAGAAGATTCCTGGAGCGCATGGAGGACAGCTTCCTGATGCAGCTGTTAAGTGAGCCTACCAGGGGCCAGGCTCTGCTTGACCTGCTGTTCTCCAATAGAGAAGGACTGGTGGGAGATGTGACGGTGGGAGGCTGCCTAGGGTGCAGTGATAGTGAAGTTTTCAATATGCAGGGAGATAGGGAGGAGCACTAACAGAACCCTCACCTTGGACTTCCAGAGGGCAAACTTCAGCCTGTTTAAAAAACTTATTTGCAAAGTTCCCCGGGAAGCAGCCCTCAAGAACTGAGGGGTCCAGGATGGTTGGACCTATTTCAAACAGGAGCTCTTGAAGGCACTGGAACTGTCAGTTCCCATGTGCCGAAAGATGAGCAGGTGGGGAAGGCGACCGGCCTGGATGAGCAAGCAGCTCCTGGAGGAACTAAGGGGAAAAAAAGAGACTGCATCACCTTTGGAAGGAGGGGAAGGCTTCTCGATGTATGTTTAAGGAAGTTGTTAGATTATGTAGGAAAAAAATCAGAGAGGCAAAGGCTCAGATGGAACTGAAGCTGGCCACCTCTGTGAAAGATATAAAAAGCATTTTACAAATATATTAACACTAAAAAGAGGGGCAAGAAGAATCTCCATTCTTTATTGGAACTGGAGGGGAACACTGTGGATGAAGATGAGGAAAAGGCTGAGGTCCTGAACACCTTCTTTGCCTCAATTTTTAACAGCAAGGCAGGAGGAGTTCAGGACGAGTGGCCTCCTGAGCTGGGTGATGGGTCAGGGAGCAGTGTTATAGTTTCATAGTCAGTTAGGGTGGAAGGACCACAAGGATCAAGTTCCAACCCCCCTGAGGGCAGGGACACTCTACCCTAGATGGCTGGACAGAGCCTCGTCCAGCCTGGTCTAAACACCACAAGGGACGGGGCCTCACCCACCTCCCTGAGGGCTCACCACTCTCACGGTGAAGTTCCTCCACATCTAGCCTGAATCTCCGTCCAGCTTCATCCCATTTCCCCTAGTCCTATGGATAGTCTAAAAGTCCCTCCCAGCCTGTAGGCCCCTTCAGATACTGAAGCCACAATGAGGTCGCCTCGGAGCCTTCTCTTCAGACTGAACAGTCTTCAGTCTGCCTCATAGAGAGTGCTCCAGCCCTCTATCCGTGGCCCTTCTCTGACACGCTCCAGCACCTCCGATCCCTCTTGTAATAGGGGCTCCATGGGACGCAGTCTCCAGGTGGGCACCAGAGCTGAGTAGATCGAGATCCCGACTGCTGGCCACACTTCTCCTGATGCAGCCCAGGATCTGATGGCTTTGGGCTGCATTGCACTGAGCTCATGGAGTCGATGCCCGGAAATCCATGAGTAGGGACTGCTGAGCCTGGACACTCACGTGGGACCGGATGGGATCCCTCCTAGGGTGCTGAGAGAGCAGATGAGGGCCAAGCCTCTCTCCGTCATTTTCCTCCAGTCCTGGCTCACCGGTGAGGTCCCAGATGACTGGAAACTGGCCAGTGTGATCCCCATCCACAAGAAGGGTCAGATGGAGGAGCCTGGAAACTATAGGCCAGTCAGCCTGACTCAGTGCCAGGGAACATGATGGAGCAGATTATCCTGGCGGCATAACTGCGCACCTCAGGATGGCCAGGGCTCACGTCCAGCCAACATGGATTTAGGAAGGGCATGTCCTGCCTCTCCAACCTGATCTCCTTCTATGATCAGGTGACCCGCCTGGTGGATGTGGGGAGGCCTGTGGATGTAGTCTACCTGGACTTCAGCAAGGCCTTTGACACCATCCCCCACAGCAAACTGCTGGCTAAGCTGTCAGCTTGTGGCTTGGACCGCAACACTCTGTGCTGGGTTAGGAGCTGGCTGGAGGGCCGAGCCCAGAGAGTGGTGGTTAATGGTGCCACATCCAGCTGGAGGCCAGTCACTAGTGGCGTCCCCCAGGGATTGGTGCTGGGCCCTATCCTCTTCAATGTCTTCATTGATGATCTGGATGAGGGGATTGAGATAGTCATCAGCAATTTGCAGATGACACCAAGTTGGGAGCCGATGTTGGTCAGTTAGAGGACAGAAGGGCTCTGCAGAGGGACCTGATCGACTGGACAGATGGCGGAGTCCAGCGGGATGGCATTCAACAAGTCCAAGTTCCGGGTGCTGCACTTTGGCCACAACAACCCCATGCAGAACTACAGGCTGGCGAGCTCCCAACAGAGAGGGACCTGGGGGTGCTGATCGACAGCTGCCTGAACATGAGCCAGCAGTGTGCCCAGGTGGCCAAGAAGGCCAACGTCATCCTGGCCTGCATTAGGAATGGTGTGGCCAGCAGGAGCAGGGAGGTCATTGTGCCCCTGTTCTCTGTATTGGTTAGGCCACACCTTGAATACTGTGTCCAGTTCTGGTGCCCCTCTGTTTAAGAAGGACATTGAGACACTTGAAGGTGTCCAGAGAAGGACAACGAGGCTGGTGAGAGGCCTAGAGCACAAGCCCTATGAGGAGAGGCTGTGGGAGCTGGAATTTTTTAGCCTGGAGAAGAGGAGGCTCAGGGGAGACCTTATTGCTCTCTACAACTACCTGAAGGGTGGTTGTAGCCAGGAAGCACCAGAACAAGAGGACACAGTCTCAGGCTGCGCCAGGGGAAGTTTAGGCTCAAAGTGAGGCAAAAGGTCTTCACAGAGAGAGTCATTCGCCATTGGAATGTGCTGCCCAGGGAGGTGATGGAGTCACCATCGCTGGATGTGTTCAGGAGGGGATTGGATGTGGCACTTGGTGCCATGGTCTAGTCATGAGGTCTGTGGTGACAGGTTGGACTCGATGATCTTTGAGGTCTTTTCCAACCTTGGTGATACTGTGAAAACTGTGAAAAACAATCGGGGAGTTGGGAGCACCTCTGCTATGGAGACAGGCTGAGGGAGCTGGAGTTGTTCAGCCTGGCGAAGAGGAGGCTCTGGGGAGACCTAATAGCGGCCTTCCAGTACCTGAAGGGGGCCTACAAGAAGGATGGGGAGAGACTGTTTACAAAGGTCTGAAGTGATAGGACAAGGGGCAATGGCTTCAAAATAAAGATGGTTGGATGTTAGGGACAGGTTCTTTACCATGAGGGTTGGGGAACACTGAAACAGGTTGCCCAGTGAGGTGGTTAGGGCCCCATCCCTGGAGAGATTCAAAGTGAGGCTCGACAGGGCTCTGGCAACCTGGTCTAGTTGAGGATTCGTCTGCTTACTGCAGAGGGGGTTGGACTGGATGAACTTCAGAGGTCCCTTTCAACCCACACCATTCTAGGATCTTTTGGAACAAGTCCAGAGGAGGGCCATGCTATAAATGGGCTGCCCAAGAAAATTTCCAAGTTTCTTGTGAGAGTGGTTTTATAAAAAAGAAGCAGCAAGCAGCAGGGGAAAAAAAAGGGAGAGAGAGAGGGCGCAGCGGGCTGCAGAGACTTACCCCCCCCAGATATCTCCAGTCTCTGCCAAAAAAGCACCTTACAAATCCTAACTTTTCTTTATATAGCTACACCATCTACATATGCATGCTTATGCTTAAGAGAAGGCAGGGATATGATAATGAGTTCTAGCAACTTCTTGGGCTTCTTGAGCATGCATCTTCTTTGTGGTAGGGGTCGTAGATGAGGCAGGGGAGGTCTTTCTCCTGTATTCTTTGAAGAACCACATCTTCTCACACGCAGCTGCAGCACAGGACTTGTCTAAGGTAAACATTCTATGGCTCCTGAGTGTGACCGGTTTAGGCTGTGCCTTTAAGGAAGGCACAATTGCTGAACACTCTGGCTGAATGTTTTTGATATTTAAATGACAACAAGATAGTCTAAACTAATTTCATTGGTAGGTTTAAGTTCTGTCAGTTCAGTGTGTGTTCAGCCTGGGTTCAGTCTGTGCTTCTCTGTCCTGTGGGCTGGTCGGCTTCTCTCTCTCTGAAGCAACAGCTTTGCCCGACAGGAGCGACCTTGAATTAACAAAGCTAACCAGATAAGAAAACTAATTCTTGCATACGCTTTGAGCTAACAGAATTTTTCTCCTTAATTGCCTTTCTCTCTCTCTCTAACCCTTTTTGGGAAAAAGGGGAGGTAAGGAGGGAGAGAGGGGGATTCAGGGAACCCCCCTGGCTGGCTGGAGGGAAAAAGCTTTTCTGCATTACGTTCATTGCTGTATATTTCTGTATATATTGTAAAATACTGTATATTTCTGTACATATTCATTACATTCCATTTCTGCTTGTAAATATAGCTTTCATCTGCTTCTCCGGCTGAGTTAGCTGTGGTTTCTTTGTGTGTATGGGGGGAACTTTCTCACCCTACCACACAGAGAAAGTTGGCATGAGGTTCCTGTCTGAAGCCAAAACAATCTGAACATTTACCCTCTGTTCTCAAAACAAACCAACTGCCACTACCCCCCCGAATACAACATTCTGCAACACAAATCACAAAACACTATTGCATTTATAACAGACCCCCCATTTCTTTTTTTGTACCATTGATCTGTGTTATTGCTTCCAGATTTTTCAGTTTTTTCTTAATTAGATCATAATTGGATTCTTCTGTCCCAATCGCTTCCAAATTATAACCTCTACTTGCACTTACTAATACCAAACCACAATTACAGAAATTGATATAGATCAATGTTACAATTATTCCAACAAGCCAATTCACATTTGATAATCAAGAAGTTAAAACTTTTTAACTCACACGAAACATCATCCAAAAAACCTAATTACATAACTACAATAGCTTGCATTTATAACCCCACACACTCCCAGCACATAAGAGTGAATAGCTGCTAAGCTTTTGTCACACCTATGCTTACATTCATTATAATCTAGCAAAAATATATAGCAGCAAATCATAGTGCAGCAGAAAAAATTTACCATCACTTTTTTAAGTTTTAGTAGGCCTAATTACTAATTCAACCTGTTTACCATTACTAGTGTTGGAGAAGAATTTATCCACACCTGGGGACATGGTCTTAGATTTTGATTGTACTCCTTATACAAAAAATAGGGTTAGGATCAAGATTAGGCTCCACCAGTATATGTTAACTCTGCCTCCTCAGCCTACTGGGTTGCAACCAGCAGCTGGGTATGGTATCTTCTTGGCAGCAGTTACATTCTTCAGGAACTCTCCAGATCCCTTTAAGATTTCAGGTCTCAGCTGAAGTCTCTTCCTAGCAGTCAGGATAAAATACTCCTCAATTATAATAAATACCTTTTCTTACAGCAATCTAAAACATTTACATGTTACCCATCCCCAATGACATCAAGTCCCAGGATGTTTTATACACAGATGAAATGGGGGCTTTCCTTGATGTTTTCTTGCAATGCAGATTCGATGTCACACAATGTCAGATATTTCAAAAGGTGGGTTTGTCTTGCAAGCTCCAGAGCCTTCAGACTGAGGTGTTACAGCGTTACATCCATTCAAGTACTTCTCTGTCAGCACTAACTGCAGGCACGAAGGTCCTTCAGACCATCTGCATAAGTAGTGTGGATTCATGCTGAAGCAAGTTTTGCTTTTTCTGTGCAGTCAGTGAGGTTCAGAGGCATATTCCTGAAGTGGTCCTTTTACTTGCAAAACATGCATCTGCCCTTTTTCTGCAATAGGGACAGCTGCATCTGTTGTTAACAAAACTAAGAAAAGATCCTTCCCAGAGGGAAATTAGTGACTCTCCTTTCCAATTTTTTATTAACACTTTACCCCCAGCTTTAATTTTATGTATTGGGAATCCCAAAGGTGGGATCTGAGACAAGAACAAAATAAAAAGTTGCTTTCTGGGCCTCCTCTACTAATAAGGCTGCTGCTACTAAAGCTTATAAACAAATTGGTCATCCCCTACTTACAGGATCTAATAAGTTGGAACAATGCCCAACAGGATTTTTACTTCCAGTCCAGTCCTGGGTAAACACCCCATATACTGTATGGAGAGATGTACTTACAAAAAGATCAAATGGTTTGTCCACGTCAGGCAAATTTAAAACAGGGCATCAAACAACATTATTTTTATTTTACCCAATCACTCATCATCTTCTGGACACCATTTAATATTATTATTGAGGGCTAATTTCTCATATAAGAATTTTACCTTTTCTTACCTCTCTATCCATAATCAACAGTACCCCAGAAATCCGAGCAGCTGACTGATTTCTGACCTTCCTTACAGCAGTTACCAACATTCTAGCTTTTTCCTTCTGTTTCTTTCATCCCTCCTTACAAACACCTTCTGAGCTTCATGTAGTAATTCCTCTAAACCTCTGTCTTGACAATCCTCGATCTTTTCTAACTTCTAATATCTGCCCATGATTTTGCCTCAAACTGCGTCCTGAGAAGTATCACTCCAGCTGCAGAATCGGGATCTATTCCAGAATACATCTGCAAACTTCTCTCTAATCTTACCATCCATGAGGAGACTCATCCTTTCTTTGATGCTCACTAAAGGCTTTATCAAAATTTCACAGCTTCTTTGATTCCTTCTATTATTATAGTTCTCAGGTCTCCCATATTCTGTCTCCCTTGAAGCTGCTGATGATCCCTCTTAGGATCTTGATTAGGCCACCTCTGATTTCCTGGTGGCCCCCCCTGATTCTGCCTCTCCCATATTCTCATGCCAGCCTGTCTGATCATGTTTCTTTCCTCTGCAGTGAATAGAACACTCAAAATAGACTGCATCTCTTTCCGGGTATATATATTGGGACCCAAAAATTGGTCCAGCTTCTCAGCTACACCTAGGGGATCATCGTAACAGGGTACCCATCTCTTTCTTGAAACTGCGGACATCTAATGAATTAAGAGGGACAGTGACAAATCCTATTCCTCCCCGATGCCCCCCCATAGGCACTTCCCTGAGTGGATGTAAACCTGTATTACCTTCTTCTTGGTCATTCTTAACACTGTTTCCTTGAGGTGGTGAATGAGCAGGAAGGGGGGCTGTTGGTTGCAGGGGACCCCTGTTCAGGTTCTGGTAAGGTGGTGGTGAGTTATCCAGAGGTTCACATTTCTCCTTTTCCTTGACGTTGTCCTTATCCTCAGTTTTTAATATAAATATGGGAACAGGGGTAGGGCATGAAGATCTAATCCAAACAGCAGCATATTCAGCTTCTTCCCTACTAAAACACTTTTTAGAATTCACATGATGATTCAAAGCTTGGCAAATCCAATCATCAAAAGATCCAAGTATGGGCCAAAACACATAAGTCTTAATGGTTTTTTTTGGCCATATTTGCATAAAGTAGTAAACCATTTTTTCCTTTGATTTTCCCTTTCTCGACTAGTAACATGTTCCCTAATGTGCTCTCTGGGGGAATGGGAGGGAGTTCTGATGACTTGCTTTTCTTTTGTCCCGTTCTCCTGATCACTAATCACTGACCAGGGATCAAAACCGGGACATGGCAGTGAAGTGCTGGCTCCGAGCGGCAGCAGTTGGGAGCGCCAGCTCCTAGCCACTAGATGCTAAACTACCAGGATCTCCTGGTTACCACAACACAAATGCTACATTCTTTTGCAGCGCCGGTCCCGTGCCGTGCAAACAACTGACCCTTCACTGTGCCAATCCCTTGCAAAGTCAAAACAGTATCACAGTATCACTAAGGTTGGAAGAGTCCTCAAAGATCATCAAGTCCAACCTGTCACCATAGACCTCATGATTAGACCATGGCACCAAGTGCCACATCCAATCCCTTCTTGAACACCTTCAGGGATGGTGACTCCACCACCTCCCTGGGCAGCCCATTCCAATGCCTAACAACTCTCTCTGTGAAGAGCTTTCTCCTCACCTCTAGCCTAAACGTCCCCTGGCACAGCTTGAGACTGTGTCCTCTTGTTCTGGTGCTGATTGCCTGGGAGAAGAGACCAAGCCCTTCCTGGCTACAACCTCCCTTCAGGTAGTTGTGGAGAGCAATAAGGTCTCCCCTGAGCCTCCTCTTCTCCAGGCTAAACAATCCCAGCTCCCTCAGCCTCTCCTTGTAGGGCTTGTGCTCAAGGCCTCTCACCAGCCTTGTTGCCCTTCTCTGGATGCGTTCAAGTGTCTTGATGTCCTTCTTAAATTGAGGAACCCAGAACTGTACACAGTACTCAAGGTGTGGCCTAACCAATGCAGAGTCCAGGGGCACAATGACCTCCCTGCTCCTGCTGGCCACACTATTCTTAATGCAGGCCAGGATGCCATTGGCCTTCTGGGCCACCTGGGCACACTGCTGGCTCATGTTTAGGCAGCTGTCAATCAGCATCGCCAGGTCCCTCTCTGTTTGACAGCTCTCCAGCCAGTCTGACCCCACCCTCTAGCTCTGCATGGGGTTGTTGTGGCCAAAGTGCAGCACCCAGTACTTGGATTTGTTGAATGGCATTATCATCGATGAAGATATTAAAGAGGATGGGGCCCAGCACTGATCCCTGGGGGACACCACTAGTGACTGGCTGCCAGCTGGATGTGGCACCATTAACCACCCTCTCTGGCATCGGCCCTCCAGCCAGTACCAAACCAACACATAGTGTTGCTGTCCAAGCCATGAGCTGACAGCTTAGCCAGCAGTTTGCTGTGGGGGACGGTGTCAAAGGCCTTGCTGAAGTCCAGGTAGACCACATCCACAGCCACCCCACATCCACCAGGCGGGTCACCTGATCATAGAAGGAGATCAGGTTGGAGAAGCAGGATCTGCCCTTCCTAAATCTATGTTGGCTGGACCTGAGCCCTTGGCCATCCTTCAGGTGCGCAGTTACTACCGCCAAGATAATCTGCTCCATAATTTTCTCTGGCACTGAGGTCAGGCTGACTGGCCTGTAGTTTCCGGGTTCCTCCATCCAACCCTTCTTGTGGATGTGGATCACTTTGGCCACTTTCCTGTCATCTGGGACCTGTCTGGTGAGCCAGGACTGGTGGAAAATGATGGAGAGTGGCTTGGCCAGCTCATCTGCCAGCTCTCTCAGCACCCTAGGAGGGATCCCATCTGGTCCCACGGACCTGTGAGTGTCCAAGTGGCTCAGCAGGTCCCAAACTAATTCCTCATGGATATCCGGGGCATTACACTGCTCCCTGACCCCATCACCCAGCTCAGGAGGCCACTTGTCCTGAACTCCTCCTGCCTTGCTGTTAAAAATTGAGGCAAAGGTGGTATTCAGGACCTCAGCCTTTTCCTCATCTTCAGTCACCGTGTTCCCCTCCAGGTCCAATAAGGAGTGGAGGTTCTTCTTGCCCCTCTTTATAGTGTTAATATATTTGTAAAAATGCCTTTTATTATCTTTCACAGAGGTGGCCAGCTTAAGTTCTAACTGGGCCTTTGCCTCTCTAATTTCTCTCCTACATAATCTAACAACATCTTTAAACTATCAGGAGAAGCCTTCCTCTCCTTCCAAAGGTGATGCAGTCTCTTTTTTCCCCTTAATTCCTTCAGGAGCTGCTTGCTCATCCAGGCTGGTCGCCTTCCCTGCCAGCTCATCTTTCGGCACATGGGAACTGACAGTTCCTGTGCCTTCAAGAACTCCTGTTTGAAGTAGGTCCAGCCATCCTGGACTCCTTGGTTCTTGCGGGCTGCTACCCAGGGAACTTTGCAAATAAGTTTCTTAAACAGGCTGAAGTTTGCCCTCCAGAAGTCCTAGGTGAGGGTTCTGTAGTGCTCCTCCCTATCTCCCTGCATATTGAAAACTTCACTATCACTGCACCCTAGGCAGCCTCCTACCGTCGCATCTCCCACCAGTCCTTCTCTATTGGGAACAGCAGGTCAAGCAGAGCCTGGCCCCTGGTAGGCTCACTTAACAGCTGCATCAGGAAGCTGTCCTCCATGTGCTCCAGGAATCTTCTGGACTGCCTCCTCTCTGCTGAAAAATTTCCTAGCAGATATCTGGCAGGTTAAAGTCACCCACAGGACAAGGTCTGTTGATCTTGAGACAGCCTCCAATGCTTATAGAATATTTCATCTGCCTCCTCATCCTGGTTGGGTGGTCTATAAGAGACTCCAACCTGGATGTCAGATTTGTTAGGCCTCCCTCTGATTTTAACCCCCAGGCTCTCAGTCCTTCATCCTCCACCTCAAGCTCTGTGGCAAAGAGTGACTCCCTAATATACAGAGCCACCCCTCCTCCTCTTCTCCCTCCCCTGTCTCTCCTACAGAGCCTGTAACCCCCAGTGTAGCACTCCAATCATGCATGTTATCCCACCATGTTTCTGAGATGGCGACTATATTATAGTCACCCTGGTGGACCAGGACTTCCAGCTCCTCTTGCTTATTGCCCATACTGCATGCATTGTGTACATGCACTTCAGTGGGCCTCTCGATTTCTCAATTAACCCGAATTTGTGTCCCACTCTTTCCTCTTCAGAGGGACTGATTTCCTCACCCACCCCCTTCAGACCTAGTTTAAAACCCTCTTACTGAGCCCTGCCGATACTAGTGCTAGTACCCTCTTGCCCTTTCTAGATAATTGCACCCCATCAGGACCCAGCAGGTTGGGTGCAGTAAAAGTTACCCCATGATCAAAGAACCCAAAATTCCACTGCTGGCACCGTTCCCTGAGCTAATTGTAGATGGCATGGGTTCTCCTGTTCCTCTCAGTGTACTCCCCTGCCACTGAGGGAACTGAGTAGAACACCACTTGTGCTCCTGCCCCATCCATCAGATGTCCCAGGGCCTTGAATTCTTTTTTAATCACCCTGGTGCCCTTCTTATCAATTTCATCACTTCCAGTTTATGGCTTCATTGGTGATTGGGGAGATCAGGAGGCAGCACTTTCCGAACTCAAATAGGAGCAAGCAAGAGATTTCTTCTTTTTCTTCTTTTTTTAAATTTTCTTCTTTTTCCTCTTTATTGTTGTAGTCCAATTGGCAGTGTTACCCCTGTGAGGCCCTATGCATGGGATCCAGGCCGTTCGGTGAGTTTTGCCTGGGTAGGAGTCCTGGTTATGGTGTCCTGGAATTTCACTGTGGGTGAGGATTCCAGGATTCTAGGTGGTAGTCAGGTTGTCTTCACAGCCCTGGAGAATTAGGGCTGTGAGGGGCAGCGTTGTTTCTGCAGTCTAGGGGATGTGGTGACTGATCGTCCGTAGGGATTGGGCAACCAGTGCTGCGTCCCGGTTTCTAGTGTTCCAGCGGTGGGGACCCGGTTTGGGAGGTTTTGTATCCTGCAATCCGGATTCTAGAAGGGCCTGGGCTGTGGGGGGAGCCTGCGTCACGGTGGCGTTCGCAGGTTTGGTGTCCCGGTTTCCGGTGCTCCAGTGGTGGGGGACCTGGTTCGGGAGTCTGTATTATCCTGCGGTCGGTTCCTTGTGGGGCCTCAACTGTGGGGGCCCGTGGCACGGTTACACTCGCGGGTCTGACGTCCTGGTTTCTAGGAGGGACCTTGGTTTGAGGGACCTGGTTTGGGAGTTGTTTTTTTTTTTTCCTTTTTCTTTTTTTCCCATGGTTTTCGGACTTCTGCAGGAGGGTGGAGGGACCTGGGCTGCAGACTTAATTCAGCAGAGAGGAGGCAGTCCAGAAGATTCCTGGAGCGCATGGAGGACAGCTTCCTGATGCAGCTGTTAATTGACTCTACCAGGGGTCAGGCTCTGCTTGACCTGCTGTTCTCCAATAGAGAAGGGCTGGTGGGAGATGTGACGGTGGGAGGCTGCCTAGGGTGCAGTGACCACGAGATAGTGAAGTTTTCAATATTCAGAGATAGGGAGGAGCACCAACAGAACCCTCACCTTGACTTCCGGAGGGCGAACTTCAGCTTAAGAAACTTATTTGCAAAGTTCCCTGGGTATCAGCCCTCAAGAACCGAGGGGTCCAGGATGATTGGACCTACTTCAAACAGGAGTTCTTGAAGGCACAGGAACTGGCAGTTCCCATGTGCCGAAAGATGAGCTGGCAGGGAAGGCGACCAGCCTGGATGAGCAAGCAGCTCCTGAAGGAATTAAGGGGAAAAAAGAGGCTGTATCACCTTTGGAAGGAGGGGAAGGCTTCTCCTGATATGTTAAAGATGTTGTTAGATTATGTAGGAGAGAAATTAGAGAGGCAAAGGCCCAGTTAGAACTTAAGCTGGCCACATCTGTGAAAGATAATAAGAAGCTTCCTGTCCAATTTTTACTATCTGATTTTTGATTAAATTGTCCACTTGAATGTGGATTATAGGGGGTGTGGAGTTGTCAAGCAATCCCTAAAACTCGAGATGGTTAGGGTAGACACTATTGTTTCTTCCCCGGTCCATACTGCTGGATGTTGGTGTGTAAGGATGTTAGCACATCACTTATAGCAGCAATTCTTCAAGTACACAAAATTATCTACCAATCAGTATTTCTCATTTTCTTCTCTAAGGCAGGTATTGCTTTAATTTTTCTGATCTTATTCTCCTTCTTAGCATAGTCCCAAAACTCATTTCTGATCTTATGCCAGATCCCTGGTTCATATAATGTTTTTTTTGTGAGAGAGGATCAGTGGTCAGTAGTGAGAAAAGCATCTGCTGAAAAGCAGAGGCACTTATAGATCTTCATGTTGCTTAAAGACTTTCTTACAGGCTTCTACGATAGTTATTTTCTCCCAAGTCATACTTTTCACTTAAAATGTCCCTTCTGTCCACAATTAAAATATGTTGGAGAACTTTTAAGAGTTAGCAGCAGGGGGGTCTAGTGGGCTGCTGTTGCTGCTGGTCAAGTGCCAATGTCTGAGGCTCTTTTTATGAAGATATGAGTAATGACTCCCAGTATTGATTTCTCTTATTTTGTTACCTGACAGGCTGGAGAGGTGGGCACAAGCCAACCTCATGAGGTTCAACAAGTCCAAGTGCAGGGTACTGCATCTGGGTTGAGGCAGTCCCAGGCGCAAATCCAGGCTGGGCAGTGACTGGCTGGAGAGCAGCCTGGAGGAGAGAGACTTGGAGGTGCTGGTGGACAAGAAGCTCAACATGAGCTCTCAGTGTGCACTTGCAGCCCGGAAAGCCAATCAGATCCTGGGCTGCATCAGGAGAAGTGTGGCCAGCAGGTCAAGGGAGGTGATTCTCCTCAGCTCTGGTGAGACCCCACCTGGAGTACTGCATCCAGTTCTGGAGCCTCTATTACAAGAGGGATATGGAGGTACTGGAACGTGTCCAGAGAAGGGCCACAAGGATGATCAGAGGGCTGGAGCACCTCTCCTATGAGGACAGACTGAAGGAGTTGGGGCTGTTCAGTCTGGAGAAGAGAAGGCACTGAGGTGACCTCATTGTGGCCTTCCAGTATCTGAATCCACCAATGAAATTAGTTTAGACTATCTTGTTTTTGTTCAAATATCAAAAACATTCAGCCAGAGTGTTCAGCAACTGTCTCTTTCTTAAAGGCATAGCATCAACCGGTCCCCTTAACTATATTACATGGAGCTTCTTTGAAATGCCTAGGCACACAACTAAGAAGGTTGGAACCAAAAGAAAAACTCACAATGTGAACTCATTATGAAGTACTTATACCTTACTACAATTATTAGTCAAGGGAGGTGATTCTCCCCCTCTACTCAGCTCTGGTGAGACCCCACCTGGAGTACTGCGTCCAGTTCTGGAGCCCCTATTACAGGAGGGTTCTGGACATGCTGGAACGTGTCCAGAGAAGGGCCACTAGGATGATCTGAGCCTACAAGAAGGCTGGGGAGGGACTTCTCAGGCTATCAGGTAGTGATAGGGACTAGGGCGAATGGAATGAAGCTGGAGGTGGGGAGATTCAGGCTAGATGTGAGGAATAAGTTCTTCACCATGAGAGTGGTGGGGCCCTGGAATGGGTTATCCAGGGAGATGGTTGAGGCCCCGTCCCTGGAAGTGTTTAAGGCCAGGCTGGATGAGGCTCTGGACAGCCTGATCTCGTGTAGGGTGTCCCCTGCCCATGGCAGGGGGGTTGGAACTCAATGATCCTTGTGGTCCCTTCCAACCCTGACTGATTCTATGATACTTTTATGTACTAATTCCCTGTAAATACCAAATACTTACTATTCATTATGCTTACTAGGAAAACTTAGCAAAATTCTAAATAACAAATCTCTGAAAGACATTACAATCAGAAGTGATGAAATCATCACTGTTGCTTTAAATCAGAACAGAGCTTGGGTAGACTAGAGTCTTACGGGGGGGGGGAATGGCTAGCAAGGGTATGCCCTAATCGCAATTGTGTCTGCAGTAGGGTCTTAACCATTTGCTGACTATCTTATCTGAACGACCACTGTTCCACCCATACTGGATTTGCTGTTTTTCATTTTAATTTGAGGTTTGGTTGCTGGCTAGCAGATGCTACAGAAAAGGATCAGTAATGAGTTTTGCTCCTAGCTAACTTAAGGCATCTCAGCCAACTAGAGCAATGGAAGGGTTAACACGTACGGTCTTACAGTGATTGATTTGTCGCCTTTAAAAGCTAATTGCACTGGCTCTTTGCTGACCCAGGTTGTTTGCATACCTTCTAAACCCATGACTCCAGAATTTGTCATCAGCAATGGCTAGTGACCATTCCATTTATAGCGAGGTATAATAGTGACATTGTCTCCAGTATCCACAAGCCTTGAAAGTTGTATAGTTTGTCCACAAGGGTGTCTGATAATTACAATCTCTTCTGATTTTCCCTTTTGGATTTCTAAGGCAAATAAGATATTAGGCATACCGGTTGAACCAAAGCCTTCTTGTCCTCGAATCCTGTTAGAAGCCTTAGGCACTCTGGACTCAAATGGTATTAGCTGAGGAATTTTTGTCCCAATAGCAGTGCTAACAGGAGGGGTAATGGCATAATTTTTGTAACTCAGTCATAATCAGAATCTATTGAACCAGGAGCTATAAAGATGCCCTGTCTAGAGGTAGACGATCTGCCAATTAACAGAGCACAGGGTCTGTGACCCAGATGACTGTGCTGATTGGACTTGACAACATTTGTGGACTCAAGAGTGCTGTTGTCAGGTCTGCTCCATGCTGCCAGAGGTGGCTGCGGGGGGTGGGGGCCGTCCAAGCACCCCGGTTGGGTGTACTCACGCTGTGGCAAAAGTTTCCTTGCCTACGACAAACTTGAGTAAAATTATTAGGTCAGTGACAGTGAGCACAGCACTTTCGAGTCTGTCCAGCAGTCGGGCAATTTGATTTAAGGTACCTAGGTTTCCCCGAAGTACGATGTTTTCCACCCAAATTGTTTCCCTTTTGTGGTGTTCACACTGGTGTTTTCAATACAATAATACAATACAATACAATACACCAGGTTGGAAGAGACCTTCAAGATCATCACGTCCAACCCATCAACCAATCCAACCTACCTAAATACAATACAGTACAATACAGTACAATACAGTACAATACAACCCACCTAAACAACTAAAAAACTAAAACCGTGGCACCAAGCACCCCATCAAGCCTCTTCCTGAAAACCTCCAATGAAGGTGACTCCACCACTTCCATGGGCAGCTGATTCCAGTGGGCAATCACTCTCTCGGTATAGAACTTCTTCCTAACATCCAGTATAAACCAGCCCTGGCGCAGCCTGAGACTGTGTCCTCTTGTTCTGGTACTGGCTGCCTGGGAGAAGAGACCAACCTCCGCCTGGCTACAACCTCCCTTCAGGTAGTTGTAGAGAGCAATAAGGTCACCCCTCAGTCTCCTCTTCTCCAGGCTAAGCAACCCCAGCTCCCTCAGCCTCTCCTCATAGGGCTTGTCTCCAAACCCCTCACCAACTTTGTTGCCCTTCTCTGGACACGCTCCAGTAAGACAACATCTTTCTAAACTGAGGGGCCCAGAACTGGACACAGTACTCAAGGTGCGGCCTAACCAGTGCAGTGTACAGGGCCAGAATGACCTCCCTGCTCCTACTGGCCACACTGTTCCTGATGCAGGCTAGGATGCCATTGGCCTTCTTGGCTGCCTGGGCACACTGCAGGCTCATGTTCAGCCTACTATCAACCAGCACCCCCCGGTCCCTCTCTGCCTGGCCGCTCTCCAACCCACTCTGACCCCAGCCTGTAGCACTGCATGGGTTTGCTGTGGCCAATGTGCAGAACCCGGCACTTGGATGTGTTAAATCTCATGCCGTTGGATTCTGCCCATCTGTCCACACCTGTCGAGGTCCTTCTGCAAAGCCTCTCTGCCCTCCAGCAGATCAACTCCTGCCCCCAGCTTGGTGTCGTCCGCAAATTTACTGATGATGGACTCGATGCCTCATCCAGATCATCAATAAAGATGTTGAAGAGCATGGGGCCCAGCACTGATCCCTGGGGCACACCACTAGTGACTGGCCGCCAGCTGGATGTGGCACCATTCACCACCACTCTCTGGGCTCGGCCCTCCAGCCAGTTCCTAACCCCAACGCAGTGTGCTCCCATCCAAGCCATGGGCTGCCAGCTTGGCCAGGAGTTTGCTGTGGGGGACGGTGTCAAAGGCCTTGCTGAGGTCCAGGTAGACCACATCCACAGCCTCCCCACATCAACCAGGCGGGTCACCTGATCATAGAAGGATCAGGTTGGTCAAGCAGGACCTGCCCTTCCTAAAAGCCATGCTGGCTAGGCCTGATCCCTTGGCCATCCTGTAAGTGCTGCGTGATCCACTCAAGATGACCTGTTCCAGAATCTTGCCTGGCACTGAGGTCAGGCTGACAGGCCTATAATTCCCTGGCTCATCCAACCGGCCCTTCTTGTGGATGGGCACCACATTTGGCCAGCTTCCAGTCTTCTGGGACCTCTCCAGTGAGCCAGGACTGCTGAAAAATGATGGAGAGCGGCTTGGCCAGCTCATCTGCCAGCTCTCTCAGCACCCTAGGATGGATCCCATCCGGTCCCATGGCCTTGTGGGGTCCAAGCGGCTCAGAAGATCTCTAACTACCTCCTGGAGCAGCGGGAAACCATGCAGCTCCCTGGCTCCTTCTGCCAGCTCTGCAGGCCAGCTGTCTGGAAGATGTTCTGCCATGCTAGGATAGATTGAGGCAAAGAAGGTGTTTAAGTACCTCTGCCTTTTCCTCATCCTTTGTTACAACGTTCCCCTCCGTGTCACCCAGGAGTGGAGGTTGTCCTTGCCCTTCCTCTTGCTATTGCTGTATTTATAGAAGGACTTTTTGTTGTCCTTCACAGCAGAGGCCAGTCTAAGTTCTAAATGGGCTTTTGCCTCCCTAATTTTCTTCCTGCATGTTCTAGCACCATCCCTAAACATTCTGTAGGTTGCTCTCCCTTTCTTCCAGAGATGGTACACCCCTCTTTTTTTCCCTTAGTTTCTTAAAGTTCATTGACCAACCAGTGCTGGCGTCTCCTCTCCCCGGCGGCTCATCTTCTCTCCGGGACACTGGCACAGCCTGTTCTAGCGCCTTCAAGAGTTCTTCTTTGAAGCAGCTCAGCTCTCCTGGACCCCTTTATTTTTAGGGCTGTATCCCAGGGAACCTTCTGAGTAGTTCCTGAGTAGCCTGAAGTCTGCCCTCCTGAAGTCCAGAGTGGAGGTCTTCTTGCTACCCCTCTTGGCTTGGCTGAATACCGAAAACTCAATTATCTCGTGGTCACTGGTGCCTAAACACCCTCCGACCACCACATCCCCCACCAGCCCTTCCCTGTTGGTGAAGAGGAGGTCAAGCATGGCCTTACCCCTGGTAGGTTCACGCAGCACCTGGGATAAGAAGCTGTCCTCCATACACTCCGGAAACCTCCTAGACTGCCTTCTTTCTGCTGTGTTGAGATCCCAGCAGATATCAGGCAGGTTTCACGACTGCTTGTATGGCCGTGGCTAGATATGTTGCTGTTTGCTATAGACAAAGTAACTAAATGGTCCTGTTGGATCCTGACAATAAACACAGGATCATATTTATTGTCCTGGATTCTTGAATTGATCAATTCAGAAAAATAAGGCTACTAATGCTTGATAAGTGTGATGATTAATTAATTAAAAATAATTTATTTATTAATAATAAATTTCTGCACCAAATGTCAATAAACTTATTTACAGTTTGTTTAGGTTCAGGTATCTGGTGGGGAATTACTTACACAAAACGCTGGTAATAGTAACAATGTGAACACTTTAGACAGAGGAAGGATTCGATCTAAAGTAACTACACTCCTGATATCAAACTCAAAGTTGAAAGGAGAGCGAGGAGCTGCAATTCCTGACTCGCTCGCAAGGTGGGTCTCCTTTGCTCCACCAGGGAGCAAAGGCAGAGAGACAGAAGGAAATTAATGTCCAATATGCTTTTAAGACGTCAATAATCAGAATCACTTATGAAGCAATATTCAGTCTGGAAATTTTGATCAGTCCAAGATGTGGTGTTGAGAGTAGCAGTCAGGAAAGTTTGTAATCCAGAATTCTGTTCTCGGTATAATTTTGTTAAAGCCAAGGAAAAGTAAAATAGGATCCAAGCACATTGTCCAACACTGGAAGTAAAGCTGGAGTACATGTGGTGAATGCCGGAGGGGGGATGGGAGAGTAGCACACAGCTCGCAGGCAGGAGATGGGCTGGAACCAAAAGGAAAAAAGGGAAGGGTTACCGAAGAACCTCTCTATTTCAATGCTTTTTGAAACAAAACTGACCACTGGCAGAAAACTGATTTGAAACTGATTTGAATCACCTTCTGGGCATCAGCACAACAGGTGAGTGGTCAGGATACCTGCCAAACAGGTTTGGCTGACCTTTTACTCATACATGTTTTCTTTTGTCTATCGCCCCCTGCTTCTTAGGGCTCTTACTGAAATCTGTTTGGGCCTGGTTATGCCCAACCAGTACAATTCTCGATGACTCTTTGATCGCTAAATCCTGACTTAAGTGTAAAGCCTCATCAGGAAGTTGTATTTGCTGATCTGATCTAGCAAAAGTCTTGCCCCAATTAGTTGGTTAGCAGTGACACAGTGTAAAGAGTCTGCTGACTGCCGGGGTGTGGCTTCTGCGGCATCACCATTTTGGCTTGAGAGACGACCGGAACCGGCATTCGGGACCGCTCTGCTTGAACCGTGAGCTTTCTGCCTGGCTTTTTCATTTCTTTTCGGGGCTTTGCGGGTCAGGAGGACCACCTGGTTGATAGGGAGTTCCAGCAGTATCGTCCTCTCGCCAGCCTGCTCAGGATCGGGAGCATGACGTCAGCCACGAGAGGTTTAAATCCCACCCGGGCTGTGCGCGCAACGCCATTTTGGCTTGAGAGCTAGCCCTCCTGTTGCTCACAAAAATAAATTAAAAAAAAAATAAATTTCAATCAAACGCTGAACCATGGAATTTGTTACAAACACTCTCCACGCCAATCGAGAGTTTTAAGTATAAGAAATTTTATTGCAGGTAAAATAAGCAAAAGCAGCGCGCTGGGCAGCTGGGAGCCTCCTGCTCCACAACAGCACGCATCGAATAAGGTTCCACTCTCTTCTTTTAAGGTGGAGGTATGTCACAACCATAACAGCCAATTCCTCATGCATAGAATGCACCCTTCTGGCTGTGCAAGTATGAGTTCCTGACAGGGATCAACATCCTGGTCTGGAGTCTCTCGTGAGGATGTTGATAGTCTTCCTTATCTTCCTTATCTTCCTTATCCTTGTTTCTGGCAGGCTCAGTGGGTGTCGAACCAGCTAATCAACTACTGTAGATTTCTGCCTAACAAGCTTAAAACTAAGTACACACTGTTCAAAACAGGATGTTACATGGTCTTATCATTGAGTGGCATTGTCTGACTTTATCACGACTCCAGCATTGATCATTTATATGGTTAACAAATAATTCATCCCTTTATTTATTACAATTCCTCCCTTTTCCTTTTTGCTCATTTATTTGTTATCCATACTAAGATGTTTCAACACGGGATAAGGCATCTGAGGCTACTATGAGGACCACACTGGAGTTTGAGGTAGACTCAGTATCCTGGATAACCATTAATTTGACTTTTTCCATTCTTTGGCTTACAATGATATTACCAATTAAGTATACAGGGACCAAAGGTTAAAATCAATATTATCATTATAATGGTCCCATGAAGGTTGACACTAAAGTAGTCAACCAAGGGGATTGATTGAACCATCCTTCATACCAAGATTGATTATTTGCTCTCTCTCTTTTTCTTTTCTCAGGCCCTTCCCGGACCTTTGCCAATGAGTCTCTTACCACTCCCGTGTGATCTGCATAAAAGCCACACTCCTCTCCCAGGGCAGCACATAGGCCTCCAGCCTGTAAAAACAATAAGTCTAGACCTCGTCTATTTTGTAGAGCCACTTCAGATAACGATGTTAGTGATTTTTCTAAGTATGAAATGGATTTTTCGATGCTCTCCAAGTCTTCATCCACAGCTGCCCTAAGAGATGATAACCTCTATTTTGCTGTACTAGCGAGGCTGCCTCTGTTGCTGTCCCGACAATACCTAATCCCATCAAAGGAGCGAGGGGAATTGCGGTAATGGGTTCTCTTTTAACAATTCTATGGTTGCCGTTTTCCCAACGTACAAACATAGATTCTTCATTGTGATATAAAATTCGTGGCAAGATTGTTGCTAATATACAATATTCTTTCTGCTCATTTACAATCTTGTTTGATACATATGGAGTCAGCCCTGTCTTTGAACAAATCCATTTAGTTCCATTTGGGGCTATAGTCCATAATGAGTTTAGGTTCCTTCTTCCCTTGCCTATACAAAAATTCTTCTTGATATTAGCAGGTACATGCCCTAAACATTTACCCTTGCCCTTAATTTGTTGTACAGTTATTCCTCTCTTATCATTGTCCCAATTACATCCAGGAGGATTACTTTGATTACTGAGAGGCTTGGAGCGGCCCTGATTTCACGTGCCCACGGCTCGTGAGCCCAGCGTCTTCAGCGGCAGAATTTGAACAAATGCAGCGTGGCTCGCAGGGCTTCCGCTCGGCAGCAGCCGCCTGCTCTGGTACTCTCGCGCGCCGTCACACCTTTTCTAAAATTTTTTTGGTTTTGTTTTTGTCCAGTGGGTGCTGTGGCCAGGGGCAGCATGGTTAAAACTTGCAGCAAAATCTTAAAAAAAATCAGTTTCCACCCAGACTGAGGTAGAACACAAGCAGGTAACTGTCCAGGTATCTGGCTGTAATGAGTGCTGGAGCCTGGCTGTGGTGGGGTGAGAAAGTTCCCTCCCCACACACAGGGAAAGAAACCACAGCTAGCTCAGTTGGAAAAGCAGATGAAAGCTATATTTACAGGCATAAATGGAATGCAATGAATATGTACACAAATATACAATATTTACAATATATACAGGAAAATATAACAATGAACACAATGCAGAAAAACCTTTTCCCTCCAGCCGGCCAGGGGGGTTCCCTGAACCCCCCTCTCTCCCTCCCCACCTCCCCTTTTTCCCAAAAAGGGTTAGAGAGAGAGAGAAAGGCAATTAAGGAAGAAAAATTCTGTTAGCTAAGAAGCACATGCAAAAATTAGTGTTCTTATCTGGTTAGCTGTTAACTCAAGGCCGTTCCTGCTTCAGAAAGAGAGAAACACAGACTGCACCCAGCCTGAACCCAGACCAGACACAGACTGAACTAACAGAACCCAAACTTAAAATTGCGTTTTTGCAATCTACCAATGAAATTCGTTTAGACTATCTTGTTTTTGTTCAAATATCAAAAACATTCAGCCAAAGTGTTCAGCAACTGTCTCTTTCTTAAAGGCATAGCATCAACCGGTCACAATCCACCTCTTCTAAACAATTTCATTGGCTGTTCATACTGTCCATCCAATCTAAAGCAATAGCTACAATTTGTAAGTAAAGTCCATAGTCCATTCCGGCTATCCTCAGGTGTAGATGATTCAGAAGTCCAAGAAACAAGAAAAATGGAAAACAGTTTGTCTCTTCGCAGATGAAGCGAAGAAAAGGAAACAGGGAAACAGGGAAGCAGGGAAGTAGGGACTCTCAGTTGACTCAGGGCTCTCAGGGTTCGGGCACCGTGGATTCCTCAAGGATTCTTCCTTTGGGCGCGATGTAGCTGTCCAACACTCTGAAATTAAACTCTTTCAGCTAAAGTTAGATTTCTTTGTGGAATACACTGAATTTCACCATTCTCTTGCATTACCCAATAAGTGTGACCAGGACCTTCAGCTGAAACCACCCCTCGGACAGGTTTAGCCTCTCCTGAGGGAGAAAACACCCAAACAGTTTTACCTAACAGATTCTTTTCTCTGACAACAGGAACTCTATCACCTTCTACTTTCTGTAGCAGATCTGAGTGTGCCGGTCCAGCTCGGTTCACTGAACCTCTACTATTTACCAGCCAGGTTGCTTGTGCTAAATGCTTTTCCCAGTTTTTCAAAGATCCACCCCCCATGGCTTTAAGAGTGGTCTTCAGCAAACCGTTGTAGCGTTCAATCTTCCCTGCAGCTGGTGCATAGTAGGGATGTGGAATATCCACTCAATGCCGTGCTCTTTGGCCCAGCTCTTTACAAGGTTGTTTTTGAAATGAGTTCCGTTGTCTGACTCAATCCTCTCTGGAGTTCCGTGTCTCCACAGGATTTGTCTCTCCAGACCAAGAATGGTGTTGCGTGCAGTTGCATGTGGAACTGGATAAGTTTCCAACCACCCAGTGTTTGCCTCTACCATAGTGAGCACATACTGCTTACCAGAACGAGAACGTGGTAGAGTGATGTAGTCAATCTGCCAAGCTTCACCATACTTGTACTTGGACCATCTGTCACCATACCATAAGGGCTTAAGTCGCTTTGCCTGCTTAATAGCAGCACAAATGTCACAGTCATGGATGACTTGTGTGATAGCATCCATGGAAATGTCTATGGATCTGTCATGTGCCCACTGGTAGGTTGCATCTCTGCCTTGATGTCCTGAGGAATCGTGAGCCCACCGAGCTAAGAATATCTCACCTCGGTGTTTCCAGTCGAGATCAAGATCAGAGTCCATGTCTACTTGAGAAACTCTTGCAGCTAGATCTGCCTGATGGTTGTGTTGCTGTTCCTCAGTAGCTTTGCTCTTAGGGATGTGAGCATCAATGTGTCTCACCTTCACTGGAATTCTCTCGATTCGATCAGCAATGTCTTGCCACAGCTCAGCTGCCCATATAGGCTTTCCTTTTCTCTGCCAACCACTCTTTTTCCAGTTCTTTAGCCAACCCCACAGAGCATTGGCTACACATCCATGAGTCGGTGTAGAGATAAAGCTTTGGCCACCTCTCACGTTCAGCTACGTCGAGAGCTAGCTGGACAGCTTTTACCTCTGCGAACTGACTGGATTCTCCTTCTCCATCCTTTGCCTCTGCAGCTCGGCGCGTTGGACTCCACACTGCAGACTTCCACCTTCGCTTGTTCCCGACCAGCCGACAGGAACCGTCTGTGAACAAAGCATACTTCTTTTCATCATCAGAAAGGTCATTGTAAGGAGGAGCTTCCTCAGCATGAGTTACTCTCTCCTCTGGAGGTTTAGTGCAGTTGGTACCTTCAGGCCAACTTGAGATCACCTCCACCACACCAGGTCTTTCAAGATTTCCCATTCGAGCTCTCTGTGTTATCAGAGCCATCCACTTAGACCAGGTGGAATCTGTTGGATGATGTGGTGTGGAACCTTTGCCTTTGAACATCCAATTCAAAACTGGTAACGTGGGAGCTAGGAGAAGTTGTGATTCAGTTCCAATCACTTCGGAAGCTGCTTTCACTCCTTCATAGGCAGCTAGAATCTCTTTCTCTGTTGGAGTGTAATTAGCCTCTGAACCTCTGTAACCACGACTCCAGAAACCAAGAGGTCGTCCACGTGTCTCCCCTGGAGCTCTTTGCCTCAAGCACCAGGTTGGACCATTGTCACTTGCAGCCGTGTACAAAATGTTCTTAATGTCTGGACCATCTCGGACAGGTCCCAGACCCATTGCTTGAACCACCTCTTGCTTTATCTGGTCAAAAGCTGCTTGTTGTTCAGGTCCCCAGTGGAAATTGTTTCTCTTTCGAGTCACATCATACAGAGGTTTCACAATCTGACTGTATCCAGGAATGTGCAGCCCTCCAAAATCCCACTATCCCCAAGAAACCTAGAGTTTCTTGCTTGTTCATGGCATTTGCCATGGTAGAGACTCTATTTACCACATCCACTGGAATGTGTCGGCGTCCATCCTGCCACCGCACTCCCAGAAACTGGATCTCTCTCTGTAGGTCCTTTCACCTTGTCTCGCTTGATGGCGAAACCTGCATTCAGAAGAATGTCAATGACTTTGTTACCTTTCTCGAAGACTTCCTCAGCAGTTTTCCCCCCAGACGATGATATCATCGATGAACTGGATGTGTTCTGGAGCACCACCTTTCTCCAGAGCATCGTGGATCACTGCATGACAGATGCTGGAGCTGTGGATCCAGCCCATTGGCAATCTGTTGAAAGTGTACTGGATTCCTCTCCAGGTGAAAGCAAACTGAGGCCTGCATTCCTCTGCTATGGGAATAGAGAAGAAGGCATTAGCAATGTCTCTGGTAGCATACCATTTGGCCTCTTTGGATTCCAGCTCGTACTGGAGTTCCATCATGTCTGGTACTGCTGCACTCATAGGTGGAGTTACTTCATTCAGGGCTCGGTAGTCGACTGTCAGACGCCAGTCTCCATTCTGCTTTCGCACAGGCCACACTGGACTGTTGAAAGGGGAATGAGTTTTGCTGATGACTTTCTGACTCTCCAACTGACAAATCAGATTCTGAATGGGCAACAAAGAGTCACGGTTGGTTCTGTATTGTCTGTGATGCACAGTCTGAGAAGCAACCGGCAATTTAATGTCCTGAATCTTGTGTTGTCCCACAACTGCAGATTCCTCAGAAAGCTCAGGTCTAACAGACACTTCAGTTTTTGTCCATCAATTTCTACAGATGCTACTCCAAAAGCCCATTTGTAACCTTAGGGTCTTTGAAACGCCCTTCTCTCAGAAAATCAATTCCCAAAATACAAGGTGCGTCAGGTCCGGTCACAACTGTATGCTTCCTCCACTGTTTACCAGTTAAACTTATATCAACCTCCACCTTAGTTAACTCTTGAGATCCACCAGTGACTCCCAGAATAGTTATAGCTTCTGATCCCTGATAATTTGATGGCATTATGGTGCACTGAGCCCCTGTGTCAACCAAGGCCCTGTACTTCTGAAATTGTGAAGTGCCAGGCCACTGGATGTACACATCCCAATAGATTCTGTTATCTCTGTTACCCCTCTCCTCCCCCTGGCGGGAGGCAGGGCACCCCTAGTTATGGGGAACATGCCCACATGTGGAATGAGCACATGGTGCAGTGTTAGGACTGGAGCCACTGTTGGAGCTATTAGAGTTGTCCTGGGGAACTGTAGAAGTAACAGCTACCCTTCTGGTATTGCTACCTCGGGTTCTGCCACTTTGCAGTTCCCTCAGTCTCCTGAAAAGATTAGCAGTTGGTTGACCATCCCATCTGTTCATGTTCTCACCAAACTGATCACGCAGAGTTATCCAAATACTTCCACGTGACTGCCTTGGTGGTCTCTTTTGGTTGGATCTGTTTTGGAATGACATCCTTGGAGGACACCTATTCCTCACAGAGGAAACCTGTATCCATCCGGAGGAAAAATTGGAATTATCTCTCTGTGCCAATTGGGAAATGGTATTTTTAAATTCATCCTTCAGCTCTTTCATGCAATTCTTTATCTCACCAGACAGAGTTTCAATGGCTGAAACCAACGAAACACGTGTCATGCTATCCTCCAATTGTCTCATTTGATCAGTGAATTGGCCAACCGTAGGAGAAGCTCCGCCATAGTTTCTTGCCACAATTCTGCTTGCCAGGATATTTGCATAATTAGGAGGAGCAAGTTTGATGAGCTTTTTAGCAAGACCAGTTCCTACAGGAATTTCATCAGGATTCAGAGTCTCATGGCCACCATAGAGTACCTCTCTAACAGCAAATTCTCTCAGACGCTTAATTCCTTCCTCTATGGTAGTCCAGGGCTTAGGATTCCATGGAAGGTCATCTCGGGAAGGATATCTCATTAAAAGGTGAATCCACAGAGTAACCTTGCCGAGAGTCCTGCCTAGATGTCTATCTATTCCATTATCCTTTGAGAGAGTTCCTAGTTGAACTGCTGACTTGTCTCCAACCATTAGAGCTGGAGCACCTGTATCGTAGCATCTATCAAGCCAAGCTAGGATTGGCTCCTTATCTGCTCTGATGTAATCTTTACGCACATTCCTTATCTCTTCCCTTGGTGTGAAGAACAGTCAAGAATGTCATCTGACTCCTCCTCTTCCTCCTCTTCCTGAACTTGTTGCCCCATTAATCTCATTGTCACTCTCCTAAGAATCTCTTTAAGGTCAGGTGTACCACCTCTTGTTGTCCTGCTATCAGCAATTTGCCCTGCATTTCCATCCAGTGATGTTCTCAATAACTCAGCTATATCTTTAAGACAAATCTTCTCCTCCTCCTCAGCAGGGTCTCTTAAAGCAGAAGTTCCCCTCACCAGGATCAGCTTCTGAATCAGCTTTGAAGGAGGAAATGGCTGTGCCTTGCTAATGGCTGCCGAGGACGGGGGAGCCACCATGTTAGGCGCTGCCGCTGCCGCAGCAGCTGGCTGATTGCCAGAACCACCAACAGCACCGTTCAGAGCAGCCTTTCCGATGGAATTTTTAGCTTTATCTTTAACTGATACAGATCCTCCATTCTCCTCATCACTAGATATTCCTGGGGTCGAGTTAGAGCTGTTCTTTCTCCTCTTGGGTCTACGCCTAATTACAAAACAGGTCTTAGAAACTTTCTTCTCCCGGTACAGAGCATATAACAAGTACGCATTGCTTATCACCAACAGCAGGATTGCACACATAAAATAAATCACCTTCGGATCCCAGCCATCACCTAAAACAACCCTTTCACCAACTGGGATCTTAAACTCCTTTATCTCTATGGGCAAAGTTTGTTGAGGTCACATTGCTGTATCTATTAAGCCAAAAGAATCCCAGGCACCGGTCATAGAGAAGCTGAATCTTATACTTAAACCATAAATACAATTTATACATCAAGTATCTGCTTAAGCGATCGAAAATCAATCCCAAGAGGTACTTGTAGACCAGTACCGAACAAATTGAAAAGACCAAACGCTCTCAAATCCAAAACACTTTCATCCTTGCAACTCCGACCTGAGCAGACAATAAATCAAGCAACTTTTGCTCTGCTTCTGGACAGCAACTATCCACAAGCCCGTTGGGCGCCAATTAAAAATATGTGGTGGGGTGAGAAAGTTCCCTCCCCACACACAGGGAAAGAAACCACAGCTAGCTCAGTCGGAAAAGCAGATGAAAGCTATATTTACAAGCATAAATGGAATGCAATGAATATGTACACAAATATACAATATTTACAATATATACAGGAAAATATAACAATGAACAATGCAGAAAACCTTTTCCCTCCAGCCGGCCAGGGGGTTCCCTGAACCCCCCTCTCTCCCTCCCCACCTCCCCTTTTTCCCAAAAAGGGTTAGAGAGAGAGAGAAAGGCAATTAAGGAAGAAAAATTCTGTTAGCTCAAAAAGCACATGCAAAAATTAGTGTTCTTATCTGGTTAGCTGTTAACTCAAGGCCGTTCCTGCTTCAGAAAGAGAGAAACACAGACTGCACCCAGCCTGAACCCAGACCAGACACAGACTGAACTAACAGAACCCAAACTTAAAATTGCGTTTTTGCAATCTACCAATGAAATTCGTTTAGACTATCTTGTTTTTGTTCAAATATCAAAAACATTCAGCCAAAGTGTTCAGCAACTGTCTCTTTCTTAAAGGCATAGCATCAACCGGTCACACTGGCTCTTCAGCCTGCTCTTGAGATGCAGGGTAGTGGAAGCATCTCTTGCATTAGGTGTGAGTAGATCGGCTATCTGCTCAACCTGGTGGCCAGACTAAAGGATGAGGTTGCTAGTCTTAGAGATGTATGGGAATGTAGAAAAGAGACGAGCCAGAGGAGGAAAGAGATGAACCAGAGTAAGCAGGCTCTGCAGGCTCCCCCAGCAGAGGCTGGTTATCCAAAAAGCAGAGGGGAATGGACGCAGGTTCCTATCAAAAGACACAAATTAAAGCCTCCTTGCCTCCCCTCACCTTCCTCGCTGCCCTTGGAAAACAGGTATGGGGCACTGGAGATCGAGGGTGAGGTGATACTGATGCCGGAGGACACACCAACTGGGGTTTTTCCTGAGGCTAAACAGCCTAAGGTTAAACAGCCTAAGGCAAAGCAGCCTAAGGTTAAACAGCCTAAGGCAAAGCAGCCTAAGGTTAAACAGCCTTCCCCTGGCATCAGAACTTGCTCCCTCAAAAAACAGAGGAGGGTAATTGTTATTGGCGATTCCCTCCTGAGGGGAACAGAAGGTCCCATATGTTGGCCAGACCCATCTCATAGGGAAGTTATCAGCCTAGCAGGAGCACAAGTTAAGGATGTTACAAGAAGGCTGCCCAGTCTGGTACAGCCCTCTGACTACTATCCCTTATTGGTTCTGCAGTTAGGGAATGATGATGTTACTACCAGAACTCCCAGGGCTATCAAAAATGACCTCAGGGCCCTGGGAGATCTGGTTGAGGGGTCAGGTGCACAAATAAGTTTTACATTGATACCGTTAGATGCAGGCGGGATATGATAAGCAACAGGTCGGCAGCTGCAGTCAACAAGTGGCTTAGAGGCTGGTGCAGTCGAAAGAATTTTGGGGTTTTCGATCTTGGAGAACTTTTTACTGCACCAGGTCAGCTGGCAACAGATGGAGTACATCTGTCCCAGAGGAGGGGGAAGGTCACAGTATACGAGAATGGCTTGTCCCCCAAAGGGAAAAAGATTCTGGGAAGAGAATTGGCAGGTCTCATTGACAGGGCTTTAAACTAGCTTCGAAGGGGGAAGGGGCTGGAACCAGTCCCCTCAGGCAGGAGTCTGGGGGAGATAAGCTAGAGCTAGAGGTGAAACAAGCAGCCCAGCTGCAGTGCATGTACACTAATGCACGAAGCATGGGTAACAAACAAGAGGAGCTAGAAGCCTTGTTGCAGCAGGAAAGTTATGATGTAGTTGCCATCACAGAGACGTGGTGGGACGACTCACATGACTGGAGCGCTGCAATTGACGGCTACAGGCTGTTCAGGAGAGACAGGCAAGGAAGAAGGGGTGGAGGGGTGGCCCTGTACATCAGGGAGGCACTAGATGCCGTTGAGATGGAGATCAGGGATGATCGGGTTGAGTGCTTGTACGTGAGAATTAGAGGGAAGATCGGGAGGGCAGACATCCTGGTTGGAGTCTGTTATAGACCACCCAACCAGGAGGAAGATGTAGATGAGGCATTCTATAGGCAGCTTAAGGCTGTCTCAAGATCACCTGACCTCATTCTCATGGGCGACTTCAACCTGCCTGATATCTGCTGGGATCTCAACACAGCAGAAAGAAGGCAGTCTAGGAGGTTTCTGGAGTGTATGGAGGACAGCTTCTTATCCCAGGTGCTGCGTGAACCTACCAGGGGTAAGGCCATGCTTGACCTCCTCTTCACCAACAGGGAAGGCTGGTGGGGGATGTGGTGGTCGGAGGGTGTTTAGGCACCAGTGACCACGAGATAATTGAGTTTTCGGTATTCAGCCAAGCCAAGAGGGGTAGCAAGAAGACCTCCACTCTGGACTTCAGGAGGGCAGACTTCAGGCTACCCAGGGAACTAACTCAGAAGGTTCCCTGGGATACAGCCTTAAAAATAAAGGGGTCCAGGAGAGCTGGAGCTGCTTCAAGGAAGAACTCTTGAAGGCGCAGGAACAGGCTGTGCCAGTGTCCCGGAAGATGAGCCGACGGGGCAGACGGCCAGCCTGGTTGGTCAATGAACTCTTAATAGAACTAAGGGAAAAAAAGAGGGTGTGCCATCTCTGGAAGAAAGGGGAGGCAACCTACAGAATGTTTAGGGATGTTGCTAGAACATGCAGGAAGAAAATTAGGGAGGCAAAAGCCCATTTAGAACTTAGACTGGCCTCTGCTGTGAAGGACAACAAAAAGTCCTTCTATAAATACAGCAATAGCAAGAAGAAGGGCAAGGACAACCTCCACTCCTTGGTGGACACGGAGGGGAACGTTGTAACAAAGGATGAGGAAAAGGCAGAGGTACTTAACGCCTTCTTTGCCTCCATCTATACTAGCATGGCAGAACATCTTCCAGACAGCTGGCCTGCAGAGCTGGCAGAAGGAGCCAGGGAGCTGCATAGTTTCCCGCTGCTCTAGGAGGTAGTTAGAGATCTTCTGAGCCGCTTGGACCCCCACAAGGCCATGGGTCTGGATGAGATCCATCCTAGGGTGCTGAGAGAGCTGGCAGATGAGCTGGCCAAGCCGCTCTCCATCATTTTTCAACAGTCCTGGCTCACTGGAGAGGTGCCAGAAGACTGGAAGCTGGCCAACGTGGTGCCCATCCACAAGAAGGGCCGGTTGGATGAGCCAGGGAATTATAGGCCTGTCAGCCTGACCTCAGTGCCTGGCAAGATTATGGAACAGGTCATCTTGAGTGCGATCACGCAGCACTTAGAGGATGGCCAAGGGATCAGGCCTAGCCAGCATGGCTTTAGGAAGGGCAGGTCCTGCCTGACCAACCTGATCTCCTTCTATGATCAGGTGACCCGCCTGGTTGATGTGGGGAGGCCTGTGGATGTGGTCTACCTGGACCTCAGCAAGGCCTTTGACACCGTCCCCCACAGCAAACTCCTGGCCAAGCTGGCAGCCCATGGCTTCGACAGGTACACTCTGTGCTGGGTTAAGAACTGGCTGGAGGGCCGAGGCCAGGGAGTGGTGGTGAATGGTGCCACATCCAGCTGGCGGCCAGTCACTAGTGGTGTGCCCCAGGGATCAGTGCTCTTTAACGTCTTTATTGATGATCTGGATGAGGGCATCGAGTCCATTATCAGTAAATTTGCGGATGACACCAAGCTGGGGGCAGGAGTTGATCTGCTGGAGGGCAGAGAGGCTTTGCAGAGGGACCTCGACAGGGTGGACAGATGGGCAGAATCCAACGGCATGAGATTTAACACATCCAAGTGCCGGATTCTGCAGATTGGCCACAGCAACCCCATGCAGTTCTACAGGCTGGGGTCAGAATGGCTGGAGAGCGGCTAGGCAGAGAGGGACCTGGGGGTGCTGGTTGATTGTAGGCTGAACATGAGCCTGCAGTGTGCCCAGGCAGCCAAGAAGGCCAATGACATCCTGGCCTGCATCAGGAACAGTGTGGCCACCAGGAGCAGGGAGGTCATTCTGCCCCTGTACACGGCACTGGTTAGGCTGCACCTTGAGTACTGTGTCCAGTTCTGGGCCCCTCAGTTTAGGAAGGATGTTGTCTTGCTGGAGCGTGTCCAGAGAAGGGCAACAAAGTTTGGTTTGGAAGAACAAGCCCTATGGAGAGAGGCTATGAGGAGAAGCCTGGAGAAGAGGAGACTGAGGGGTGACCTTATTGCTCTCTACAACTACCTGAAGGGAGGTTGTAGCCAGGCGGAGGTTGGTCTCTTCTCCCAGGCAGCCAGTACCAGAACAAGAGGACACAGTCTCAGGCTGCGCCAGGGCAGGTTTAGCCTGGAGTTAGGAAGAAGTTCTATACAGAGAGAGTGATTGCCACTGGAATCAGCTGCCCGTGGAGGTGGTGGAGTCACCTTCATTGGAGG
>JAAWVA010000039.1:1357728-1379756 GCA_015227895.2 Colaptes auratus | reverse complement strand
AGAGCAGTATAAGAGGCTTGAATCATATCCCATAATGGGTCGGTATAGACTCTAGTATTTTCTTCCAGTAAAGGTACGGTAGTGGTAGGACTAATATGCTTTTGCACATTCTTACTGTTTTCAATTTCCCTTGTCAATATTCGATTAGGTCCTATTGCTTGAGACAAAGTTATTATTTCCTTTTTTATTAATATCATATTTCCTCTATCATTCCCTGGTCCCAATCCTAATTCCCCATGTCTTACCCATTTCCAGCCCTCGTCTCCGGTAGGAGATGTGGAGGAATATTTGGGTACAATTGCTTTTTCCTAGAGATCCCCCGGATGAGTCAACCCTAGGCGGATTACAACCTTTGGGACCCATTCTGTCTTTTAATATTGATCCTCTTGTATGGGTCTCCAGGCAGATGTTATTGTGACACAATCCCAATAAGCACAATAGTTTCATAGTTTCATAGTTTCAGTTAGGGTTGGAAGGGACCACAAGGATCATCTAGTTCCAACCCCCCTGCCATGGGCAGGGACACTCTACCCTAGATCAGGCTGGACAGAGCCTCGTCCAGCCTGGTCTTAACACCGCAAGGGACGGGGCCTCAACCACCTCCCTGGACAACCCATTCCAGGCCTTCACCACTCTCACGTGAAGAACTTCCTCTCACATCTAGCCTGAATCTCCCACCTCCAGCTTCATCCCATTCCCCCTAGTCCTATCACTCCCTGATAGTCTGAAAAGTCCCTCCCCAGCCTTCTTGTAGGCCCCCTTCAGATACTGGAAGGCCACAATGAGGTCACCTCGGAGCCTTCTCTTCTCCAGGCTGAACAGCCCAACTCCTTCAGTCTGTCCTCATAGGAGAGGTGCTCCAGCCCTCTGATCTCCTCGTGGCCCTTCTCTGGACACGCTCCAGCACCTCCAGATCCCTCTTGTAATAGGGCTCCAGAACTGGACGCAGTACTCCAGGTGGGTCTCACCAGAGCTGAGTAGAGGGGGAGAATCACCTCCTTGACCTGCTGGCCACACTTCTCCTGATGCAGCCCAGGATCTGATTGGCTTTCCGGCTGCAAGTGCACATTGAGAGCTCATGTTGAGCTTCTCGTCCACCAGCACCCCCAAGTCTCTCTCTCTGGGCTGCTCCCCAGCCAGTCACTGCCCAGCCTGTATTTGTGCCTGGGATTGCCTCGACCCAGATGCAGGACCCTGCACTTGGTCTTGTTGAAGCTCATGAGGTTGGCCTGTGCCCACCTCTCCAGCCTGTCAGATCCCTCTGGATGGCATCCCTTCCCTCCAGCGTGTCTGCTGCACCACACAGCTTGGTGTCATCAGCAAACTTGCTGAGGGTGCACTCAATGCCACTGTCCATGTCACCCCACAAGATGTTGAACAAGACTGGTCCCAGGACTGATCCCTGAGGGACTCCGCTTGTCACTGGCCTCCACTGGGACATGGACCCATTGACAGCCACTCTTTGGGTGCGGCCATCAAGCCAGTTCCTTATCCATCTGGTGGTCCATCCATCAAACCCGTGTGTCACCAGCTTGGAGACCAGGATGTGGTGGGACAGTGTCAAAGGCTTTGCTCAGGTCCAGGTAAACGACATCATTTGCTCGCCCCCTCATCTATTATGCTGTCACCTGTTCATAGAAGGCCACCAGGTTTGTCAGGCAGGATTTGCCCTTGGCAAGCCATGCTGACTGCTCCCAATCACCTCTTCACTACTCTTCTGAGTCAGTAGTGCCTCCAGGAGGATCTGCTCCATGATCTTTCCGGGCACAGAGGTGAGACTGACCGGCCTGTAGTTCCCTGGTTCCTCCTTCTTACCCTTTTTGAAAATGGGAGCAATATTAGCCCTTTTCCAATAGTATTCATTCAGCTGGTTACAATATGTTTTCCCAGGGTTTGAACTGGGACATAGATAATAAGGTTTCCGAACCAAACAGGGTTCCATTTGAACGAAGTCACACAAAGTTAATTGGAAGTTTGGAGCTCCAGTCATTATTTCTTCATCCAGCACCTTCTGATCACTCCATTGCGTGAGTGACCATTTATGGGGTCGGTGTAATTCATTGGATAACACAATATTTAGGGCTGGGCATATCATAAACTCTTTATGAGACTCATTTTGGGTCTCCACTTCAGCATATCTCTCTGCCTTCCCACCGCCTACACTTGTGCAGAAGATATTCTTCAGGGACCGTTTAGTTGTAGCCTTTTAAGCCTCTCCTCCACTTGATCTAAAAGAGGATTGGGCCTCCGTCCTATTTCCAATTTCGTTTGATTATTACAATACCTATTTAATATTCGAGAGCTCCTAACTCCCCTGATGTGATTTTCCAATCTTTGCAGTTCTCACGTTTGGATTATCAATTCCTGATTTTCTTTTTTTCTTTATTATATCCCAGATTTGTATCTATCCTTCCTTCAGGAATTCCCTGTTAATCTGTCCAGTGAGATTCAAATGCCCTCACCACATGTTGTTCCAAGTTCTCAAATTGGTACTGATCCCAACAACTTGAACATATTCCCATTAAGATAACAAACACCTTATTTGCCCAATATATGAATTCACATCTCCCACAATAAAATTTTACCCATTAAGTACAATTCACACAATAAAATTTTACCCAATAAGTACAATTCTTATCCCCACAATCACAACTTTTCTCTAACTTTTTATGTACATATCTATTTTTCATAAACTGATTATTATGTATAAGTAAATCATCAACAATTTCTATAATGTCTTGAGTCGATAAGGGAGGGTTTACCACCTCCCCGATGAGTTCAATGGAAGTAACACCCTGTGGTAGCGACGACTGGTGCCTCGATGCTCCTCAGTAGCCGTTAGCTGTATCAGGTTCATTCAGATTTATGCTCGGGAGAATGTTAATTTTAGAGGATCATCGTTGGTAGAGACCTTCCACTTTCCAGAGCTCACCGGACCTTTGACCCTGCTGATGTGGGTCCACCCTCTTTCAGCAGTACGAATTGCCGCATCTGTGGTGAGCAATACAAGAAAAGGGCCCTCCCATTCAGGGGTTAATGTTGATTCTTTCCATACCTTGATTAACACATTATCTCCTGGTTGAAGGTTATGGGTAGCCAGATCCAAAGGTGGTCTCTGGGCTACCATCCCCTTCTTCCTTAATTCCTGCCTCCTTTTTATGAGAGTTATTATAAATTCCTCTAAAACTTTATCCTTGACCTTTGGGTGGTCTAAAGGGATTTCAAAGTCATATGGCATTCCATACAGCATTTCAAAAGGAGACACCCCAACAGCTACTCTTGGTTGAGTTCTAATGTATAATAAGGCTAGTGGTAAACACTTTACCCAACTCATTTTTGTTTCCATCATTAATTTGGTTAGTGTTTCTTGATTTCTCCATTCATACGTTTGACTTTACCAGAGCTTTGGGATGCCGGGGTGTGATATTCCCACTTAATCCCTAAGGCTTCCATTACTTCCCTGATAACTTAGAGGTAAAGTGGGATCCTCTATCAGAATCTATGGTTACAACCAATCCATAACGGGGAATGATTTCTTCTAACAATATTTTTACTACTGTCCTAGCATTTGCCCTGGCTACTGGAAATGCTTCCACAAAGTGGGTTAAGTGGTCCACCAATACCAGTAAATGTTGGTATCTTCCTACCTTCGGTAGGTCAGTAAAATCAGCTTGTATCCTTTCAAAGGGCCTTTTTGCTAATTCTCTTCCCCCGATACTCGTTCTCGTCAATTGCCTCTTATTAACTCACTGACAGGTTATACATCCTTCTATCATTTCTTTGCTATTCCATATATTCCTATACAGGCATATTTAGATTCAAATTGGTCCACCAAAGCCTGTATTCCCCAGTGGGTTTGACTATGTAATTTTCCTATTATGCCCCTTGCTAATCCTTTTGGTGTTCTCTCTCTTCCATCAGGTAGAGTCCATTTACCTTTGTGCTCTGTAGCCCCCATTTGGGACAACTTCTCCTTTTCTTTTTGAGTAAAGCTAACTGTGGTTTCTGACTTCACCTTGCTTACTTGTACAGCCAATAGTGCTGCCTTTTTGGCTTCTTCATCGGCCAAGTTATTTCCCCTAATGGTTTCGCCTAACCCCCTCTGATGTCCTTTTATATGTACTACTGCTATCTGCTTTTGTTCCCTCAAGGCTGACAATATTTCTTTTATGAGTGCCTCATGTATCAACCCTTTTCCTTGGCTGTTTAGAAGCCCTCTTTCCTCCCAGATTTTCCCAAAGGTATGCACTATCCCATATGCATACTTAGAATCAGTATAGATTGTTCCTACCTTATCTTTTAGCAACAATAACGCCCTTAATAGAGCCTACAATTCGCATACCTGGGCTGATCATTGCCAGATTCCATCACCTGGGAGGTCTTTCCATTTATGATTGCATATCCTGATTTGCGCTTTCCTTCTATTACTCTAGAAGATCCATCTATATATAGTTTTTCCCCTTCAGGCAACTCTTCTTCCTCCAAATCCTCCCTTACCTTAGCCTGTCTTTCTACCAGATGAATACAATCATGAGTGAGATTTAAATCAGGCTCCCCATACAAAAATTGAGCAGGATTCAATGCCCCTGTGGTTTGCAATGTTAGTTTAGGAGAGTGTATTAATATTCTCTCATACTTCAAGAGTCTACTATCTGTTAGCCATTGATCAGCCTTCTGATTTAATATTCCCCTAAGATCATGGGGGGGTATATACTATTAGTTCTCCCCCTAAAGTGACCTTTTTGGCCTCTGCTATTAGTAATGCTGTGGATACAACAGCTTGCAAACAGGTAGGCCATCCTCTACTAACAGGATCTAATAGTTTTGAGTAGTAGCCCACAGGTTTCTTATGTCCCGCCCAATCTTGGGTTAAAACTCCATAAGCAGTTCCTTCATCAGTGTTGACATACAAAAAGAATGGTTTCTTTACATCTGGCAAATTCAGTACCGGGGCTTCGGTAAGGTCAGATTTAAGGGTTTTTAGCCTGTTATCATCTTCTGGACTCCACTTTAGTAGTCCATCTTTTGTTAGTTTTTCATACAAATTTTTTACCTTTTTACTGTAGTTTTCAGTCCACTGCCTGCAGTACCCCAGTAAGCCCAAAAGCTGCCGAATCTGTCTCATGGTTCTCGGGGGTGGCAAGTCCAATATCCCTTGCACCCATTGAGGGTCTAATAATTTTTCCCCCTTGTCTAGCCAATGACCCAAATATTTGACCTTTTCCTCCGTAAACTGTAATTTAGACTTTGAGACTTTCAATCCCTTAAGGCTAAGAAAATTTAGCAATTTAATACTGGCTTTTCTTACTTTTTCTTGTTCTTTTCCTGCTATCATAATCATCTACATACTGCAAAGAGTTGTTTCAGGGTCCCACCTCAAAGTCCTGCAACATTTGTTCCAGGGCTTGCCCAAAAAGGTTAGGAGATTCTGTGAACCCCTGGGGTAACACTGTCCATCTTAGTTGTTATGTTCTCCAGGTATCCACGTTTTCCCATTCAAATGCAAAATAGTCTCTACTTTCTGGTTTTAAGGGGCAAGCCCAAAAGGCGTCCTTCAGGTCAATTACACTGTACCAAGTATATTCTGGAGATAGCTTGCTTAGCAAGGTATAAGGATTCGCCACCACGGGTGAGGGTTCTTTGATTTACGGCCCTCAAATCTTGCACTAATCGATAGGTTCCATCTGACCTTTTAACAGGTAATATTGAAGTATTATGAGGGGACATGCAGGGTTCTAATAGTCCTTGAGCTAACAATCTGTCAATTACAGATTGTAATCCCCTCTTTGCCTCTTGCGAAATGGGATATTGTCGTATCAGTATGGGTTCAGAAGGATTCTTAATCGTGACTTTAAATGGTTCAATGTCTAATTTTCCTACTGAGTCTGGGGTATACCATACCTCAGGATTTATTTCTTTTTCATCTTCTACTGTTAAGGCATATAATTTAATCTTTATGCCTTGTTTATCACTTTCCAATTGAGTCCTAATTCTACCATCAAATCTCGTCCTAATAAGTTGTATTCAGCTTCTGGGACCGCAAAAAGCTTCCTAAAGAAAATTTAGTAGGGGACTCAATTTCTACTTCTTTAATAGGGATACTTAAATGGTTCTTCTTTTGCTCCATTACCCTATTTTCTCCATTGATTCCTTACATCCCGTCGGGATGTTTTGTATGGTGGACCTTTCTGCTCCTGAATCCACCAAAAAGGTAAATTCTTGTTGCTGGGGACCCAATTTTAATTTTATCGAGGGCTCTTGAATGTTGTGAGTCCCCAGCAGGTAGAGCCCCTGACCTCCCTAATCCTCCTGAAACATTTTCTCTTCTTGTATTCTTTTGTGACAGTTGCGCTTCAGATGGCCCTTTCCTTGACAATAATAACACAATACCTCTTTTCTGGCCTCTATGTCCCTTGGAGGGATTTGGCCATTTCTCCTCTTCAGGTCTCTTCCCTGCTGCTCATTTCCTTGTCCCTCTCGCATTGTTGCCACAAAAATCCTAGCCTGCTTGTTCTGACTCTCTTCTTCTCTTCTTACATATACCTTCTGGGCCTCTCTTAATAACTCATCCAACCCTCAGTCTTGCCAATCATCTAATTTCTCCAATTTCTTCCTAATGTCAGGCCAGGACTTTGCCACAAACTGTGTTTTTAATGATGCTTGTCCCAGCTGCCCATTAGGATCCACCCCTGAATATAGTTGAAATGATTTACGCAGCCTCTCTAGCCATTCAGTTGGAGTCTCATCTTTCTTCTGGCGTTCGTTGAAGGCCTTATCAATATTTTGACCTCTGGGTACAGATTCTCTAACACCCTGCATTATAAGTCTCTTAGATCCGACATTTCCTATCGTGTGCTGGGTTTTGGTGTCCCAGTTAGGCCTCTGTAAAGGCCATTTTACATCTCTGGCTGGGCCCTGTTGATGTCTGTGTTCCCAATTCCTCATCCCGGCTCTCCTGATCATTTCCCTCTCTTCAACCGTAACAAATTCTTAGAATAGCCTGTAGTTCATCCCAGGTATAGATCGAGGTCCTAGGAACTGATCAAGCCTCTCAGCTACTCCCAAAGGATCTTCCAAGAGTTTTTCCCATTTCCTTTTTGAAATCTCTAACATCCCCTGAGCTTAAGGAAAGACACAAATCCTACACCTGGCTGAGGCCCGCCCATGGCAATCTCCCTAAGGGATATTGCAACACCTCCTCCCTTCTAGTCTGGCTTCTAGTCACGGGCCGGCGGATATTCGCTTCATCTGGGCCAGGCAAGTCCTCAGGGGGTATCTCAGGGGCCCCCTCAGGAGGAGCTGTTGGTGGTTACTGTCCCTGGGGTCCCGCATATGGAGGAGGAGAAACATCACCATACTCAATTTCCTCCTTTTTCTTTTTGTCAATGTCCTTTTTCTCTTCTTTTATGGTAAATACCTTAAATAGCTGTTGGTCACTTAACCATAAATATCATATTCACTTTCCTCTTTATTAAAGGCATCTTATCATTAACATAATATTCAAGACTTGACATACCCAATCTTCAAAAGTGCCAAATACTGGCCAATAAGTCCCCTGCCTAATCTCTTTTCCTCCCCAAACCTCTATACAATAGTGTATCATCTTTTCTTTAGATTTTCCCTTTCGGAGGGGTGGTCCGTCCAATTTCTAATCATAATTCCTAAAGGGCTATCACGGGGATATCAGGGAGCTTGACACCTTTCTTGTTTTGTCTGTCTTACTAGCATACTTTAAAGTACTCTGCCCCATTTCATCTGGAGTGCTCCGTCACCCCCCCCCCCCCCCCCACCCTTGTTCGCAACTCAAACTCTCGCAAGTAATGAGAACTGCGCTACTGAAGGGTCCGCACTCGCTTCGTCCTTAATTGGACGTCTCTTACATTAGCACTTCCAGGAATCCACAAACCCCAACCAAGCAGTACCCGCAGCAAGCCACAATATACTCACATACTCCTGACAATAGGAGTCTTTGCCTGGTCTTCGTGCACAAATTTTACGGGGTCCTTCCTTTTACTTATTTTACCCTTGTTCGGATATCCCGTAGTCTGAGTCAGAGAGTAGAACCCAGGGACCATTGTAAAATGGAGGCACCTTTCCCTGAGTTATAGCTCCGACCCAGAGTACCGGGATCCGAGTCACGGAACCAAATTTGTTAAAAATACTCTCCACGCCAATCGAGAGTTTTAAGACATTTTATTGCGGGTAAAATAAGCAAAAGCAGCGCGCTGGGCGGCTGGGAGCCTCCTGCTCCACAACAGCACACATCGAATAAGGTTCCACTATCTTCTTTTAAGGTGGAGGTATGTCGCAACCGTAACAGCCAATTCCTCATGCATAGAATGCACCCTTCTGGCTGTGCAAGTATGAGTTCCTGATAGGGATCAACATCCTGGTCTGGAGTCTCTTGTGAGGATGTTGATAGTCTTCCTTATCTTAACCTTGTTTCTGGCAGGCTCAGTGGGTGTCGAACCAGCTGCCCAACTTCTGTAGATTTCTGCCTAACAAGCTTAAAACTAAGTACATACTGCTCAAAACAGGATGTTACATGGCCTTATCATTGAGTGGCATTGTCTGACTTGATCACGACTCCAGCATTGATCATTTATATGGTTAACAAATAATTCATCCCTTTACTTATTACACAAGTTATTAGATCCTGCAAATAGGTGATGACCAATTTGCTTATAAGCTCTAGTAGCAGTGGCCTTATTAGTAGAGGAGGCCCAGAAAGCAACTTTTAATTTTGTTATTGTCTCAGATCCCACCTTTGGGGATTCCCGATGTCATTGGGGATGGGTATAGTGTAAATGTTGTAAATGGTATTTGTTATAATATATTTTTGCTAGATTATAATGAATGTAAGCATAGGTGTGACAAAAGCTTGACAACTATTTCTTATGTGCTGAGTGTGTGCCACCCCCCCTCCCTCCACCCCCCTCCCTCTCTTTTTTGGTATGACTCTAGTCTACCAAAGCTCTGATCTGATTTAAAGCAACAGTGCTAATTTCATCATTTCTGATTGTAATGTCTTTCAGAGTTCTGTTATTTAGAGTTTTGCTAAGTCTTCCGAGTGAGCATAATGAATAGTATGCATTTGGTATTTACAGGTACTTAGTACATAGTAATTACAATACAATACAATACAATACAATACAACAGGTTGGAAGAGACCTTCAAGATCATCATGTCCAACCCATCAACCATCCAACCCCACCTAAAACACAATACAGTACCATACAGTACAATACAGTACAAAACAGTACAATACAGTACAATACAGTACAATACAACCCACCTAAACAACTAAAAAACTAAACCCTGGCACCAAGCACCCCATCAAGCCTCTTCTTGAACACCTCCAATGAAGGTGACTCCACCACTTCCACAGGCAGCTGATTCCAGTGGGCAATCACTCTCTCAGTATAGAACTTCTCCTAACTTCCAGTCTAAACCTGCCCTGGCGCAGCCTGAGACTGTGTCCTCTTGTTCTGGTACTGGCTGCCTGGGAGAAGAGACCAACCTCCGCCTGGCTACAACCTCCCTTCAGGTAGTTGTAGAGAGCAATAAGGTCACCCCTCAGTCTCCTCTTCTCCAGGCTAAGCAACCCCAGCTCCCTCAGCCTCTCCTCATAGGGCTTGTCTTCCAAACCCCTCACCAACTTTGTTGCCCTTCTCTGGACACGCTCCAGTAAGACAACATCTTTCCTAAACTGAGGGCCCAGAACTGGACACAGTACTCAAGGTGCGGCCTAACCAGTGCAGTGTACAGGGGCAGAATGACCTCCCTGCTCCTGCTGGCCACACTGTTTCTGATGCAGGCTAGGATGCCATTGGCCTTCTTGGCTGCCTGGGCACACTGCAGGCTCATGTTCAGCCTACAATCAACCAGCACCCCCAGGTCCCTCTCTGCCTGGCCGCTCACCAACCACTCTGACCCCAGCCTGTAGCACTGCATGGGTTGTTGTGGCCAATGTGCAGAACCCGCACTTGGATGTGTTCAATCTCATGCCGTTGGTTTCTGCCCATCTGTCCAGCCTGTCGAGGTCCCTCTGCAAAGCCTCTCTGCCCTCCAGCAGATCAACTACTGCCCCCAGCTTGGTGTCGTCCGCAAATTTACTGATGATGGACTCGATGCCCTCATCCAGATCATCAATAAAGATGTTGAAGAGCATGGGGCCCAGCACCGATCCCTGGGGCACACCACTAGTGACTGGCCGCCAGCCGGATGTGGCACCATTCACCACCACTCTCTGGGCTCGGCCTTCCAGCCAGTTCCTAACCCAACGCAATGTGCTCCCATCCAAGCCATGGGCTGCCATCTTGGCCAGGAGTTTGCTGTGGGGGACGGTGTCAAAGGCCTTGCTGAGGTCCAGGGAGACCACATCCACAGGCCTCCCCACATCAACCAGGCGGGTCACCTGATCATAGAAGGAGATCAGGTTGGTCAAGCAGGACCTGCCCTTCCTAAAGCCATGCTGGCTAGGCCTGATCCCTTGGCCATCCTGGAAGTGCTGCATGATCGCACTCAAGATGACCTGTTCCATAATCTTGCCTGCACTGAGGTCAGGCTGACAGGCCTATAATTCCCTGGCTCATCCACCGGCCCTCTTGTGGATGGGCACCACGTTGGCCAGCTTCCAGTCTTCTGGGACCTCTCCAGTGAGCCAGGACTGCTGAAAATGATGGAGAGCGGCTTGGCCAGCTCATCTGCCAGCTCTCTCAGCACCCTAGGATGGATCCCATCCGGTCCCATGGCCTTGTGGGGGTCCAAGCGGCTCAGAAGATCTCTAACTACCTCCTGGAGCAGCGGGAACCATGCAGCTCCTGGCTCCTTCTGCCAGCTCTGCAGGCCAGCTGTCTGGAAGATGTTCTGCCATGCTAGTATAGATGGAGGCAAAGAAGGCGTTAAGTACCTCTGCCTTTTCCTCATCCTTTGTTACAACCTTCCCCTCCGTGTCAACCAAGGAGTGGAGGTTGTCCTTGCCCTTCCTCTTGCTATTGCTGTATTTATAGAAGGACTTTTTGTTGTCCTTCACAGCAGAGGCCAGTCTAAGTTCTAAATGGGCTTTTGCCTCCCTAATTTTCTTTCTGCATGTCCTAGCAACATCCCTAAACATTCCGTAGGTTGCCTCCCCTTTCTTCCAGAGATGGTACACCCTCTTTTTTTCCCTTAGTTCTATTAAGAGTTCATTGACCAACCAGGCTGGCCGTCTGCCCCGGCGGCTCATCTTCCGGGACACTGGCACAGCCTGTTCCTGAACCTTCAAGAGTTCTTCTTTGAAGCAGCTCCAGCTCTCCTGGACCCCTTTATTTTTAAGGGCTGCATCCCAGGAACCTTCTGAGTTTTTCCTTGAGTAGCCTGAAGTCTGCCCTCCTGAAGTCCAGAGTGGAGGTCTTCTTGCTGCCCCTCTTGGCTTGGCTGAATACCGAAAACTTGATTATCTCGTGGTCACTGGTGCCTAAACACCCTCCGACCACCACATCCCCCACCAGCCCTTCCCTGTTGGTGAAGAGGAGGTCAAGCATGGCCTTACCCCTGGTAGGTTCACGCAGCACCTGGGATAAGAAGCTGTCCTCCATACACTCCAGAAACCTTCTAGACTGCCTTCTTTCTGCTGTGTTGAGATCCCAGCAGATATCAGGCAGGTTGAAGTCGCCCATGAGAATGAGGTCAGGTGATCTTGAGACAGCCTAAGCTGCCTATAGAATGCCTCATCTACATCTTCCTCCTGGTTGGGTGGTCTATAACAGACTCCAACCAGGATGTCTGCCCTCCCGAACTTCCCTCTAATTCTTACCCACAAGCACTCAACCCGGTCATCCCTGATCTCCATCTCAACGGCATCTAGTGCCTCCCTGATGTACAGGGCCACCCTCCACCCCTTCTTCCTTGCCTGTCCCTCCTGACACCTGTAGCTGTCAATTGCAGCGCTCCAGTCATGTGAGTCGTCCCACCATGTCTCTGTGATGGCAAATACATCATAACTTTCCTGCTGCAACAGGCTTCTAGCTCCTCTTGTTTGTTACCCATGCTTCGTGCATTAGTGTACATGCACGAAGCGGGCTGCTGGTTTCATCTCTAGCCCTAGCTTATCTCCCCCAGACTCCTGCCTGAGGGGACTGGTTCCAGCCCCTTCCCCCTTCGAAGCTAGTTTAAAGCCCTGTCAATGAGGCCTGCCAATTCTCTTCCCAGAATCTTTTTCCCTTTGGGGAATTGTAGTAAGGTATAAGTACATAGTAAGGAGTTCAAGTTGTAAGATTTTCTTTTGGTTTGAACCTTCTTACTTGTGTGCCTAGGCATTTCAAAGGAGCTCCATGTGATGATCTTGAAGGTCTCTTCCAACCTGGTGTATTGTATTGTATTGTATCGTATTATATATATATAGTTAAGGTTTGTAGTAAATAGGTATTAATTCTTAAAAGTATTCCTTAGCTAATGTAAAATCTTTCTATTTCCTTCTTAGATATTGACTAGAAAAAATACAAATAATACAAAATATTAGTAAAAAAGAAAACACGTACAAAAGAAAAATTTAAAAATACAAATATATATCACAGAGCAGAAACAAAAATATTACAACTTAGATACAAAAAGTACAAAACTTAGATACAAAAAATAGAGTAAAAAATAACAAAATTATACAAAAAATAATAATAGAGGAAAAATTGAAAACAAACAAAAATTTTAAAAAAAGCAAATTAACATAATAATACTAATACAGCAATAAAAACAAAGCAATAAAACCAAAATATAACAAACTAAAAAATCATAAGGATTAAAAAAAAAAAGCTATTAACAAAAACCATAAGGATTATTACCAAATAACAAATAAGGATTATCAAGACTACTAGATTAAAACAAACAAAAGATTATAGAAAAATTTAAGAAAATTAAAATGAAAAATAATAATAAAACATAATTAATAGAAAAGAAGGTTAAAAATTAAAAAAGCAAAAATGAAAATTAAAATAGAAAAAAGATTAAATAAAACAAACATGCAGAAAATAAAAAATTAATTAAACTAAACAATATAAGATTCAAAAATAAAATATTAAAAATTAGATAAGCCAATTAATAAAAATATTAATTGGAATACAAAATTAGAATAAAAATTAACAAAATACAATAACAAAATAAAAATAATGAAATTTAAAAGTTTTTTTAAAAATTAAAATTAAATTAAAAATTACAAAAACCAAAATTGAAAATAATAATAAAAATGTTAAAATAAAATAAAAATAACAAACAATAATTTAAAAAAATATACAAATTAAATTAAAATTATCAAAACATTATTAAACAGTATAGATAAAAAACATACAAAAATATACATTAAAACAGTGTAAAAAATGAAACAAAAATTAATTAAAAATTAAACAAAATACAATAAGAACTAGATTACAAAGAAAACATATTGAAAACATATTAAAAAAATTGATAAATTAAAAGTAAAATAAAAAGTAAACAACCAAAATTAGAATTAAAAATCAATAATAAAAGATTTAAAAAACATAAATTAAGTTAGAATGAAAAATTAAATTAAAGATATGAACAAATTAAAAAATCGATTACAAAAATAAAATAACAAAAGAATTTTAGAAAATTAAATTTTTAAAAATAATTACAAAAGAAAAATGAAAATTAAAATAAATTAGAAAAAAAAATTTGAAAGAGTAAAAATAATGACCCAAAATTATTAAAATTAAACTTATGAAAAAGAATATTAAAATCAAATCAAAACAAATTTATTAACAATAGATTGGAAAAAAAGTTATTTAGGAATACGAAAAAAAAATATAAATTTAAAAATAGGTTACATTAAAAACAAAAAATTAATTAATTAAAATATATGGAATCATAGATTCATAGATTCAGTCAGGGTTGGAAGGGATCATAAGGATCGTGTAGTTCCAACTCCAATGCCTTGGGCAGGGACACCTCACACTAGATCAGGCTGGCCAGAGCCTCATCCAGCCTGGCCTTGAACACCTCCAGGGATAGGGCCTCAACCACCTCCCTGGACAACCCATGCCAGGGCTTCACCACTGTCATGGTGAAGAACTTCTTCACGTCCAGCCTGAATCTCCCCACCCACAGCTTCACTCCATTCTCCCTAGTCCTGTCAATTTCTGACACCCTAGGAAGTCCCTCCTCAGCATTCTTGTAGGTTCTCTTTAGATACTGGATGGCCACAATATGGTCACCTCGAGCCTTCTTTTCTGTCAACTGCAATCATCACAATAAACAACAGCAGAAGAACCAATACTATGAGGAAACAGCATTTCCCTTGAAGTCGGACATCGATCACAATAACTGTTATGATAATCTGAGGTCAAAAGCATCAATCAGAAGACTGCACCACAGCACCATGTGGACTAGGACTGAATGTTATGGTGGTTTGATTGTTGTGTGATTGGAGAAAATGTTCATATGGACTCAAATGCTATCTCACCAGTTTGCTATAATTTTACACACTTAGAAGGAAAATCAAAGTTCATTGTAACACATCATGCATTTTCATTTTAGGTTGGAGACAACAACAAACACGAGTACCAAAAAAAAAAAAAAAGGGGGAAAAGTGAGAATACCCCATAGCAAAAAAAAGTTTTCTAATGGTACCAACAAGAGATAGTTATCTCATGTCAACACCTCGAAACATCAATTTTGCGAAGTGCTGCAACCCTCTCACGACAAGACAGCACGAACATGGCACAACTGTCATGAAAATGACAGTCAGCAAACCTGCCTAGCACTGACCTCAACGACTGTCACAATAATCCAAGATGTCAACAGAAAGCATCTAACTTATAACTATCATGACTGCTATTGTATCCTATTCTATTGCTCAACTGTTGTGCGAACATTAGGAGATCAGTATTACCAGGATGAGCAAAACCACATTTTTATGGGCAATTTTATATTGGGCAAAGCAATGAAACTCCTTTGCTCTTGCTGCTTGCCTGCAAGTTTTCTGTCTGTGAAGCTAGAGCCTGGCCAGATCTACCTTTACAGATTAAAGAAATCTTGCTACCTGTGGTGGGGTGAGAAAGTATCCCCACACACACAAAGAAAGAAACCTGGGCATGAGACTCTTAATCTCAGGGTGTGGATTCTGTGGCTCAGGTGGTAGGGCATGAGAATGAGAGTGCTGAGGTCATGGGCTCAAATCTTGCAGTGGGCTACAGAGCCATGCTTTCTCCTCTTGGGTCTATGCCTAATTACAAAACAGGTCTTAGATACTTTCTTCTCCCGGTACAGAGCATATAACAAGTACACATTGCTTATCACCAACAGCAGGATTGCACACATAAAATAAATCACCTTTGGATCCCAGCCATCACTTAAAACTATCCTTTCACCTACTGGGATCCTAAACTCCTTTATCTCTATGGGCAGAATGGTTGATGTCACATTCCTGTATCTATTAAGCCAAAAGAATCCCAGGCACCGGTCATAGAGAAGCTGAATCTTATACTTAAACCATAAATACAATTTAAACATCAAGTATCTGCCTAAGCGATCGCAAATCAATCCCAGGAAGTACTTGTAGACCAGTACCGAACAAATTGAAAAGACCAAACGCTCTAAAATCCAAAACACTTTCATCCTTGCAACTTCGACTTGAGCAGACAATAAATCAAGCAACTTTTGCTCTGCTTCTGGACAGCAACTATCCACAAGCCGCGCGTTGGGCCGCCAGTTAAAATATGTGGTGGGGTGAGAAAGTTCCCACACACACACAAAGAAAGAAACCACAGCTAGCTCAGTCAGAAAAGCAGATGAAAACTATATTTACAGGCATAAATGGAATGCAATTAATATATACACAAATATACAATATTTACAATATATACAGAAATACACAGCAATGAACGCAATGCAGAAAAACCTTTTCCCTCCAGCCGGCCAGGGGTTCCCTGAACCCCCCTCTCTCCCTCCCTACCTCCCCTTTTACCCAAAAAGGGTTAGAGAGAGAGAAAGGCAATTAAGGAAGAAAAATTCTGTTAGCTCAAAGAGAATGCAAGAATTAGTTTTCTTATCTGGTTAGCTTTGTTAACCAAGGTCACTCCTGCTTCAGAAAGAGAGAAGCCGTCCAGCCCACAGGACAGAGAAGCACAGACAGAACACAGCCTGAACCCAGACCAGACTGAACTAACAGAACCCAAACTTAAAATTGCATTTTACAATCTACCAATGAAATTAGTTTAGACTATCTTGTTTTTGTTTAAATATAAAAAACATTCAGCCAGAGTGTTCAGCAACTGTCTCTTTCTTAAAGGCATAGCCTAAACCGGTCACACTACCATTAAACAATTCATGATTTTTGACCATCCTAGAGATAAATAAGGATGCAACATACCACTAAAGCAGATTGTAAAAGACAGTGTTAAGGATTGCATTTGTGTCTTAATCTCTGTGTGCATTGTGTTCAGGCATAATCAAGTCTTCTCTGTCAATAAGAGTGGAATATAAAGATGGGAACTATTAAGATCTAAGTTCTTCTTTATAATATTTGTTATCTTTGACCATGTATTATGCCAGATCTGTTAGAACATTATAACTAGCTCAACTTAAGCATTGTGCCTTGTATGAGTTACATCAGTCTGTTAGACATGCTGCGCTACAGAACTTTTGCTTTTGCTATACAGCTTAGCTTTAACTTGCTTGCTTCTGTGTATGTGAGTAGCATCTTGTATGGGATGAGAACAACTCCCATGACCAGATTGCTCACAAAAACAAAAAGGGGGATTTGTGGCAATGTGAGCACGAGCAGTGTGAGCAATCTGGCAGTGTAGGCTTAGAGACTGACATGGTGGTAGGCCATGCTCAGCATAAGTGCAAGAGTTGCTAGCAGTGTATCAAAACAGTGCTGTGCCTGCAGCATGTAACTAAAGCAGGACACTGGTAGCTATAAACACAGCAAGTTATCTGGGAATAACAGGACACGCACCTGCATCAACAACCTCGCGTGTTAGTAGTAGCTTGACCAATAATCTGTAATAGTGTGATGTGTGGTCACTCGTGGGGAACCAATGAAGCTATGCCAACAATGCTCTCCGAGTGTGGTGGGGTGAGAAAGTTCCCTCCCCACACACAAGGGAAAGAAACCACAGCTAGCTCAGTCGGAAAAGCAGATGAAAGCTATATTTACAGGCATAAATGGAATGCAATGAATATGTACACAAAATATACAATATTTACAATATATACAGAAATATACAACAATGAACACAATGCAGAAAAACCTTTTCCCTCCAGCCAGCCAGGGGGGTTCAGGGAACCCCCCTCTCTCCCTCCCCACCTCCCCCTTTTCCCAAAAAGGGTTAGAGAGAGAGAGAAAGGCAATTAAGGAAGAAAAATTCTGTTAGCTCAAAAAGCACATGCAAGAATTAGCTTTCTTATCTGGTTAGCTGTTAACTCAAGGCCGTTCCTGCTTCAGAAAGAGAGAAGCCGTCCAGCCCACAGGACAGAGAAGCACAGACTGCACCCAGCCTGCACCCAGCCTGCACCCAGACCAGACACAGACTGAACTAACAGAACCCAAACTTAAAATTGCATTCTACAACCTACCAATGAAATTAGTTTAGACTATCTTGTTTTTGTTCAAATATCAAAAACATTCAGCCAGAGTGTTCAGCAACTGTCTCTTTCTTAAAGGTATAGCCTCAACCGACCACACCGAGTTTATATAAGTTGTAGAAGTTCCCTTAATCCGCACTTCTTTTTCCTTTCCATTCACTCCACTTTGCTGTGCTATACTCACTATACCTGCACTATAGCCGTACAATATTGGAAAAATAAAGGAACAATACTAGATCATATTGATCGTCCGTATTGATTCTCCAGTCTCCGTCGCCAATAGTGCCCTTCTTGTCAATTTCATCACTCCCAGCTTGTATTGCCAGCCTTCTCTCACATATCTAATTCCTTCTCGCTATCCCTTATTGACCTGAGCCTAGAAACCTTCTCCTTCAGCTCGGCCACTTCATCTTTCAGCTCGGCCACCAGACTAAGGAGAAAGTTCACCTGGTCAAACCTGACACAGGAGTTCTCTCCTTCCCCCTCTATTCCAAGTGCCAGGCTCAAGCCCTCACTGCAGCTGGCAGCCTGGACTCCTGCATGCTGATATAGCAAGTCTGTCTGGGTAGATGCTGTTTTTCTACCCTTTGTCCGAGTGACAACCATGGTTGACTGTTCGATTGAAAAAGAAAAATTTTCTTTTTTTTTTTTTTTTGCGATCAGCAGGAAGGCTATCGAGCCAAAATGGCGGCACGAGCACAGCCCGGGCGGGATTTAAACCTCCTGCAGCTGACGTCATGCTCCCGTTCCCAAGCAGGCTCGCAAGAGCACGATCCTGCCGGACCTGCCTGCTAACCCCCGAGTTCTCCCGACCTGCCAAGCCCCAAAACGAAAGCGAAACCAAGCAGGAAGCTCACGGTCTGAGCGGGGCGGTCCCCGTCGCCGGCTCCGCTCGGCTATATGTTATATAGTTTATGCAGAAATCATGAATATGTATGTCTTGGTACTGTGAAAACTTGTTCAAATGTTCAGCAATACAATCCTCTGGGAGAGATCTTGGTATACCCTAGCACTGCAATAAATAACACCTGCTTGACAAATCACATCAGCTGTTGAGTATTGATTTCTTTGATTCAGTTCACCACTTGATTTTGCTCTCATCCTCAACCCGGGGACTGGAGGGCTGGATCACAAACAGTTGCATGGCTGAAACATTGTTTGGAGGAGCTCCTTGGTAGTCATATTGTACTGTGCTGGGTGTATTTTCTGGTGAGAGCTCAGACACATGTTCTTATTTATGTCAATAGAATAGAATATTTCAGTTGGAAGGGAGCTACAACAATCATCTAGTCCAACTGCTTGATCAATTCAGGTCTGACCAAAAGTTTAAACATTGCTAAGGGCATTGTCCAAATGCTTCTTAAACAGTGACAGGCATGGGGCATTGTCCATGTCTCTAAGAAGCCTGTTCCAATGTCTGTCCACCCTCTCTGCAAAGAAGTGTTTCCTAACGTCAACTCTAAACCTGTTCTGAGGCAGCTCTGAACCATTCTCACATGTTTTATTGCTGGGTACCAGGGTGAAGAGCTCAGCACCTCTCTCTCCACTTACCTTCCTCAGGAAGCTGTAGAGAGTAATGAGATCACCCCTCAGCCTACCTTTCTCCAAAGTAGACAACCCAGAGTCCTCAAGCCACTCCTAATAGGACATTCCTTCCAGCCCTTTCACCAGCTTCATTGCCCTCGCCTGGATACATTCAAGTACCCTTAACATTCTTCTTAACTTGTCCTGTGTTGATGGAAATAATATTTTGTCAGGTTGACTGGCAGGACACATGGGCCGGGACCTGCACTCTTGCGTTGGTGCCAGACTTATTGGGTAGCAGGTATTTCCATCACCATTGGGTTTGGCCAACCATCTTGTCTGGGTTACATCTGGGAGGGCTGCAGACATGGTGTTCTCAGCAGTGCTCTCTCCAGGAGAGAAAAAATGCTTTATCTTTGCCTGCCACATCCCACCTGGCCCCACAATGGGAGTCAGCAATGAGTCTTTGGCTTCATCCCTGTTCTTTCCAATCCCAGCTGCCCACGCTCCGTGTTCTCCAAACCTTATCGGCCCCATTCACACCTCTATCTTCACCTCCCAAATGCCCAAGTTTAATGTCACAGCCACTATCATTCCCAAATGCCCCAACCTCAGCATCTACTTACAGTTACCCCTCCACATTGCCAATGAGTCTAATAATGCATCCAATCTGGAGACCCATTCAGGAACCAGGGAACTACAGGGCCAGTCAGTCTCACCTCTGTGCCCGGAAAGATCATGGAGCAGATCCTCCTGGAGGCACTACTGACTCAGAAGAGTAGTGAAGAGGTGATTGGGAGCAGTCAGCATGGCTTTGCCAAGGGCAAATCCTGCCTGACAAACCTGGTGGCCTTCTATGAACAAGTGACAGCATTAATAGCTGAGGGGCGAGCAACTGATGTCGTTTACCTGGACCTGAGCAAAGCCTTTGACACTGTCCCACACCACATCCTGGTCTCCAAGCTGGTGACACACGGGTTTGATGGATGGACCACCAGATGGATAAGGAACTGGCTTGATGGCCGCACCCAAAGAGTGGCTGTCAATGGGTCCATGTCCCAGTGAGGCCAGTGACAAGCGGAGTCCCTCAGGGATCAGTCCTGGGACCTGTCTTGTTCAACATCTTTTGTGGGTGACATGGACATGGCATTGAGTGCACCCTCAGCAAGTTTGCTGATGACACCAAGCTGTGTGGTGCAGCAGACACGCTGGAGGGAAGGGATGCCATCCAGAGGGACCTTGACAGGCTGGAGAGGTGGGCACAGCCAACCTCATGAGCTTCAACAAGACCAGTGCAGGGTCCTGCATCTGGGTCGAGGCAATCCCAGGCACAAATACAGGTTGGGCAGTGACTGGCTGGGGAGCAGCCCAGATGAGAGAGACTTGGGGTGCTGGTGGACGAGAAGCTCAACATGAGCTCTCAATGTGCACTTGCAGCCTGGAAAACCAATCAGATCCTGGGCTGCATCAGAGAAGTGTGGCCAGCAGGTCAAGGGAGGTGATTCTCCCCCTCTACTCAGCTCTGGTGAGACCCCACCTGGAGTACTGCGTCCAGTTCTGGAGCCCCTATTACAAGAGGGATCTGGAGGTGCTGGAGCGTGTCCAGAGAAGGGCCACGAGGATGATCAGAGGGCTGGAGCACCTCTCCTATGAGGACAGACTGAAGGAGTTGGGGCTGTTCAGTCTGGAGAAGAGAGGCTCCGAGGTGACCTCATTGTGGCCTTCCAGTATCTGAAGGGGCCTACAAGAAGCTGGGGAGGGACTTTTCAGACTATCAGGGAGTGATAGGACTAGGGGAATGGGATGAAGCTGGAGGTGGGGAGATTCAGGCTGGACATGAGGAGGAAGTTCTTCACCGTGAGGGTGGTGAAGGCCTGGAATGGGTTGTCCAGGGAGGTGGTTGAGGCCCCGTCCCTTGAGGTGTTTAAGCCCAGGCTGGACGAGGCTCTGTCCAGCCTGATCTAGGGTAGAGTGTCCTTGCCCATGGCAGGGGGGTTGGAACTAGATGATCCTTGTGGTCCCTTCCAACCCTAACTGAAACTATGAAACTATGAAACTATGAAACCTTCCTCAGCTGACATCAGACAGCAAGGACCTGCTCCATTAATGCAGCATTGCAGCTCACCAGTCAGATGTGGCTTTGCTCAGGATCAGAGGAAAATGGGTTGATTCAACAGGCAGGAGCAGATCTTTTTTGGGATTCCACTGTCCCTATTTCTATAGTAATTTAAACACCTTTCCTTGCAGCCAGCCTCCAGTGCAGGCTTTGTCTGAACCAGACTAATTCTGGAAGACATGGAGCTATTCAGGACTTATCCACTTGCTGCCTTTCTCAAATGTTAACAAAGGAGAAGATCATGCAAGGCAGAAAGTAAAGAAAGCCCTGGTATATTCAATAGGGCAGGCTGAAAATTTTCCATCAGGCCTGCTTTTTCCCTCCATCTTTTTATTTATTTTTCCCCCTTTCCTACAAAAACATACACTGCCCACAGAAAATAAGAACTACTGAAGCAACAGAGCACCTTGAAGCCTGGGCTGCCCCCTCCAAGGGTCCTGCCTGTATTTTTGCATGCACTTCTGGGGAGGCTTAGCTGCTCAGCCTGGTGTCCACTTCCTCTAGACCAGGCTGCTCTGTGGTGAAGCAAAAGTCCAGCTTGGTGGAAAATTACCAGCCACAAAACAAGCAGCAGTATATCAGCAACTGTGGAATGTAAGCATCTGGTAATCTTTGGAGAGGAGTTAATCTTCAAGAACAGACATTCAAGGACCACTAAATAAACCCACGCTAACAGATTACAACTAGAGCAAAGAGCATGAAGAAGAGCAGAGGAAGTAACCAACCACCAGAGGACCTTAAAAACCATGTAAAGACTATAGTATGCATGTGAGAAAGGGTGTTAACCTATGATAATGAGTTCCAGAAA